>JBAMIG010000016.1:23523055-23537265 GCA_037177335.1 Kiunga ballochi | reverse complement strand
CTCCTCCACTTGGGGAAGGATCCTATCCCCCACTCTTAGAGGGCACTCCACCCTTTTCCGGTTGAGAACCATGGTCTTAGATTTAGAGGTGCTGATTTTCATCCCGGCTGCTTCACACTCGGGTGCGAATCACTCGAGTGAGAGCTGGAGATCAGGACCAGATGAAGCCAACAGAACCACATCTGCAAACAGCAGTGTCCTGATTGTGAAGTCCCCAAACTGGGACACAAATAAGTCTCTTATTTTTAATGTCATCTTCCTGTTTCCCTCAAAGCCCAAACTGTTGTGATAAATGAAAACAAAATCCCAATTATGAGGGGTCTTTTTATAGATGGATATGGAGGACTGCTCACTTTTGTAAAGCTGTTTATGTAACAGCAGACGGCACCGCTCCACATGAGAGCCCTGTTACAGCATCACATTTCTGCACACTGTGACTCCTGCAATCTCTCTCCCACCTGAAAACATTCAGCTTCGGTCAAACCGAATCTGTTTGACAGATTTACAGAGATGAACAAACTCACCCTGTTTTGGTCTAAATGAAAAATGTGTGTAATGATGTCACCATGTTTAGATTTCCATTACACACACACACACATTGTGTTTCAGCGCCCCTCTCTGTTGTCTTGTTTAAAAGAGGTGAATCAGTTCTGAACACATCAGATTTGTCTGTTTTTATTCATCACTATTGGTGATGAAGTACTTCCTGCTTTGCATCTCGTTCTGCAGAAGTAGAGTCCTGCATGCAGGACCGGGTGTCACACTGTGGTATTCTTACTTTTACTATTATTATTTATAAATTATTTATATATTATTACTAACTTACTACTGCTTGTGTTTGTAAGTAAACATAACCAGACAGCTGTAAGGAGGGGGGAAAGCAGAAGTTATCGTCTTTGATATGTAGAACAGTAAAAGTTTGACGTGACTTAAGTGCTTTCCTTTCCAGCTCTGAACTCCTCGTACAACTCTAGACTGTACATGATGAGTCACAGAGGTGGGACAAAGTCATTTTGTAGCAAGTCACAAGTAGGTCCCAAGTCACAACTAGCAAGTCCCGAGTCAAGTCCCAAGTTAAGACAATAAGTCCCGAGTCAAGTACAAGTCCTCAACAATGAGTTTTAAGTCTCAGCCGAGTCACCATGAGATCTTAATCAAATTATGTTTTTCTCATAAATATTGAAATATTAAGTTTACACAAAATTATATGTTTCGGAAATTTCTGCTTATTTAAACACTTTTTGAAATTCAACACTTATGTGTTTACAATAAACAGTCCTGTAAAATATGAACAGAGTGTTATTTACATTTATTGAGTTCAGCAGTGGTAGGGAAGCTTTCAGAAAAGTGAATGACGTTAACATGGGACTATCTTATATCTCTGCTGTAGCATTTATTGTCTGTTAAAACTTATATAACATGTTTTTGTTTTCTGATTAAAGTGTAGTCTGCTACACACACACACACACACACACACAAAAGAGAAAAAAAACATGTTTACTTTGTAGTAGCTACAGGTGTGGGCTCAATGGATTACTGAGTGCATCATGCTATTGTTCTGTTACTAAGCTAACATTAGCTAGCTAACTTTGACTAGCTAACTTTACTTTCAAGTCAATAGCCCAAAGTCAAAGTTAAGTCACAAGTCATTTCAGTCTAAGTCGAGTTGCAAGTCATTCATAAATATGTCAAGTCGAGTCTGAAGTCAAATGTATGACTCAAGTCTAACTTGAGTCCAAGTCATCTCGAGTCACACCTCCGATGAGTCATAAAGCCTTAATCATGTTAGAATAGATAGATTTCAGTAGGATGAACACCCTTTTTGTGTTGTTTGAACTGGTTTTACTCTCAAACCCTTCATCTTTGATGCCGCCAAGCAAATTAGCTCATACTTCTACCAGTTTATAGCAGGACAGCTGTAGCCAAGGATGCTGTGAGGATATAAGACGTCTGAATATACCAGAAACTATTTCATGTGCCCACTTTATCTTTTTATTTTTTTATTTAGAGCTCACAGGAAGCTGTGCTTCCTGCCAGTATAGGACACTACTCAATCACTGACATGAACTACTAATTTAGAAGACATTTACATGAAGTCAATCTGTATATTTTTGCACTGTGTGAGGAAACAGAAACGGGCTACTTTGAGGGAAATTGTTCACCCATTCAGAAAATGTGCAAAACCCACAGAAAGGTGAGATTCAGGCCACAAACCTTGCAGTGAGGTGAAGGTACTAACCCCCACAATCGAGTCAAGTTTACCACAGATCCAATTAGAGCAAGTCCAGTTCAATCTCATTAAGTTCAGATCACTCTAATTGTATTCTCACAATGCCAGTTTTAGAAAGTAGCTTTACTCAGCGAGCAAACTGGACTTTAACCCGGTGTCCCTGAGCCTGAATATCTGGAGAAAATGGAGGAGCAGTGGAAAGAAGAACTCCAGAGGAAAACTGCTCGTAGCTTTTTGAGGGTGCATGGATTTAAGACCAGAGACTGCTAAATCTGGAAGGTTTGGAGGTGAGGTCAGGGTGTTGTTATTACATCTTACATGGCAGCATGGTGACGCAGTGGTTAGCGCTATGGCCTCACAGCAAGAAGGTTGCTGGTTTGAGCCCAGGCTGGGGAGGGTTTGCCAGTGCCCTCCAGCTTCCTCCCACCAGTAAGACATGCGTGTTCGGGTATGGTTAAATGACGGTTTATCATATGAATGTAAGTCACTTTGGATAAAGCGTCTGCCAAATGACCGTATAGTATCTTCATCAAACATCTTTCTGAACAGCTTTCCTGACCTGTTCTGCAGGTCAACCTGCATTACCTCATCCTCATGAACTGCAGGCTTTCTCTGTGCATCAACCCTGGGAAATTTATTTATTTGAGCTCATTTTCCCCTCAATGACTTTTTTTGTTATTTTTTTTTTGCAGCCCCACATGTGGGAGGATTTACAATGTTTCTGTTGTGATGGACACGTGACCTTTTCAGGTGCACCCGCCTCTCACTCACCTGCTAACAGCTGGGATCGGCTTCAGCTTTCCATGCTCCATGGAACTAGATTGATATATACAGAAAATGATTGAAGGTTTTTTTGGTTGTTATTGTTTGTTTTTATTAAACAACATTAAAATTCCAGTTTAAATTATTTATTAGAGGTAATTAGGACACATTTACTACCCTTTCAGGTCCTTGGTGGATAAAATGTGATTTAACAGGAGTAATGCTGGTTTGATGACATGATGTCGCTGCTTTTATGAACAAATACATAAAGTAGTTATGTTACTGTATGTTAGATTGTAGGTGGCTGGTGTTTTATGTAAAGACAATCCTTAAATAAACGAAAATGTAGAAAGAGATGATTTGATGCATTAAAGGAAACATTTTAGTTCCTGATGACTCAAAATGATGGTAAATTTAAAAACTGACACTTAGAAAACAAAAAGTATAAAAGTAAATTAGTTTCTGGCTTTTAGGATATTTATTACTCATCTTTAAATGAATCACATTCCTCTAAATCTCATACATAGAAAATACAGTGATAAAGTGATACCATATCCTTTAAGGGTTTAAATTAAATAAAACATACTTAGTACTTTTAATTATGACTGAAATGACTCATTTTCTTCAAGCTGTTTTTTTTGGAGAGAACGTTTTTGCTTTTAAGGCCCAGAAGGGAAGTGAACAGCTTATATGGGTTAATAGCTTCATGAGCTGATTGGTGATGCTGTAACCTTTGATTTGAACACATCAGAGCTGAACATAAATATAAATTTTTTGGTAAAAAAAACAACAACTATTTTGCTGCAAAGCCACTTCTCAGCTGTTTCACCCTGATTGGCCAGAAAACAGGAAGTGACAACGCTGCCTGCCATGTAGCATCCCAGGTGTGACGAAGAGGAAAATCCTTCCTCTCTGCTGATGCTTTCATGTTTGATCCAATGGCTTCCCTGAGCAAACAGTGCAGATGGCCTTCACTTCTTCCCAGTTTGTGATGTGGTTTTACTCTTTACTGTCATCCATTATGGCTGATTTTGGGGTCCCATTCTTCTTTCTTTTGATCATGTGTTGCTTCTGCTCTCTTTCTTTCCTGAGCTTGTTTCTCAAAAGACATTACAATACAAATGCAAAAGTACTGTTGCGATACAGGCTGGGTATTTCATAGATGACATCATTATTTGCATGTTTTCTCCGTGTATGCGTGTGTTCTCTGCACCCGCAAGATGTGCTAGCTTCAGTTCTGTGGTTATTTCATCACTTATCACATGTAAGACCCTTCTGATAAATATGTCCGCCATGTTTTTCTGTTTTCTGTCCCTCCCCCTCGCTAACTGCATTTCTTTCATTTCAGCATGTCCCTCCCCCCACATCCCGGCTCTATTGGCAGTTTGACAGCATGGTTTTTATGGGTTTTTCCTCCTCTATGTCCTGTGGATTGTCAGTCATAGAAAGTGATCACTTGGCTGGAACTGATGTGTCTGTGAAGAGCCATAAGATGACTTTATTGTGAAGTGACGCTCCACAAATAAAGTTGAATTGAACTGAATTAAATTGAATTGCTAACAGTTTGTGTGAGGTTGGGTGTTGTGGAATATTTCCTGTGTGTCTTAAAGCTGCCTTCCACACAGCATTCATGTCTGGGAATGAAATGGGTTTGTGTTTCTTTTTCCTGTCATTCATTCAGTTCAGATGTTCAGCATAGATCAACCTCTTTAGCTTTGTCAGAAACTGAGATTGCATAGTGTCCTGCTGGTTTTATGGCTGTGCTTGCTATGCTGGGTTGTACTGGCGTGGCTGGTTTGTTGTGTTACGGAGGTGTCCAAGAGCCTAAATGTGTTCTTGTTTATCTTTCTTGTGTCCAGTAATGGGTTGAGTAGTCTTTAAATCCTCCATTGGATTGTTTTTCAGTGTTTCCAATAAAAGTTGGATAAAACAGACACATCACATGACCCTCTGAGCAAGGCTAGAGGCGTGGCTGTAACATAGAAACTTAATGAAAATGTAAATTACTTTGTCTGTTTGACAAAAAACAGATTTTGTAATATGAGGAGGTTGTGGAAACTGTTTCAGTCGCCTCACCATCTCACACAGCATCACACCTCTTACAGAAAGGAAAAGGCTTCAGCCACAAACTTGGTCTAATCTTTATATATACATAATAAGTCACCAGTTACAATACACAGATTTATTTACTACAGAAACACAGATAATACAGGTACTCAGTGTGTGTTGTTTTTTTCTTTTTTGTTTTCTCTACTTAACCTGCATGTTTAAGGGCCAACCACAGGGTTTGTCTTCACACCTGGAGGATGAGGAGGAGAGGGTCACCTCTGCTCTCTGTGAACTCATCCCCACTCGGAGCACATTACCCACTGGTCCATAAAGTCCTAACACCTTACCGCTGAGGGATGCCAATACAACACAACTGTCCTGCCTCTTTTATCCCAGCTTTCCTTTTCAGAGAAGAAAGCATCACATTCATGTTTTTATCCCAAAAATATCCCTACAGCAGGAAAACTACCAAACACAGGTGATATATAGACTTGTTTGTGTTTTTAGGAAGATAAAAAATGAATGAGAAACTGACTTCAAGAATTCTGTATTGATGCTCTTTCAGGTATGGCTGACAGAACTACCATCTGTTGCATCCTTCAGCAGAAGACAAACCCACAGAGAGCCTTTTAATACAACGTCATTATTGCTTACAGAGAAAAAGAAAAGAGTTTTTTTGTGTACACAGACACAGTGCAGATTCATGGAGGGCCCTATAGTGGGAGAGTTATCATGGAAGAGCAAAGCTGAACATCTGCTAGCCGTCACCATGAGGGGAAGAAGGAGTCATCCAAGTGGGAGGAACTCTTTAGTGTGGGCAGAGTGTGAACAGGGGAGGATTTACCACGAGGGGTGATGATGGGACACGCTTTCATTACTCACACTCACATGTTCAATTTGTAGAATTACTTCCCAGTGTTTCAGTAATCGAGCACGACTCGGTTATGTCTCTCTCCAGAGTGCAGAGAGGGCAGATGGCACCCTCGTGAGAGACTGTTGCAGGAAGCAACGCAGCATATAAGGTTTAAAGCTGCTGCTGCTGCACCCTGCAGCTGCTCTGGAGACTGGTTTTTCAGTTAGCTACATATGACAGCAACACTAAATCTGGTTACATTTGTTGTTTGGGTGTTTTTTTAGGACTACTGATGGATGCAGTGTCTTTACATGTGGTGCAGGGAATAACTTTTTGTTAATAGTAATGATTACACTTATGATTGTCATTTAGTGGCTTAAGATTATATCAATAACAAATATCAAATCAGTATCTGAACTATTTGGATCAGAGGTCTGATTTGGTATCTAGAAGTATCCAAATTAGGTCAATACTTCACATAATTTATTAATGATCCCTGTGTCTATTATCAGTAGTCAGTATTTTTTCATATTGGCCAAATGTAAAGTCACTAGACGGGACTATCGTGTGCACTCGGAATGGTCCTAACATGAACTTTGGTATTAAACACCACATTGAGGCTAAATTTGTATTTTTATCAGAAACAGTGACTGAAGCTCCGGTAAATCTAATAATCCAGTTTATGCTGTATCACTGAGACTTTAGAGTGAAAACAGCTTTTACCTGAAACAGCAGCTCGACATGAAGCAGCTGTTCCAATTTCTCAGCTAAGGCATGCAAATAAACCCCCACCTTCACAGCTGGAGAGAAAAACCTTCCAGTTACTGATGCACTGAGTGGAAACGTGAGAACGTTTCTGAGACATGCCGTAGCAGGTTGGTAAAACGTGGGTTTAGGTTGATAATTAACAGCTTTATTTTCTTTTTTTTTCAAGAAACTGTTAGTAATGTCGGGTGAGAAGCAGAGGGAAACGGCAACATTAGCCATGGAAAGACCTTCCTCTGCTTAAAGCCAGACGGTCTCAACACTTTTATATAAAACCATAAAATTAAACAGTTAACAGTGTCCCAGGGACGTCTCATGCACTCTCCTGCAAAACTCAGTGATTTCTTTTGTTGCACATTTTCAGGCTTTTAGAGACAAACAAAAATCTGCAAGGAGAGCCAGAAGTTTCCCAGTTTGAGTCACAAACAATACATTCCTTATAGCTGGATGCCCCAATAAGAGTCAAGACTCCACAAAACAGAGAAAGAAGAAGGAAGGGAGGAAGGAAGGAAGGATAGAAGAAAAGAAGAGGAAGGAAGGGGGAAGGAAGGAAGGCGAATGAAGGGAGGAAAGAAGGAAGGAAGGAAAGAAGGAAGGGAGGAAGGAAGGGGGAAGGAAGGAAGATGAAGGAAGGAGGAAGGAAGGTAGAAAAAAGGAAAGAAGGAAGGTAGAAAGAAAGGAAGGAAGGAAGGAAGTAAAAGAAGAGGAAGGAAGGAAGGTTGAAATAAAGGAAGGAAGTAAAAGAAGAGGAAGGAAGGAAGGTTGAAATAAAGGAAGGAAGGTAGAAAGGAAGGAAGGAAGGAAGGTCGAAAGAAACAAAGAAAGAAAGAAAGAGAAAGAAAGAAAGAAAGAAAGAAAGAAAGAAAGAAAGAAAGAAAGAAAGGAAGGAAAACAGAGGAAGGAAGGAAGGAAGGAAGGTAGAAAGAAAAAAGAAAGAAAGGAAGGAAGAAAGGAAGAACATCCTGTTCCACTGATGCTCTGTCCACGAGAAAACAGCAGCAAAGAAAAAGAGGAGGGGATGATCTGGATGTGAGGAAAATCCTAATTTCTTTGCGTTCAGCGATGTAGAGAGACTTTTAAAAGAACTGCATTTTTACTAACATCTGGAAATGTTATGAAATCACCAGGACAATTTCACAGGTACTAAATGTGTCCAACAATCAACTTGTAAAAAAAGAAAGAAACAATAAAGCTAAACCGTGACCTTATCAATGTTTCAAAACGCCATGACACAAGACAAAATTCAGTGATTGTAATTAACCGAATTTGTTTGTGACAAATGTTATCATGTATGGCTAAATAGGTTACTAAGTAGTAAAAAAAACAAGATTTTGATTAGCTGAGTGTGACAGCTATCTGTTTTCCAGTCAGGATTTCTACAAAAGACCCTCCTCTTGGCTCCAGAAATCAATTCCAGGGAGAAAAAATGGGTGCAACGTCTCACTAAAATGGCTTAAACAAGCTCACACTTTGGAGACATGGAAAGCAACACGCTTCTCCACCTCTGTCAGGGTTATCAACACGACAAGTGACGGATTAGGTCAGCCATGTTCTTTTCCTAAACCAGCTGGGTCCGAGTGCTGTAACCCAACCAAACAGCAACCAAAGCTAAAGAAACAAGTGAGGCAACAGAACAATGGTCCCCAAACAGAAAACAAATGTTCTTAGTTCACTACAACCAATGAATTCTAGTGACCACACAATGCAAAGCTGCTGCTTGTCTCTTACAAGCAGTTTTTTTTACACATATAACCACTAAATATCCAAATAATATTTCTGCAATTCTGGGCAGCTCTCTAATCTTTGTGTTTGCTCTAATAATACCAGTACTTTTTTACCAGTACTTCCCCCATTTACCTCCCCAAATTCCAGACGAACTCTTACAAAGCCATTTCTCCTGTGGGGTAAAATGTTCATGTCCCAGAAAACAGTGTAAATAACCAGTTATTAATTGTCTTTAAAATAGTTTATAATATTAAACCCAATTTACATCAAAGCAAAATTGGTTTTCTTTTTAATAAGAACAAATTGGTATTTGAACAGTAGCTTTAGCATTAGCAAATTAAGTTGCTATCCTTTTTGGTTTGGATTTTTGGCATGAGCCTCAAAGTATCTTGATTCACACAGTTAGTATTTATTCAGGGCTTATCTAAGATATTTTTTCAAACTTATTGATTCACCATCTAATTATATTATAACAGGACTTCTTTTCTTTTTTTAAACATTATAGCGGATGCTAATGAGCTAGCTTCATCTGAAAAAGTATGCTAGTCATTCTAACTTTAATTTTTGGTAAAAAAAAATCGTTATATTTTCTGGTAATATGTTTTTAACTTTATGTGAACTGTGGGAAACTGAGGTTGCAAGATCATAAATAAGTGTCAAATCTAATAGCTTAATAAATAACAGCAAAATAACCCTGTAAGGTCTGGCTTGGCTTTTGTGTAGTTATTTAAAATTGAAAGTAATTGAAAAAGCAAAGTGCATGTATCTGAAGGAATTTCAATGTTTGTTTATAGACATCAAATATGATTACATATGAAATTTACACATTTAATGATGAAAAACTGTTTAAACATTTTAGTTTCATTATATCAGTAGATACTCAGTACATTAGAAAAGCATAAATATTTTGATATTTTAATATATAGTATTATATAAATAAACAGGAAGATTGTTAATGCTGGATCCATCAGTGTTTGCAAACTAATTACTATTAAGATGAATTTAAATAGAAGTTTTGGGGTTGATATGTTAGTCTTTCTGTTCGAGCCACTCCACTGCAGAATTTGGAGCAGATCAGAGACATCCCATTATAAAGGCTCCGGTGGGGCCATAAGCTGGCCTCAGTGGATTACACACAGAGGTGATGGTTTCTTGCAGAGACCATTACCTCCATTAACTTTATTGACTTACTTGCTTTATACTGCTGAGGCACAAAATGTGCAATATTTTGTTTATGTCGGTAGAAATACATTTTGGAAATCTGAAAAGACACAGAACTCAGTTGACTGACCTAAGAGAGAAAACAACCTAAATAGAAACTGATTGAGATAATATAATGGAAACATATTCATGTCTAAATCTTTACCAAATTCCCAAAATGTTAAATAGTTTGTTAAATTGGTAATAAGGTTGGTCTTTTCTTCATTTTCACGTTAGCATAAGCTTTTTACTAAAAGTGGAACAGGCCTTTGTAAATGATATGTAAGGCACATATTCTGCAGTTCTCAAATATTCTCACTACAAATTAAACTGTGGCTTTATAGAGTCTTTTGAAAAATATTTCTTCTAGGTAATTTTTATGTAAAAGGAAATACTTTGTGGCCTATAACAAAAACATATTTCTAAATACCCTTCTGACTTAAAACCCATTAGGCCAGAAGTCCTTCTCCATCTGGACTACTGGACTTTGTGAAGTATTTATTCAGGTAAGAGAATTTTAATCCTTTATAATCTGGTGGTAAGTGCTTTTATCTGTAGGCAAATTGTGACTGGATAATTGCTGGGTCATGGACTACGTGTGCCTCCGGTGCAGCAAACTAGGAGCAACATTTATTCCAGCATTACAGAAGAATGTCATTCATCTGCCACCAAAGTATCTCTGAGGGGAAAAAGGCAGGAAGGCCATTAGAGCCTAATGTAATGTTCAGTCATTCCACGTTTTCATCATCTGTCTCATGACCGGATATGTTATGTGTCACTTCACACAGCACTTACACCTGGTTGATAATAAAATAGAAGAGACAGAAATGATGATGATTAGTAACCACCCTGTTTTTCCTCTTAAATAAAGCAAATTGTTTGATGTTTGGGTCATTTCTAAGTGACACATAAACATGTTTTGTATATTTATGTTTAGGTATATTAGTGAGAATAAAGGGGATTTCATTATACTGTACAGCTATAGTGACATGTTAGACAATATAGTTTCTTTTCAGAAGCTCATTTATGATAAAGTTGTCATCATGACCATTTTCTTCAGCTTTTATGAACATGTTTATGGGGTATATGCTATATAATCTGATAAATGAGAATAAATCACCGTACAGAATGCCAAAATTTCCATGTCCAACCTTGCTTTGTGTATGAAAGGGATAGATCCCTAAAACCCAGCAAGCAGGTAAAGGTAGCATCCAGTTGTTTTTACTTTTGGCCAGTACTGAATTTCCTTTATCTTTTTCTCTTTTTTTTAGCATCAACAGTTGCCTAGTTACACTTTTATACCTGTCCAAACTAAATATCTTTTGTCTACGGACTGTGGAGTGACCAGGCACATAGATGAACGTTAAACACATCTTTGAATGGAAGTGAAGTTTTATCATTTGAGAAACTTCATTTCCAACACAGCTAAAAACCTATAAGCTAATAGCATGTCAGGTGATTTTAACCATGATTTCTTTCCTTTAACCTGCAGAGAAACATTAAAATATTGTTTGCATGTCCTCCCATAGACTTTTGTTTGTAGTCCTTTCGGAAACTCCTTGCTACATTCCCTCCAAGAATTATTTCACATATAGTTTGAAATAATCCTACCATGCAGTGTTTCCAGCTCTGGCTTCAAACTCACTGATCAGTGGTCACAATGGAGAGGACGCAGCTTGGCTTTACCTACAGCAGGAGCAAGCAGGGCTTGTGTTGTGGACCAGCTTTACATTTGGAAACAACTCTAGTTAGGACAGAAAATACCAGTCCTCTTACAGAGATTCAATAATCACATTAAGACTCCGTGAGCCACAACTACCTACTATCAAAGAAAAACGTGTTGTTGAAGGCAAAGGTGGGAGGGGTGAGGGGACGTGTGAAGTAATGACGGAGATGGTTTGGTTTGGATCGCTCTTTCAGATGGCGGCATCAAGGACCAGGTGAGGCGCTGCCACTCCAGGCTGCAGGTGGGAGAAGCGCTGCATGTGGCCAGCGGGTATCAGGCCTAGCAGCTCCCTGGAACTGCTTGGCCACCGTCGGCCCCATCGGCGATGACCATAACCACGCCTGTGGCTTCGCCTCACAGCTTGGCCTAACAGCATGGCTGTCTGAGGCCACAGTGGGTCCGTGAAGCTAGAGATTCCCGGCTCCTGAAAGGGGATACAGGACCTGCGTCTCAGTGGACGTTCTTCTCGGGAGAAATGGGAAGCCGTGAAGAGGTCGAGGCTAAAGCTGAAGCAGGGTCTCCTTGTGGCCCGGGTCAGGGAGATGCGGCCCTCCAGGGACGGCCCTAACAAGCTGAGGCTAGTTCTGTCTGTAAACGAATCCGTTCGGTCTTCGTAGCCAAGGTCAGCGGGGGCTGAGCATTGCTGCAGGGGCCAGCCTCCGCGGCTCTTCCCCCCGATGTCCGCAGTGCTGCCTCCCTCGCCACCATCACGCTCTACCCTCATCGCTTCATCTTCTTCCTCCTCCTCCTCTTCTTGCTCTTCTTCCTCTGCCTCTGCAACCTCTTCCTCCTCTACTTGTCCCTCCACCACAGTCTCCTCCTCATCCTCAGTGCTGTTGGGGGGTGGAGAGCGAGGGTCTCGCAAGAAGACCACAATGACAGTTATATTATCACTGGAACCGGCGTCTCGGGCCGAGGCCACTAGCTTGTGAGCTACCATGGTGGTGTCTCCAGAGTTCTCCTGGAGATGGTCGCTGACCACCCGCACCGCCTCATCTGGACTCACAGTGTCCCAGAAACCATCACAAGCCAGAATCAGGTAGTCTTCTGAGCCGTCCAATGGGAAGATACTATGGTCCGCATCCCCACAGATGTAGGGCTTGTGCTCCGAATCGCCTGTCAACAAAGGCAACAAGTCATAACAACAGAACAACACACCTTTGTTTCAGGAAATACACCAAAAATGGACAAAAACAGCAGTGTAGGGTGGTAAAAAAGCATGTAAAGGGACTAAAACTGTACCTATTGCTCTGGATACAGACAAGCTGCCGTTGACTCGCCATGTGCCGAACCAGATCACGCATCCCCCCAGAGCCTCAATCCTCAGCTTCTCATCCTGCAGACACACAATGATAGTCATCATTTCATGCAGCTATTTACTGCAGCAAATGACTCATTATCTGTGCACACACAGTGGTGGTTCACTCAAAATACTGTTTATGGTAGACAGTCCAAATATGGAGTGCACACATTAAAAATGGCAGGTAATGATGATCCTGTCGGCTCTGGAGATGAATACATCATCACATGAACTGCAAACATGGTACATGACACAGTGTCATTTAACAAACATTAAGCCAAAATGCAAATAAATGGGAAGAATTCATTTCTAAATAGCTGACTTTAAATATATCTGTTCCTGACTCCTCTTGATGGCAGAGTGTCATTCTGTATGTACGTTACCAGAGACATTGTCCCAGCGAGGCTCAGAAGCAACACTTTGTTATTTATTTATTTTTTAATGTGGCAGCATTTCACTCCTCATTTAACTGACTTTTAATGACTGGAAATAGCTCAGAGAAGAGACAGGCTTTAATGGGGTGAGTTGCTCCTATGTGCTACAAATTAAATAAACTTTATTGATTTTCCTTAGCAACTGTTTAAAAGCCTTGTTGTCTTTGCATTTGCAACACTAAGGAGGCGAGACATCAGTAGACATCTTAGACTAGCCTTTATTTGCTCAGTTTCAGAAGGGTTTCAAACCAATAAAAAAGGTATGGAATAATTTTGACTGATGAGACCAAAGCAAAGATCCTTGACCATATTGCATAGCAGCTCATAAACACAGGCATGCAGCTATAAGAAATACAGAGGTCTTGTGATTGGTCCAAGTGGACGTCTCTCCAGCATGTCACCTCACTACAGGACTTGAAGAATTTCCTATCAATGGATTGATCTGTAACACTTCTGGATACAAGGTGGATCTACAAGCTGTTTCACTCTGTTTGGTTAAATAAACAATAAAGTTGTAATATGTTCCTCTAAGGATGTATTTACATCGAGACTTTATGACGACTGATGTATTATTTTATTCCTGATAACAGAAACCTTAAACTTGATAAAGGAAGTTTTATTTCCTGTTCTTCTAACCTGCCTCCATGTCTGCTGTTTGGGTTATCTTAACTCTAAATCTCCTAATTCAATGGGCCCTTTCTAATCTGTTGCATTCATGCATTGTTCCAGCTGACAGCAGTTCAATATGGAATCAGATTTGTTTAAAAAATTCCAATCAAAGCCTTTAAAGAATCAAGCAAAAAAAAAAAAATTACATTAAAACCAAAAATTTCTAAAACTCAAGCAAAATAAATGATCTCAAAATAAAAAATGATCAATCATCATGAAAATTATTATGCTTTTGTTTAGTTAAATTGATTGGTTTTTCTTGCAGTTTCTTCATCCTCTTTCTCTCTTCTCTCTCTCTCTTTTGGTTGCGGTTCACAGTTTTTGGTTTAGATTCTTGATTGTTTGGTTTCAGTTCTGATACAAACCTTTCAGGGGCGGGGCTCTTTCGGGGGCGCATTCTGATTGGCTGGTGAGTTTTTGACACAAATATGTTGCCTCGCTTTTTATACAGATAGAACAAACAGTATAAATGAGCCGGAGTACATCACACAGTGAAG
>JBAMIG010000016.1:23461341-23472147 GCA_037177335.1 Kiunga ballochi | reverse complement strand
GCATGCTGCTAGTAGAGAGTTACAATAATCCAACCTAGATGTAACAAATGCATGGAGGAGTTTTTCAGCATCACTTTAAGATAAAATATTTCTGATTTTAGCGACGTTGCACAAGTGAAAGAATGCTGTTTTACAGGCTTGGTTTATATGAGCCTTAAATAATAAATCTTGGTCAAATAAAACCCCCAGGTTTCTTACATCCAACATGTTCAGCCACTGCTGCCAAAGTCAGTTAATATTGTTAGCCAATATCGCCTTTATGCCCCTTTAAAGCATTTCTTGGTATTAAAGAGCTTTATGTAAGCTAAAGGGACTTCAATTCTGGATGCAGCTCAGGCTTTACAGTCTCACCTGCTTTTACTGAAACAGCACATTCAGATTGATATTTTCATAAATAAATGTATCATTTATTAAACTCAATGCTACCTTTTATGAAGATTTGCTAACTCCCACCCCATCACATGATTGTTTCTTGTTACGGACGCCTCTCATTGCAGTAATCTGTCATTTTCCCTCCTGACAACCTGTCTGCACCGCTCACCTGGAGAGGCCTGGATCAGCCACACCTTCGCCTGCACCCTCCGGATTCGTCAGAACCTCATCCAATCAGCATCCAACACAGATTCAACCAGGAAATTAAAGGCATCATCATCATTTAATCACTGAGAAATTGTTTGGAAACGGAGTCTTTCTCCTAGGCTTGTGGATCTGCGGACATTGAACTTTGTGACTTCGGCTTGGGTATTTGTGGTGCACTTTTGGTAACATTTTTAGGAGGCCTGTTTTTGTTTTAGTTTGGTATTGTATGTTGCATTCCTTGGGAATTTGGCCATCCCAGTTTATGTTTGTTAGGGATTTTGTTCTATTTCTTTGTTGGTCTGAGCAGCTTCGTGAACCCCAACTCTGGTGGTCTCGGACCACGTGTGTGTACCAAAACCCTCTCTGGGAATAATACATTCATTTTCACAACCTTTACAACCGTGCAGATCTTATGTAGTTACGACAGGAACCCCTTTTGCCAAAAAGGGTAGTAACAGCTCTGCTGTAACAAATTTAATTTGTTTCAAAACAGATTTCTTTTTTTTTCTTTATTCATGTGGTGGATAATAAATAAAGAGACTAAAGAACTCTTTATTAATTTAACAGGATTTTCCAAACATAGCATTAAACATCTGCTCATCCAGAGTGCTGCTGTTAGGATTTTAACCAGGACTCCTGTCCTAGAGAGCTGCAAGCGTTGGGAGTTTCTATGCAGCATCACACCTGACTCCCATCAGATTCTGCACAATTCTGCTAATTAAGTCTGATGTGAGTCATGATGTAATGCAGCACAGAAACTCCCAACACTTGCAGGACTGCGGTTCTACAGGACCGGGTTGCCTATGAACTAGGACTAAGAGAAAAGGGGTCTCGTTTATAAAGCTGTTTATGCAAAACGCAGACCTGAAAATGGCAGAACTACTTTACTAAGCAAAGTTTAGGATTTATAAATATAGACGTGACAAAGTTCTGCACTAACTTTGGACTTTGCATAGTAACATTGTGGAGAGAGAAAACTGGTAGCACTGCGGACAAGATAATACATTTAAGCCACAATAAACTTTGTTATCATTCACATCAATTCAATTTTATTTATATAGCAGTATCACAACATAGGTCATTACACAGTTAATTACACAATAGCAGACATAACGCACAATAAACACAAGTAAAGACTGCACTAAACTAAGCAGACACAGGAGAGACAGGAGACCTTTCCGGAGAGGAAAAACTAAAATAAAAAAACATTTGTGGGGAAAAAAATAGAAGAAACCTCATGGAGCCCACATTGAAGGAGAGATCCTCTCCTTGGACAGGCAGACAAATGTGCCTAGGACTGTTATCCTGGATGGACAAACTTTGTATCATTGTAAACAGAAACACAGAAGCATGGATTATTATTGACATACTTAAAAACGCTCAGTATGATCATGCTAAAACTGTCACTATGGTTTCACAACAAATGTGCGCCCACTACCTGCAGATGATGCCAACAGCAGGATCAAGAGGAGAGATTGTTTAAGGATCACAAAGATTTCCTGACCCGTGATGATGACTACTGATAAGCAGATTTAGATTCCTACGAGGGGAATACATGGTGAGAATGAATTTGTCTGTGTGAACTGCAAAAATGTGCATTCAGTTAATGTACAAGTAATTTGTGACTGTGATATGGTTCTAATACACGTGACTGCACGGTGACCTGGGTCCAGTGTGGACTCAGCAGTGTGGAGAACAAGCTGCTCCAGGTGATAGTGGCTGCCCACCGAGGCGCTGACTCCTCACGCCGTTTGCCAACCCTCTAGAGCACAGAGGAGGTGTGTTTTGATGTGGTCCATGCTCAAATGTTATTTTGAAGAGAGCCATCGGCATCTTCACCTCCATCTTGACATTCATCCATGTTCTTGTATTTCTGGGACAGACCTCTTCATCAGGCAGACGGCATTTACAGCAGCAACATGCTGCCACTCGGTAGCCTTCCTGTTGATTGTCACACCACAACTCTGACCCACAAACAACATGTCCTTACGTGTCTCCATCTTACTAACGGGATCACACACAGCGTTAATGTCATTTTAATTTTATTTAATAGTAATTGAGAACGTAATTTGTATGGACGCATATTAAACTCCTGATTGATTTGCTGTGTAAAGCGCCTTCATAACATGTATCTATTTCACAATGACAGCATATTTTAGCAGCTGATGTTTTTACTAACATTTCTGTTGGGGATCCAGATATTTTCATGTTGGATTACTTGATTATGCACAAATATCTCAAATTTCATGTGGTTTCTTAGTTTTATTTGTCTGCCGTTGGTGTAGCTGTTTGCCTTTTTTTCTCCAGATTTTGTGCTTATGCCTTGTTTGCGTAGAGGTAGGGACGATCTCCTGCACAGTCGTGTTTTTATCACTCCCAAAAGTTGTCTATCATTGGCGCACGCTGGTTTTTATACATACGACAGCTTCAAAAAATAGGTCGTGGAACACATTACACCAGTTTTGAAATCCTGGCACTGGAAATCCTTGCAATCCCTAAACTTCTACTGATTGTTTTCAATTCTCAGAAAAGTTTTGATCCAGAATACGTCTGTTATAGCCTGTGTTTCGGAAAATCTAAACCAGCAGAGCTCAAACATTCAGGTCAACTAACCCAGATCAGAGTCCAGACAAAACACATAACATGAATTACAGCTAAACTCTGCCATAATGCTGTAAATAGATCTAACAAACCACCAGTAAAAAAAAATTACACAAAATCTAGATACTGAAATTCAGATTAAAACCTTTCTTTTCTCATGCACATATACATGAAATCTGGATGGTATATTTTAACTTGTCTATACTGTCTCTTGTTTTAGTCAATCCAATGTTATAATTTTACACATTTAAATGAATCCTTCCTATTTAAGTAAGGGAACACTATAAAATGTTTTATGTTACATGGAAGTTTCAGGTAATTCATATCTAAAAATTATTTAAAGAAATAAATAACTTAATATATAGTGCAACAAAATTCACATTTGAACCGCCAGCAAAGTAATAGAGCAAGAGGAGCATCATGACAAAGAACTATTGCTTTATTGTACATAGCCTACTATGTAATAACTGACAAATATTACACTAGTTATACAACATAGAATATCAATTTGGGAGAAGAATTTGATTTAATGCAAAATATGCACAAACTGTTCATAGGTCATTTACGTTGTAACTACATGAAAGAGTAACGCACTAATAAAAGAAACACCAGAGCGGAATGTTGCAACTTTGTATTTACCCGGACATATTAGTGTGAAAACCCGGAAATTGGTGCGTTGCTGTTTATTTTCCCCTGCTCAACAAGATGAGGGAAATAACTATGGCTCGCCCGGTGAATGTGGGAGATCTCCTGCGGGCGGACCTCCAGGAGGACCCCGCTTACCAGGACGACGGCTTGTGTGTTGTAGGTATTTTCGGTAAAAGCAACATGCAGCCCGGAACTTTAAAAGAGTCGCTCATCGACACGCTGGCAGACAAACACATCTTCTCGCTGTTCGGTGGACCTGACGACGGCGGCACGGCTGACAGCCTCATCCAGGCTTTTTACAACCAGGAGAACCGGGTTCTGTACTTGCTACTGTCCTCAGTCTGCGATAGCCAGCAGCTGTTGCGGGCCTGTCATTCTCTGAGTGCAGGTACCAGTCACTCCGACTCCTACGAGTTTTGGAAAGGCCTGGACCGACAGCACTGTCTCCACCTGCTCTACATGTTTTCTGTGTGCCACGTCCTTCTGCTGGTACACCCCAACCAGACTTTCGACGTGACCTACGACCGGCTCTTCAGAGCCTTGGACGCCCTGCGGCAGAAGGTCCTGCCTTTCATCCGGGCTGTTATCAAAGACTGTCCCGTGTCTAAAGAGTGGAAGCTGAACTGCCGGCCATGTCCTCCAAGGCTGCTTTTTGTCTTCCAGATGAATGGCACTCTGAAGGTCTGCTTCTAAAAAAGAACCTAGAATATTCAAGAGGGGGTTAAATATTTTATAAACTTATGTACATTTATAAAAATGAATAAAGTACAGTAAATTTCCAGAAAACCGGTATGATAAAATGACATGAATTAAGACATGGAGCAAAACATGTTGCCATGGCGACGTCTTTGCGACATGGAGCAACACATGTTGCCATGGCGACGTCTTTGCCCGGTTTGTGGTGTGTAAACACACAGCAGATTAGTTTAGAAACTATTAATTATTGGATGAGTGATCTTTTTATTACATGTTTTACACAGTCATATAGATAAAAAGGAAAGGGACAAAAATAGCTTTAAAAGTCTGAATATTTATAGTGTGCTATTTATACAAATATCTTTCTTCCTGGTTCCAGTCTTAAACTTTATACAAGTTACAAAAAGAACATAAACATATCATCACTGTTAGTCTAGTAAGCTGTAGAAGCTTGTTATTAATGTAAACTGGCTCTTTTTTTTTCTTATCCAAAAGGTTCCTGCTAATGGCTCAGAGTCTGGAGGAAACGCTGACAAACCCAAAAAGCACTCTCCCAGGAGGCGTCTGCAGCACGCCCTGGAGGACCAGATCTATCGGATCTTCCGTAAAAGCAGAGTTCTGACCAACCAAAGCAGCAACTGCTTGTTCACTGTGCCCGCCAACCAGGCCTTTGTGTATGTGATCCCAACAGCAGAAGAAGACCCAGTGGGCACCTTGGTGGGACAGCTGCGCTCCAACTGCATCCTCTCTGATCAGGACCCGACCGTGCCGCTGTCAGGGCCGAGGCGTTACCAGCAGATGCGCCGTTCCACACGGCAACCTAGCTGTGGTGGAGACTCGAGCAGCTTGTCAGGAGGTGGTCCGCTGGTGGACCCCAGCTTGAAGGAGTTCCTCTGGCAGCATGTAGAGCTGGTGCTAACCAGGAAAGGTTTTGACGACAGCGTCGGTCGCAACCCACAACCTTCACACTTTGAGCTGCCAACCTACACCAAATGGGTTCAGGTCGCCTCCAGACTCCACCAAGTCCTGATCAGCAACACCGATGAAGAAATAGCCGACCTGGCTGTCAAAGTGCAGAACCAGGTGAAGGTTTTGGATGGTTTTCTTGATGCAGACACAAAGTTCTCAGAGAACCGGTGCCAGAAAGCATTGCCACTGGCTCACAGCGCCTATCAGTCTAACCTCCCTCACAACTACACCACTACAGTACATAAAAACCAGCTGGCACATGCTCTGAGGGTGTACAGCCAGCACGCTCGCGGTGTTGCTTTCCAACGCTATGCACTGCAGCTTCACGAGGACTGCTACAAGTTCTGGAGCAACGGCCACCAGCTGTGTGAGGAGCGAAGCCTGACGGACCAACACTGCGTGCACAAGTTTCATCTCCTCCCTCAGCCAGGTGTTCACCTCAACCCTTCATCCCTTCCCTTCAGAAAACAGGAAGTCTTTCGTATTTATTTATAATTCTTCCTGTTTTTTTTCCCTTATTTCCTGCAGGGGAGAAGCCAGACATGGATCACAACCCACCCATCCTGAACCACAACAGCAGGGGGCGCTCCACCAGCTCTTGCAACTGTGGCAGGAAACAAGCTCCTCGAGAGGATCCGTTTGACACCCAGGCTGCTAATTATGACTTCTACCAGGTTAGCATCACACTGAAGATGCAGAGTTTTTGCCTCACCTGATGCTAAAACATGATGCTGCTTCACTTTTTACATCATCTGTGTGTGCATTGCTCTGTAACAGTATTTCTCCTGAACAGATGTTGGAGGAGAAATGCTGCGGGAAGCTGGAGAGAATCGACTTTCCAGTTTTCCAGCCCAGCACCCCTGACCCGGCCCCGGCCTGTAACCAGGCTCAGCGGCTCCCGAGTGAAGGCTCCGGTGAGGCAGAGCGGCTGAAGGAGCCCAGTACTGCCCAGAGCCATACCCCCGGAGACACCAGCCTCAGCCTTGCTCTCAGTCTAGGCCAGTCCACAGACAGTTTGGGGACTTACGGGGATGGAGACGGATCTGAAACCCAAGCCCAGCAAAAGAGGCCGAGCCTCATCGATCGACAGCCTTCTACTGTGGAGTATCTACCTGGTATGATGCACTCGGGCTGCCCCAAAGGTCTCCTCCCCAAGTTCTCCAGCTGGTCACTGATAAAACTCGGCCCTGCTAAGTCATACAACTGTCACACCGGCTTGGAACAGCCCGGCTTCATCCCCGGCTCCTCTTTTCTTTTACCATGGGACTTGGTTATTCGTTCTAGATCAGAGGAGGATGCAGGACTGATGGAGCCTTTGGATGGAAGCACATCTTCATGGCCAGCCCCCAACAAGAGCCTCATCGGGAAGCGAGGCAGCACTGGAGGGCTCGGCAGGGGTCGCAGGAGGGACGACATGGCTCGGGTCTTTGTGGGGTTCGAGTATGAAGACAGCAGGGGGAGGCGCTTTATTAGCTGTGGCCCTGATAAAATAGTGAAAGTGCTGGGGCCAGGGGGAGCTAAAGATCCCGCTACCAGGGTGCTAAACACCGACATGCCTCTGTACATCCCGTCTCCATCACAAGGTCGAGGCCTGAAGCCACACTTTGCCCAGCTGTCTCGGCTCTTCATCGTTGTGCCTGACGCACCGCTAGAGGTTACGCTGAACCCACAGGTAAACAGCTGCAAAAAGACACAATTTCCTCTCCATCTCTATGAAATTTACATCAAAATACATCCAAAGTATTTCACAACAGTTTACTGCATTTTCATTTAATTACATTTAAATGCATAATTTTTTATAACTAGAGAAATACTGTTTGTTTGTTTCCCTGTTGGTGTGAACCCCTCCTGTTTTATTTAACTATAACCAGTCAGTCAAATGCAGAACCAGTCCGGTAAATCCCACCTTTTATCTGATAAATATTGTCTGTTTTTGAATGAGAAGATGCTGAAAATAGTTGTTCATATTTGTTGTTTTTAGGCTTTTCTCATGTCTAAAAGTAAACAATGCAACTGTGTGGAGACTAATCTCTTCAGGGGGAGATTTGTGAAGATGAGTTTAGTTCAGGGGCCACTTACAGTTTCATAAGAAGCTGGCCTGACCTGTAAAATAACCAGAAATAAAAGCAAATGTAAGTACATTATAAAGGGCCACGGTGCATTTTGGACATTCTGCAGTTTATGATGATCAAATTCAACCTTTACGTCCACAAATTAGAAATAGCAGCTAGTTTTATAGTAAAATGATAGTAAATGTTTTCCGTGTCATTTTCACACTGACTGAATCCGTGACATGGGCCCGACCGGACCCTCTGGCGGGCCGCTTTAGGTCTTGGGCCTGATGTTTGACCTCTCTGCAGAACATTTCTCATCGTTCTGGCTGCTGGTTGACAGACGGGCAGTGAAAATGTTGGTGTTATAGAAATGATTTCTCATTCAGAGAACAAGGATTTGCTCCACATTGTCTTTATTTTTACTTTAATGGTTTAAAACACAAACAGCCTTCTTACACGATGTGCTTCCAAAACGTTTGCAGGTGCATGCTGGTCCTCCTCCCTGTCCGGTTTTCCATCCGGAGCAAACGGAAGTGGTGCTGCCTCCCGATGGGCTTTGGGTGCTGCGGTTCCCTTATTCCTATGCGACAGAGCGTGGCCCCTGTTACCCCCCCAAAGAGAACCAGCCTCTCAACAACTACAAGGTGCTGCGAGGCATCCTGAGGGCCACCACAGCCAACCCCCCCCCACAGTAAACAGCAGACCTCACCCTCCAGGATCCACCATGACGCATGCTGCTTTGTAGGCCTGCTGCAGGGAGAGAGACAGAACCAAGCAGAAAGTAAGGTTTGGACCCGTTTTAGAACATGCTGATTTATTTCTGATGGGTAGTTTTATTTCTCTGAAGATCCAGATCCAAACGGTTCCCAGAGGTCCGTCAGACTGCTGGACGTGGAGGTCAGGATGAAGGGAAATTAGACTCATGACCCAATAAAATGAAAGGCCTCTTAATGAAACGTGTCGTAATGACGGCATGGAAACGTCCTTCCATTACACTGTTTTGTGTTTTGTGTTGCGATTCCTTCACATAAACTTTACCCGAGGAGCCGGACGCTGGCAGAGGAGGAAGTAGGTTTAAGCTTTGACTCAGCTGTCCCGCTGCTCCTGCAGGGGAAGCGTGGACATGCTTTCTGAAGCAGCTTAAATGGGAAGGAGTTTCTGTATACAGGTGAGGACAAATATTTCCGCTGTGGAAATATGATCATAAACGGCCCAACGGTGGAGGATCTCGTGTGATTGGTGCATCAGCAATGAGCATCATTGTGTCTGCACATATCTTTATCTGCTTCGTCTACAGTTTATTACTATCTGCTGCTTTTATTGATGAACTTCGTCCAGAAGTGCAACAAGTTTAATGTTTTTTGTAAATAAAAACCACTTTATCATCTGTGTCTTCTTTTTATTGTTTTTTCATAAAAGTAAACAAAATCTAAATAAAAAAAGCAGAATTTCTGTTTTATCCTCACTCATCATCATCATCATAAACTAATCTAAGCAGCTCTGTGGTACCATTGATCTGGTGTCATCAGCTGCATTTACATCCACCAGATGGCGCCAGTAGTCTGCTGGTCTCTGTGGTTCCTGTTCAGATCTTTTTTCAGATCAAACATTCCTGCAGCCTCTGGATCTCATTCAGGATGCTACGATGTATCTTATCAGCCAGTCACATGGCTGCTACTGATCACATGCAAACAACAAAATGTTCGGTCTGAGCATCAGAATGAGGAAGAAAGGACTGAAGAGACGTGGTGTAGTTGTTGGTTCTAGATGAGTCAATCTGAGTGTTTCAGAACTTTGGATCTATTGGAATGAACCCTGATGGACTAACATGTTCTGTTAATATCAAAGAAGAATGGGCAGACTGGTTAGAGATGTCAGAGCTGCCTTGCATCAACAGATCAGCCTGATGATGATGATGATGATGACCATGTGCATCGCTATATGACCAGCACAGCTGGGCCTGATAAGCAGCAGATGTGCATGTTTGTAATGGTCTCGTCATTTTAAGCTTTTAGATGTGGATTGTGAACACCTTGTGTTTTGTTGGGGTGTAAGAAAATATTTATTTGATACAGTATTTTTTGCGATAATGTATTGATATTCAGATGCACTAAATAAATGAATCTGTGTGTTTTTATGGGAGTATTGCCCTGCAGTGTGATGTCCAGGCGGCATGCTCCAGCTAGAGGCAGTTTGTACACTAACCAAACAAAACTCACCTAATCAGATCCAGACCCTCCTGCTGTGAATGCCCCCAAAATGGCTCATTAGATGTTTGTGGTAAAAAGTAACTTGGACTTAATTAAAAGATGGTAAGTGTTAATTATACCGTACAGACATGATGCATCACAGAGGACTTCTTATACAGTATAAAGTTAAATATATTTTTCTTTCTTCTACACTGATGACCTCCATCTGTGTTAAAAATTGAACATCAAACTTAATGTATGTAAAGATTTATCACATTGTTTTCAGTGTAAAAGCCCCACACTGTGCCGACGGGGTGAGCTGGGTGAAGTTAATATAAGATTTTTCTCTGCAAACTTAATTCCACTATCTATGTATCACATAGAAAACTATTGTTTTTAATGGGAAAACTAAACAGAATCTTTGTATCCAGCAGTTTAGAAATCTTTTAATAAGATCACAACAGTATTGAGACAATGTTTGCCACTTCATGGCACAACAAAGCAGCCAGACCATCATTCTGCTGCTTCCATGCTGAACTAAACACGTTTTATGAAAAGGTAACATTAAGTGCTTCTGTGAATTTTATGTTACATTTAACCATCAGGAATGTGGATTCTAGGAATGAAGTTAATAACAAAGCTCAGGAAATTTAAGGTCAGTAAATCTCTGAAGGTTGTTTAAAAATGTAACGTTGTGGTTTAAACTCACGTTTACACTGTGTATTAAACTGTGTGACCCCATCACACGTGTTTCTTTTATTTACGTCTCATAGACTTGATAAACATTATTATTTGCTTCAGGTTTGTTTTAGAACAACTTTAAACTGTTTTTTGGCAGGAAGGCTGAGTAATATCCATTATATCTGCCTGAACATTTAAGAGCTTTTTGTCTTTTAGCAACCAGAAAAGCCATTTTTATTAAATGTTTTAGTTTATTACTATGTTCAACGAAATTTTTTCTCATGTTTGACCTGTTCAGCATCATAGCAGCAGATATACAGGTACATCTCAGGAAATTAGAATATGATGAAAAAGTTTAATATTCTTCATCAGTCATGTCAGAATGTGAA
>JBAMIG010000016.1:23284819-23301683 GCA_037177335.1 Kiunga ballochi | reverse complement strand
ACATACATACATATATACATATATACATATATATATATATATATATATATATATATATATATATATATATATATATATATAAACTAATGTAGGTGACTAAAATTGTGCTGTAAAATGATTAGGAAAAAGAAAACAATCCCAATATCCGGGGATTGTCCCCGTTAATTCGGTCACTTCCGGCTCCAGGAACCTTCTGTAATGGGTCTTTGGTTCCCACCTAAACCCAACAAAGCTTAGCTACTGCTATATATATATATTTTTTTTTTACAGAACCTTTCTAATAACCTGTCTCCAACCAGCAGGTTCCCGAAAACAAACCAGTCGTGTGGTCAGATGATCGAGCTTTCTGAGGGTTACCCACAGTTTCCGCAACGTTTGCATACTGATTACCTGCTTGTTATTTCAGTCATTGCGCAACATTGACCCAGCTAGCAGCAACACACTTCCAGTAGCACCACAAGCACCACCAGGAGCCTCCGCACGGCGGGGCAGAGATGACGAGCGAGTGTGCTACAGAAAGTGCTCTTTAGGCGGGCAGCAGCGCCGGTTTGGCCCCCTTTTGGAGCGGATCAGATGTTGAGAGATTTGTTGAGTCAAGCTAACTACCAGGTGAGTTTCCAATGTTCCTTAAGGGTGCTGAAGTTATCAGGGTTAGCCGAGGTCTCAAAGCCGATTGGTTATCTTAATGCTGGTTTTGGCTGTGTCATGTTTGTCCCGCAGAGTAAACAGCTTGTTTTGCTTGATGTCACTTTACTAAACTTACCCAACACAACTTGCAGCTACAGCTTAACAGCAAGCAAGCTAACGTAGCCTTCACATATAAACTGTGAAAAACTCATCTGGTATTAAAAACATGGTACACATTGTACACAAACTTACTGTAATGTGGTGAGAACTATTTTATACAAATGTCGTTAGTGTCGCAAAGTGGCGAGAGAGACTTTACTCATTTATGCTAATTATTAGTGGTTTGTTTCTATATTACCCATAATATCTATAATATAACATATATTCTCCTCCAATTTTGTTTTAAAACAAATTCTTTGACATTTTCTGCTATTTACTGATCACTCTGATTGCTCATATTTAACTAAATGTATAGTAATGTGACTCAGAGACACATAGAGACTGGCTCCCAAATATAAAAAGGAAGTACCAAGATGAGGCTTTTTTTTTAACTTCAAGTAAAAATGGAGAACATTTTTGCAATCCTCCAAAACACTGTTTCTAATAAAATACTGTTATAGACGTGTGCATCCTTTCTTTCCATTATGCAGCAACCTAAACAGCCCGTGCCTGCCTTATACATCATTTCCCCGCTCCTGCTTGAGGCCAGACTGTCTCATCTGGGGTTTTTCCAGACGCCATCACTATGAGTGCCATGCGTGTGGACGCTAAGGTGGTGATGCTGGGGAAGGAGAGTGTGGGGAAGACCAGCCTGGTGGAGAGATATGTTTATCATCGCTTCTTGGTCGGGCCGTACCAGAATGTGAGTGTCAGCTGCTCCTCTCTCTGCTGCCTTTTTTAATAAAAGTCTGTGTTTTCATTTGTCGCCCCGAGGAGATGTTAGTTCCACAAGCTTGAGTGTTTGTTGTTTTTTTTTCCTATAACAACGAAGCCTTTGATTGAAAGACGGTGCAGTAATATCTGCTGTCTGTATTAGATGCACATTTTTGTGTAGATCATAACATCTGTCTGTTTAGTTTCTCTATACATGTGAGAATACATGAACAAATCTGAACCTTCTTTAAAAGAAATGAAATAACCCAGTTTAATGGCAGGTTTTTTATGCCACACCATAGCATTGTGAGCTAACTGGTAAAGATTTAAGTGCGCAGACATGTGATCTGGCCTTTCTGAGTGGCTTTTAATGCCCATTTACTGAACATCCGGACTAAGAGCTGTCTCTGATGAACGTTCCCCCTCCCTGAGACTCTGATGTTGAAATGTTTTTCTCCTCTTCACAGACTATCGGTGCTGCTTTTGTTGCAAAACCAATCCAAGTGGGGGAGAAGGTTATTACGCTGGGAATATGGGTGAGTTGGATGTTACCTAAAAGCATGAATAACATGTCAAATCTGAAATTGCAGAGCAAAGTGTGTGTCTTTGTGTGGTTTGACGTGTGATTGGGGCTCATCTCGTTTCTGCTGCGTATCACTGATTTCATGCCTGGCTGCTGTTTATGTCTGTTGTTCCTCCATGTTAAAATGTTTTCAGCTGAGATTAACATATCTTGTACTATTCTTCTTTGCTAATCATAACTGTCATGATTATGACCACATAATGACCACACTCACGGCTCGTTGGTGTATTAATGCTGTGTAAATGAGAGACGGTAGCACGGGAGAACATCTGAATGTTTGAAGTTAACTTCTTATCCACTGGGAATAAAATGGGAAGAAAACTGTTTGCTTCAAGTCTGTGTTGCTTGACTTACTCCTTGATTGACACGGTATTTTATACCTAAACTGACCCGATATGAGCTAGAAAATGGAGCTGCCATAGATGGAGCAAAAACCTCTTCCTAGCACCTTTATTCCCCCCATAGTGTGATTTCCACCATTTGTTCTGGACATTAATTTCATGTGGATACACTGTTTGATTCTCCTATTTTTTCATAATGCATCCGAAGCGATTTGGCTTTATTGTGCTGTTTGTTTACATCATGTTATTTTCTTTTCTCTTGCCATGATGAAAATGACAAAGGCCTCATCATTTTTAAGTAACCAGAGTTTTGCTGGGGTTCAGATTTCACGCAGTTTCCTGTAAAACCTGTTGGGAACGCTGTATTTTTCTGGACAAACACCCTGAGCATTTATTGTGTAGTCACAGGCATATATACTGAAAAAGTCAACGATAAATGTCCCTCCCAAAGGTAAAGGGAACTAGACTAAGAAGTGAAGTAATATCAGTAAAATGTCATCTTTTCTGTTTGTCCTTCAGGACACGGCTGGATCAGAGCGCTATGAAGCTATGAGCCGAATCTACTACAGAGGAGCTCGAGCGGCCATCGTGTGCTACGGTACATCTACGCTATTATGCTGCTGGATGTGTTTATTTATGATCAGCATCGCTGCAAGATGAACTGTTCCTATTATTTAATTACAACCAGAGAGTCCAGTTTAAATAAACATTTGTCCTCCTCAGTAAAACACTTAAGTAGCAAAGAAATGTATGTTTTTAACATGGATACCAAAACCCAGTTCAGATTGGTTCTAACTTCTCGGTCCAGTTTTCTATATGAGAATTAATCTATGACACAGGTTTACATTAAAAAGATAAAAGTCTACATTTTTGATATCCCAAATAAATAAATAAATCTCTGAATTTAGTGTCAAATTGACACAAACAAAATAATAAAGATCAACAAACTGGTTTGGATATTAAAATGACAGCTGCAGCCTGAGAATCTTAATAGCTTTTTCTCACCATCTGCAGATGTTTCTATACATACATTCTTCCAATAATGGCGCTGAAGTTCTGAGTTATGTTTGGAGACTTTTTTTTTGTGACAAATCTGAGTCGGTTCTGCTTAGAGGCTGTGTAAAAGTGTGTTCTGTCCATCTGGATTTCCAGCATGCAGATTAAAGCGGATTCCTTCAACACAGTGTAAAGGAAACCAGGAATGATACTAAATATATTCTGCTTAGAACTTAGAACATTTAAAGTAGTTTCAGGTGTTCAACAGACTCGAGACAGGATACCTGGAAAGTGTGCTTCTATAAAGAAAAAGTGATGTTTTCTGGGGAGACTGGAGCCGTTTAACACGACCTGAATGCAGATAAAACACTTCAGCAGGCAGATGTTAGCAGGAGCGGCTGCTGCTTGACATCCAGCTGCAGGTAAATGAGGACGCCCTTATCGTAGGACTTAACGGGGAGACACGCAGGTCGAGAAGACTCAGAATCCCACGTCGTCCTGGGCGAGGATGAAGATGATATAAAGGCTCTGATTGTTTTAATCATCCTGTAAGCGATCAGTGAAGGCAGCTGAGGTGGACATTATCAGCATGTTCTGTTCTGTTTTTCCACCTTTAACTCATCGGTTCCACACGGGGGAACTTCACTCAATGGAAAAAGCTACTAGTCATGTTTTATTTAACATCTGTTACTCATCTTCTTCTTTAACTTCCACCTCTGTGAGTTGTTCACCTCGGTCACAAAGGCAAGCATGTGTTGGTTTGTTTGTTTACTGTAACGAGTAAACAGCTGATGTTTGCTTTGCAGATCTGACTGACAGCAGCAGCTTCCAGCGCGCTCGCTTCTGGGTGAAAGAGCTGCAAAACTGTGAGGAGGTAAGACATCTTTATATTTGTTTCTGATAATAAAGCTCTTTAGTAGTCTATCTACCCCCCCCCCCCCCACCACCCCACCACCACCACCCCCACAAAAAAAACCAAAACAAACTCAACTAGGATATAAAATGAACATTCAGTGTCTGAAGGTAAGTCAGCTGCTTGTGCAGGAGACATGGGCTTTGAGGTGAATGAGACAAACTCGGCAATAACACGGAGTGTGTGTTGATCTGTGTCGGCAGCACTGTAAAATCTACCTGTGTGGCACCAAGAGCGACCTGATCACGGCCGACCGGAGCCTTCGCCAAATAGACTATCACGATGCTCAGGACTTTGCAGAAGGTATTTCCAATGTTGCTGTTAGGAAGCGGCTATACGCTCTCTCTGTGTTTGTTTGTGTGTGTGTGTGTGTGTGAGTGAGAGAGAGAGAGGTTATTGATAATACTGTTACTGTGTAAATTTAGATGATTGTTATCAGACAGACCATACGGATCAGCAGCTTCTGCTCCTGTTGCGTCTGAAAATCAACGTTAGGAAATCATTGACCTCTATCTGTGTGTGTGTGTGTGTGTTATCTGATATTACAACATAAAGCAAAAACCACTCTTACACAAGTGTGGGTCTCTACAACCATCCTGTTGTTTTCCACAGAGATCTGCGCGCAGCATTTTGAGACCTCCAGTAAAACGGGAAACAACGTGGGTAAGTTCCACCTTCAGTCATCACGGCTTCGCTCTGACTGCAGCTGGATTTATTCATGCTTTCCTAATCAGGGAAATGAACTGTAAGACGTGGGAGGTGAGAAGCTATGCTAAAAACATGTATCACACACCTGCCTTCAGACACACCTGCTTTCAAATGTGATTCATCAGCATGTTGTGAACACAAAGCTGGATCTACCAGACGATAGCATGTCATGTTACATTAAGGAATGGGGGTGTTAGGTTGTTGCTCTCTGGCAGTTGTGTTGTGTCATCAGACACGGGTCGAGTTGAGACAGACGTTAGCAGCAAATTTAGGAAGCAGAAGGATGAAGCAAAAGGGTGATTGCTGACGGCAGCCGGTCTTTTAGTAGCATCTTAGCCGGACGGGTATCCCCAGCCTTCCCTGAGTGAGGTAAAATCCCCCGTAATCATTACGTTGTGATTAAAGTGACCTTTGCCACTCCTCCGGTTTCACATGTGAACTAAGAGTTATTGTTTGTTTCTTCCATAGAGCAAACGGTGGATTGTGTGATTTAAGCATGTTTCCCTGATCTGTAAGAGCCGATGGAAACGTTCAGGCTTCATTCTGTCTTTTCTTTCCAGATGAGCTGTTCCAGAAAGTTGCTGAGGATTTCAACAACACCGCTTTCCAGTACATGACAGGTGAGACTTTTATGAGATCATACAGAAAGTTTATGCTGGTGGATTCAGCTAAGCTGGGTTACACAGGCTTTACATCAGTGTGCGTTTTGTTCTTCCAGAGGAAACGGGTGTTGACTTGGGTCAGAAGAAAGACTCTTACTTTTACTCCTGTTGCCATAGCAACTGATGATGAGCAGCAAAAAAAAAAAAAAGCATCAGGGAAATGGAAATCCCAGCTTTCCCGGGTTGGAGCCGAAGCTTTCTGTGCTGGGAAAAGGAATCAAACAGTACTGTTTGTAACCTGTAATATATGTTTAGTTTTTTGTGCCATAAAAACCTGAAGCCTGGAGGATGATACCGCTGCGAGGGATTTAAGGACTTCACTCATTGTTTATTCATTGGAACGGTCTCTGTTGCTCACAGAGAGTAAAGCTCCTAAAACGGGCAACAAGCTGAAGCTGAAACCTGCAGCAGGGGAGATGCTGAAACGGTGTAAGTATCAGAAGCCATGACGGGTGCGCTTCCATGTTGCACCGAGCGCCGTGCTCTCAGGAGGACACAAGGTTTGTTTACATTTGTTCGTTTTGTTTACCTTTAGTTTTAATGGTGCGGGGAACGTTTGTCTTTGCACATGTTACACAGAGGTTGTGCAAGTTCGATGCAGCGCCTTCAACAAACCAAAACACTGATATGTTATATCCCACAGGCGTGTTTAACGTTGTGAATGATCAGTTCTGATGTTTTAACAGAGGCCTTCGTCACACCAGTACAAATGGCAGGTTTGTGAGCATCTTTTTGCCACGACGGCCGAGGATGTGGAACGAGAGCTGATGCGTCCATCAGCCTCGCTGATTTTTTTTACTTTTACAGTTACATGTTTAAACTTTCCCATCATAAACGGAACAGCTTAAGCCGCCACATCTCTCGCTGCATGGTGGAGAGGTGGAGGAGCCTGTTTAATTCTGTCATAAAAAGGTAGAAAATGTGAATTTTTATTGGTTTCAACGACCCAAAAAGCCATTTTTACGTGCTTGAAGGCATCCCTGTTTAACCAGGGCAGGAAAACACTAAAGCGTATTGTGTTGCACAGCTAAAGGTAGCGAACTGAATCCATATCTGATGCATCACTTTTTGCAATACAAGCAAAATTCAGAAGTTACAAAGCCTGTGAGGTGATTGGTTGGTAAAATCACCCAGATCTCTGGAGTTGCTTTGCATGACCTTTTTCTCCATTTAATTTTCTTTTCTATTTCAGTCTGAATGTGCACTCCCAGATGATAAAATATGACTCACGTTCTGCATCAAAACGTTTTAACTTCAGAGGGATGATCCCATTTTTCCAGCCTCTCTGAGATAAACAGCAGAGGGGGAATGTTTTAATGTTGCGCAAACTGTCATGGCTTGGTGTCCTCAGATCGATATTTATATTGATGTTTGAGTTGCTGGTTTGATGCCCTTTAGGTTGTGCTGCAGGATGAACACGATGTCTGTTTTTCTTTCTGTTTTGATGACGTTGTAATGCATAATCATTTTAAGGAAAGCTGTTTAACAGAGAATGGTGCCCAGATATGTAAAATAAAAAGGCTTCTTGGATGTTTTGGAAGTGATGACAAATAAATGAGATTTTATTGATTGATGAATTTGAATTTGACCTTTAAAAAGTGAAAGTTGCATTTTAAGATGTCCTGCGTTTGGTTTGGCTCTGATTGTAAAACACATCTTTGAATTATTGCATCATGACAGAATGATGTTTCGGACCCTAAATCTGGGAAAAGAAGCAGAAGGTGTCCAAAAAACAGGATGTCTGTAAGGTTTGAGGCCTGTGTGATTATTAAAACTAATACTTAAATACTTTAAATGGGAAAAATTTACTTAAAAAAAAAAAAAAATCATTTCAATGTGTTGTTTTCTGAGACCTGGCTCTTTAGGAGCTGAAAAAACAAACATTTATAACCAGGTCTCAAAACAAATGAACAACAACGTGGTGTCAAATTCTGGTTAACAGTATTTTAGAACATCCTCAGTGAAAAGTATAATTAAAAAAACGGATACACCTTTTATATCCTCTCAGTTTTCATGTGTCTTCATGAGCTGGTGGTTTGTGTCCATCCTGGTAAACTGGGAATCGATAGCTGGAATAATCAATGAATGAAACCAAACCCACAGGTCGTTTATGTTTACATATTTACAAATCAATGTTATACCACCACAGTTTTATTGCAAAAATGTGTAAAATAAGTAATGCTGCCATGCATGTTGCAACCTGGAATTACTGAAGCCGATTCTTTACATGGTGGTGGGGGCAGAACACACACAAGGGTAATGTGAGGAGAAAATAAAGTGTAGTGGTATCCCTGGTCTGCGCCAGTATGGGGTGCAGAGCAACAATGCTTAAAAAACACCTCAACAGCACAATAACTATATATATAACTATATAACTAAGTTTAATGCTTTTAAGCTGAGGAAACACTGTTATGATTGTGTCTGAATTAAAAGAGTTGTTAAACTCCGCTCTGTGTCACGTTGATCCAATATCATCTAGGAAAGTCTGACTCATTAGGAGGAAAACTGTTTTGATGCTTCTACACATGGAGCCTCCTGCTTAATTAGTGGAGACAGACTAAAAAGTGAACAACTCCCATGCAGTAGAGAAGGGAAAGGAAAAATATCTCACTTTATTATTCCTAGGTAGGTTGGAGAGACGATGTGGTCACTGTCTTCCTGTGTCCATGGGATAAAATAAGGAGATTGTAGGTGGGAGAATAGACCTTAACTTAAACTACATTATGTTTCTATATTGAAATGTCTTCAAACTGGTTTCCTACTCATTACAGTGGTCATGTTGGAAACCTATCAGTTGAGAATGTGCAGTCTGAAAGGACCGCTCTTAGCCGATAAATGTTTATTCTCATCACAGCGTCATCCTCCAGCATCTTCTTTAATCTGTTTAATGACAACACAAAACATTTAAAGTAGGAGTCGGACTGTAAAGCATTTGCTAATGATATTCTTATCCTTGTATGAGCTTATTCTTTCACACATATTTTTTTATTCTTGTAGGTTTTTAAAAATGCTTAAATATATTTTTTTTAAAGCTTTTTAATTCCAGTGTTTCTTCATGCGGATCCTGCATATAGGAGCTATGCCTACTGGGTCTGCAGCGCTGACGGCGTGAAGGTTGTCCTCATTGAGGTCACTGGTGGATTTCACACAGTATTTTCTCACTTTTAGTTTAACAGATGCTTATTATATATTATAAAGCAATAATTCGGTTAAAGAGACAGAAACTAGAATTTGGGTTTGCGTTTATGGTGTTTGTGGGGGTAATGTGTGGCTTTTATGTAGGCTATGTGTGAGAAGAAGTGTATATACATGAACTTTGTTTTTAACTTTATATATATATATATATATATAGTGCTTTTATACAACTGCTTTGAGCTGCTGTTGTATAAAAAGTGTATAAATAAAGTTTGACTGATAAAAGAAAAAAAAAGACACTGCAACAGAAACACTATACGGTGTGTTTATCAGTTCATTGAGCATTTATTATTGGTGAATATTCATTTATGTTCCTATTTATTTAAAGAAAATGGAATTAATAAAAAAGTAGTGTCTGGCATACATGATCTTCCTCGTCCAGTTGGATGTTCACAAACCAAAGCAGCACCAAAAGCTCTAATATCACACTGGTAATGTTTAATTCAGCCATCTGGCCAGTTGGACTGGTGGGAGATGCATCATTTAGTGATAAAAATAACTTTCTCATTCTAACCAAATATCCACATGGCAGAACTTCTCCTGTATCTCACTGGGTTTGATGTTGCTTTAATGTTACACATGTAGGTCTAAAAAAAGATGCCGGAACAAAACATTTTTATCTTCTCATATATTTAAATAGCATTTGTTTTAACAGCTCAGTGATTGAGCTCTAAAAGGAAATAATCACAATGGAATGACACTTTGCTTGTAGGGCGACCTTTAAAAAAAGGCATTTGTAGGGAAATGTGGCCGTTCCTTAAAAACCTCTCAGCATAAGACAGCACAGTCTAAGGCATTGGCAGATAACTCACAGACAATAAGAAGCTGTCAGACGAAGCAAAACATGTGGCAAGAATGCAAAGCATCACGGCAAGAGTCCATCATTTCGAGTGCAGATTTCAGAGTTTTCCTTCCCCCATTGATGGCGAGTCAAATATCAAAAGGGAGTGCTGGCACCTCAGTTCCCCCTCCGAGTCCACATTGTGCGTCACAGAACAGCATGTACGGTAAATATTGACCAATAAAGCGCTGCATACACACTGGAGTCAGCTACCTTGGTCTTTGCGCGTCGCCACGGGTAACACTAAGGGGTTCACAGCCCGACTCATTGGGCTGATAAATAATCCATGTGACAGTTCTTCAACAGCATGATTAGATTATACAGAAGCAGTGGCGTCTTTAAATAATTCAATTAATTTGATGGGTTTTTTCAACAGTCAAAGCCAACAATGACAAATGCTGAGCAGCCAATCATGTGGCTGGCTTTTCACTCATGGTCATTATCTTGAAGCACCAACTGATCATGTGAGACAAGAAGAAAAGCAGGAAACTGGTGGGAAAAAGTCATGGAAACAACATTTCAAGTCGCGGATAAAAGCAAGAGTCCGGGCTGAATCCCATTCAGCTTGCAGAGATGTGGAGCGGCTTCGGGATTAAACCATACACAGGAGAATAATAAAATAATGTACCTTCACATGTCTTGAAGGCAATCGACATGTGAATCAGCAAATGTGAAGAACTGAAATATGCTTGTGAGTTTTCAGAGCATTTCCACATCTATGAAGGTGCAAATGTGTAATGAGGTCAGATCATAAGGACAAAATAACATAAAACAACCATAAATAAAATGTGAAATGTTTGGAGATACACTTCAGAGTCTTTATAAATCTATATATTATTAATGTTCTCATTTTTTACTTATAAGCTTCACAATTTATTTCTGTTTATATGATTTAATGTCCTGCTAAAAACGCCTCCATACATCCAACTGATGATTAAATACAAACAGTGACAGAGTGCCTCTCCTTCATCCCTAAGTGCTGTCCCACTCTGAGTTGTTTCTGTATATAATAATCTGTGCATCATTCATCTTCCTCATCCTCCTCTTCTTCTTTGAGTTCAAGGTATTCCAGGCTCATGTCCTCCATCACTGCTTCTGCATCTTCGTCACGAGAATCCGATTTCTGCCGACTTACTTCCCCCACTTCCACCAAATCATCGTCCCCGTCTGCAAGCAGCTCCTCTTCATCCTCCTCTAAAACATCTCTCTCTTCCTCGTAGGAAGAGATGGGGGAGTAGTGTGGGAGATCGAACACGTGTGGGCTGCTGGGAGCATCGGAGCTGCTGTGAGTAGGTGAGGGGGCCGGAGCGGCAACAGGGATGGTGATGGGTACCGGGATGGAAAAGGTGGGAAACGACTCGGAAGCACACGCCCTGCTGCTGGTACCCACCGCCGCAACGCTCCTGCTGGTTACATTGGGAGTGCTGCTAGCACTGGAGGTAGCGGAGGGAATGATGGCCATGCCAAGCCCGGAGGTCAGGGCTCTGGTTTCAGGTGCATATTCCCGGATCTCCCCCGGTTCCAGTGGCTCCAGCCCGCAGGGGTCATGCTCACTGCAGGCAAGCTTGCCATCCAGTTTGGAGATGAAGAGCAGGCCCTCACGATGCTGGCGGCAGTAGGAACTGGGACACATCTCACAGAAAGATGCCGCCTCCTTACTGCATATGTCACACTGATGCCACGGACATTCCCAGCGCCCTATAAAGCACACACACACACACACACACACACACACACACACACACACACACATATATATAAACAAATCAGAAAATTTTCAAAATAAACAAATAATCACAGCAAGGAGGGAAACAGCACAAAAAGCAACAGGATTCATTTTACATACAGACTGAACAAATAAAAGCACCAGTAATTTTACGTTACAACTGCAATGCTACAGAAATCAGCACAACAGCAAGACTCTGGCGGGTAAACTACTGACCCGCGGGCCTCTTGGTGAGGTTTAAACAGTCTGCATGGTAGACTTTGGGACATCCGGGTCTCTTGCAGGAAACCATCTGTCCTCCGTCTCCACAGCTGAAACACTCATCCTCTCTTTCTTTGGTCAACACTGCCTTTTTCTTCTTCTTGCCATGACCTCTCCTCTTCAGCTTGCGGCCTTTGTCATCAGATGGAGGGTTGTTCTGTTAGAAGATAAGAGGTTAAGCACACTTGTTGTTGTTTTAGTTGTTTAGTTGCTGTTCCCTGGAACATGCGGCTCACCTTTGGCCTAACGCCTAAGAAGCCGCTGCAGTTTGGAGCACCGCATTTGCACACCGTCTTGCCGTTTCCCAGGCACTCTAAGTTGTAGTTGAAGGTGAGTTCAGTGCCTGGACATCCGACAGTGAGAGTTTAAGTTAATGGTTTCAAAATGACAACAAACAGGTGAAAAGTCAGGTCTGATATGTTGAGTTGGACAATTCATGTTATCTAAATGAAGCATGGGACCTGCAGGGATGTCAACGAGAGCAAACAATCCCACCCGGGTGTCTCCGCTCACTGTCCACTTCTGTGTCTCACAGTTTGGCTGACAGCAGTGGTTCATGAAGCGAGCCTCGTTTCCCTTTGGTCCAGCATCAATTATCCGGTCCTAAAACAGAAACAGACAAACAGAGTCCAAAAAAAAAAAAGCATCAAACAGTCCTCAGTTTGTTTTAAACAAAGCTTCCTCCTCTGCTGCATGTTCACACAACCCGTTTCAGGTCAAACAGAAAACATCAGGTTTAGAATAAGCAGGAAAAAGTACCCCGCTTCCCTCAATGTGATGACTTATAATCTGAAAACACTACATTTATTTTTATCTTCATGCTTTTGAATTTCCCTATACGATTATTAAACAAAATAAACAACTTTGACTTGTTAACTTTGGCTTTTCTAAACCAGAAACTGGTTAGAAATACTGTAGGATTGTATGAAATCTACCTCGTCTAAGCAGTACATATGGTACACAGTAACAGCTACTACAAAGTATGTGTAGTATCTAGCAGGGGCTTCCAAACAGCCACAAATGAAGGTTAATATCAGTGTTTTAATGCCTGTTTTTCCCTGTAAGTGAATAGTTTTCTGTCGACACGTGTCACACTGCTGCCATGGATCTCACAGCTCACCTCTGAACAGATGAGGACCGGCCGAAGGTAAATATAAAACTAATAAATCAAATTGATACCCTACATGTTTTCAGAATTGCTGACATAAGCAGTGAGCGAATGGACCTGATGAACGCCAGCTTTTGCAGACACAGATAAATCCATTCCTGCGCATCAATCAGTGACAGTGTACTGCTGGACCACTACACCACCAGTGTCATACTTCTGCTGGGAGCGACGCTCCGTTGGCATAAACGGTGCAGAAAATGGACAGAAGGATTCTGCTGGTGCATGTGTACCTTGTCCAGGGTTAACATGTAGAAGTTACAGATGTCATGCTCTTGTGCGTGTCGGATCCTTGACCGGCACTCTTCCTCGTCAATCACTTCCCCAACGTACTCGCTCACAAAGTGGCCCTGAAAGAGGAACCCAAGGAGCAGCAAGTATGAGTAGTGATTACAGGCAGTCAGAAGCAGGAGCAGCACTGCTCTTACCTTCTTGATGTCATGGACACAGCGAAGCCCCCACCCTCGAGACAGCGTCCTGAAGATCTCCACTTGGCTGTACTGACGCTTGGTAAATGCCTGGTTGAGGCATCGTTCGCCTGCGGGGCAAACCTGCAAGTTCACAGAGTCGTGTTTTATTCTATTTTGGTTTGATGTCCACACGTTGGCTGTAAGTCAACACAGGAATCTGTGGGGAAGATATGCAGGGAAGCTGCTATGCATTAGGCTTTTAGTCTCCATCCCTTCTTTTAAGTCTTATTTTTGTGTCCAACAGTTTATCTGAGTGTAAGGACAATTGTAGGACAATTTCTGAACCTTTTGAACACGAGCTCCATGTTGGAGCTAATGAAGGCCATACTGTGGGCAGGATCTGCAAAAGATCTGTGCAAATTTATTGCACATGTGGCGACCTCTCTTCCTCCAAGCAAGAAAGCAATGAAGTTTTTCCTCATCTCTTCTTCCTGTTTCTAATATGCGAGACGCCGTAGCACTCACTATTACAGCAACACTAAACTGGTTTGTGGTCTAAAATGTCACCAAACGACACTTTAACCAATCACAGAAGGATCCCAGCTGGGGAACAACGCTACTGGAAGTTACTGTACCAACATGTCAGAAATGACCCTTGATGCACAGCCGATGATGTGAAATTCCCGTTCCCCATGGAAGAAGTTTAGATGGTTTTCATTTTATCTTTTATTACCATTATTATTATTATTAAATATTTTCAGAAGGTTTCCTAAAATGTACCTTTGCATGTTCTTTGACCATATCAATAAAAATGCTGTCACTATTTTACATGAATAAAAACCAGAAGTTTGCTATTCTGTTTTACACATTTTTCTGGCCCATTTGTTGTTTTGAATATCAACAACAACAAAAAATGAGAAGAAATGCCTTCACAGTAAAGTGAATCTATTGGGTCAGAAATGTCTACTTTAATAGCATTGGACTCGGTTTATATAAAATATCTTCAAATATACACAAATAAATATTAAAAGCAAGCCATGATGTAAAATTTTGTTATTTTTTTCCTGCAAAACAAGAAAAGAAGAGCATTATTTCTGAATTAGGAGTGTGTTAGTGGTTTGTCAGTACCTGTGGATGACATTCATACAGCAGCATGCGGTTGATGCATTCAGAGTCCATCCCACATGGACTCTCATCTGTCGCCTTGCAGTTACACCGTGGGATCTCTGATAGGTCAGCAGTAAAGATCTGAACCTTTCCTATTGGCCGATTCACCTGAATGAGTCAGAAAGGAAGGATTGTCACACTTAAAAAACTGCACGCAAACTCCCATAATAATAATGAAACTACAAAGGGAAAGGAAAGATAAGATTGTTACTTTTTTAACATTATTTTATCTTTTGATAGTTTTATTTATAAATGTAACATTTTTTAATTTGGCTTACGTGTTCTCTCAGTGGCCATAATTCATCATAATTGATTCATATGCCGACTATTTATGAGCTGCTTTGGATTGACCCTGTATGGTAGGACATAAACCAAATGCACCGGGCCAACCTTTACGGAAACGTTGTGATATATAAAAGAAAATTGCGTGAACCTGTGCATAAGTTGCATGAGTGCATGAGTTTTATAAATCAGACTTTTAGTACAATTCGAGTAGAGCTTCTACGCAGTTTTATTAATGAGGCCCGGCTCACTTTATGGCAATGTTTACAGCAACTTTGTTACTCTCAGGCAGAAGAAGCTCTCTTTATTTTTTTGCTGTATTTTTGTAGCTTGCATGGCATGATTGAGTTGGTCTTGGCCTTTTAAAGTAAAGCAAAGTGAAAGCAGACCAAACCAAACAAAGACAAGAACAAAATTCCCGTCTAATGAAAGTGAGTTTCCCGGACTTAAGCTAAACTAGATGAACAACGTTTGGAGCTCAAACAGATGCCATCACACATTTAATGAGAGCTCAGAGGAAAAGCCCAGTGTTGCCCCTGACCTTAATGTGTTTGTATGGTGGTGGTTTTCTGTCATTCTTTCTGTCCTCTTGGAGCTGACGGAGCTCCTTCTCTGCCTGAAGCTCACGAAATCGCACAGCTGCCTCCTCCAAAGCTGAAAAGGTACATCAACAATACCCAGCATTGTCAGGACAACATGAAACATAATTACAGTAATACTTTCTTAACTATCTTACCTTTCTTATAGGTTGCATCAACACCTTTCCCCATCTTTTCCTTACTGTTAGCATCTACATCCATGTACGGGAAAACCCTAGCCTGGTATGTCCACAAGTAGTCATTGGAGCCGAAAAAGTGAACGGGGAACTCGCCAACATCGTGCCTCATCCTTTGGATGTTCTCGGGGATTGTTTTTGGATGGCTGACCTCCGCTGGCCACCATCTTTACAGAAAAATGAAAATGAAAGCTGTTTATTATTGAAAAGACATTCTGCTGTGGGGAAAGGATAACGTCTCATCATCACTTAAATCTATTGGGCAGTCTCTGAGATTCATCACTGACCTGTAGCGCCCAACCTTTACCCAGAGGATGTCCTTGTAGCGAGGTTTCTTCCCAGCCTTGCAGTCATTGCAGTACCAGCTGCCTTTCGGCATCTCGATGTTCAGACACTCCCGGTGAAACGCAGCAGGACATGACTCACAGCACAGCAGACTCCCACCTGCAGCATGACAAAGCAAATATGGAGGTTTTAACTACCAGGATTGTTTTTAGATTTCATCCTTAAGTCTAGCAAACATTTTCTACTGGTTCTGGTCCTTAGTCTGAGGTGCTCTCTGGGTGCTTCAAGAGGCTAAATGGATTTCAGAGATGCTTGGAGAGCTGGAAAGGATATAAACATATTTCTGCAGCATTCCTAACTCTATGGCTATCACTGGACTCTGTATACTCAGCTTCACTTACTCCTACACTCAAACTCAGTGGAGGCAGCATCACTCTGTGGGTCTTTTGTCCACCTTTAGGAACTGACTAGTAAAGACAGGGATCTGCTATGTTTACCTACTGTCTCTCCATTATCCTGAACATCACGCTACTAAACACAAATGATGAGTCGGCTGGAGCTAAATTAGTTAGGCGAGTTGTGATTTTTGCCATTTTTATTGTCCTATTCTTGATGTTCTTTCAATTATATCTAATTTTCTACAATAATTTGATAGTTTTAGGTCTAATTTGACATGTTCTGATATTTTGAGCGTCTCCATTCATAAAATGCTGCAGCACAGGTTACATTTGGAAAATTGATCCAGCTCAATACTCAGAAAATGTCTTTAAACATTAGATTCTTACATGATAGGGCTCAGTTCTAGACACCCGGACCCAGCTTAACGGGGCCCTCACTGAAATACTTACATTTCAATTTTAGACATAGAAAAGTGTGGAACTCCAATTTAATAGACTGTAGTAAAAAAGTCATTTGGCTAATAAAGGTTTAAAGGATAAATAGAAAATGACATAATGTGTGTAAGTTATGATCTGTTTACAACAGATTACAATAAAATCACATTTTAGCCAAGTAAATAATGAGTCTGACCTTATAACACACACATACACACTCT
>JBAMIG010000016.1:23253108-23263574 GCA_037177335.1 Kiunga ballochi | reverse complement strand
GGCCGAGCTTCTCACCCTATCTCTAAGGGAGACGCCGGCCACCCTGCGGAGAAAACTCATTTCGGCCGCTTGTACCCAGGATCTTGTTCTTTTGGTCACAACCCAAAGCTCATGACCATAGGTGAGGATGGGGACATAGAACGACCGGTAAAATTAGGAGCTTCGCCTTCCGGCTGTTTTTCATTAAGACCATTATAAGCTGCACTAATCAGCTAATTTACTAATTCCAGCTGTTCAATAGACTCTTGTCATTATTGAAGCATGCGTAACATGCTTCCAACTACCATAGCAAACCAGAAAAGTTGATTTGCATCGTTTTTGTCCCACTGGACACAGATCAGTTTTAAATTCAGGTCAAAAGGCTTATAGGACACGGAAGCAGATTTAAATAAGATAAAGTAAACATAATTATAAAAATTACCAAAGGTTATGCTACAAATATTCAATAACCAGGTCACAGGATCCTTCAATGCTTTTGATCGAGCTGTGAAACACAAACCAACAGCTCTCTTCCAGTCGCAGCCTTGGCTTTTTCCTGATATCCACAGACTAAAAATTTGTGTCTGTTCCTTTGATGTAGACAGAGGAATATACTAGTTTATTTGTAATGCACCACTGAAAATTAATTCCCCATTCACGAGGTGTTTATGGCCCCTTTTCTCAATTCAGGACAATTCACACAGACTCTCCAAAACTGGACAGAGAATGGAAACACACTGACTAGTCTCAATTCACCTTTTCAGGTCAGAATTTGGTAAAAACAAAATAAATGGCTTTACCCTGCTTAGTATTAATGGTTCAGACTGGTGGTGTAATGGTGTGGGACCATTAAACAAACCAACAATACATGGCTAAACCACCACAGTCTATCTGAGAATTGTAGATGAACATATTCATCCTTTTATAACCACACTGTAGGATCTTGTAGTGGATACTTCCAGCAGGATTATGCAACGTATAACAAAGCTCACATCTTCTCCAGCTGCTTTCTTCAACATGATGATGAGTTCACTGTACACCACAATCACCTGATCTCAATCCAACAGAGCAGCTTTGGGGTGTGGTGGAACAGAAGATTCTCATCACGGATGTGCAGCCGACGAATCTGCAGCATCTGCGTGATGCTACAAAGCATTATGGGTAAACTCCCCATGTTGGCATCTATCACAATGCAAACAGGAGTCTGTTTCATTCATAGTGAGCTCAGACGGAGTGCTGCTACAGAAAACATGATGCAGAAAGGAAATGAGACCTACAGGGACACACAAACCACCGAGCCCAGAGAATGTTATCTTCAGAAAATTGCCATGATAAATAACATGGATCTATTTTATTCTCCTTAGCAGATTCTTTTTGTCTAAAATGACTTACATCTGAGAATAGGAACATACACGTAAGGTATGAAACAATAAGGGTCAGCGCTGGGACTTATGCAAGTCTAGTTGGACACGGCTGTTGTCCCGTAGCGCTCGAGGCAGTGATTTTTTTCCCTTTTGTTCCCAGTATCCTCAGTGCTTAAATGTTGCAAAAAGCTGAAAAAATCCTGCCAAATCGAATAGAAGAGTTAAACTAAATGCAGAAATGCTCCTTGAGGCGTTGAATCTTCAGGACAGATCGGACAGTTTGATCCATTTTGCGAACATGCATATTATTATTGTTAGTTCTGATATTTGACCATCTCTCTTCCTCCAACCAGGAAAACAATGGAAAGTTATTCCAGATCTCTTCTCACCTTTTCTTTTGCATAAGGAACTGGATAATACAGCAACACAAAACCATTTATGGTGTGAACAATCACTCAGTTGAACCGATCACAGACAAATGAAATGGTACTGAAAGTTCCCGTAGATGCCAAAATGTCTGAGACATCGCATGATAAAATCCCAATTTCCCATTAGGAGAAAAATCTGTCCAACACCCAGTTCACCCAATGACAGGGGTGTCCACAGGTAGGAATCAATGATCCAACACATCTGACTCACAATGGATGCAGTGACCCATTGATTTGAGTCAGATGAGTTGGAGCAGGGACACATGGAAAAATGGAGCTCTACACCCCTGCTCTATACAATGAGGAATTAAGGTAATTCTCAGAGAAAAAAAGTGGTCTAATGTGAGGTGGACTTAATAAAATTAGTTTCAGTCATTACAGCTAGTAGACAATGTTTAACACCCACCTTTCATTCTGTGATAGACTCCCTGGACAGGGTCCACAATGACCTCACAGGGCCACCATGGTCTCCGGTTGAACTTTGCCCAAACAATTTCACCCTCAACAAGCTTCACAGGTGGTAAAGCCTTTTTCCTCAGGCTGCTTTGCTGCTGCAGGACAATGAACAGTGCAGAAAAAGAAACTGTAAGAAAAGAGGACCGACTACCTTTTCTGGTCAGTTCACAGAGTCCAAAGTTTCAGTTTCTGATTTGTGTCTTTTCTAAGTATTAATGAGTCTTTTATATTGTCATCTAGTTTTCAAAGAATACAGAACACATGTTAAAAACAACACAAGTTGCGGGAGATGCTACTATATCTTTTGTGAGGTGGTTGAGTGTGCACATAAGCAGGCCTAAGTCATGACTGGCATATGACCTGAGGGTGGAAACAAGCTAATGCTAACATGTCCCCATAAATGGGGCACTTTAAATGAATATTTCTTGATTTACATTTAGTGATATGCGCTTAATCACATTATAGCAAAGGGTGTTATCATTAACAGAGTCCTAACTGACAGTATCTTTGGTGAAGATGACTATTATGGTAAAAGAAGTTGAACAGGAGCTTGTTAGCAAGCTAACATACAGAAATTGCTAACAAATGCTAACAACTGCTTGCTGTTCCACATCTACACAAGACCACATTTGAAGACTGACTTTTTCTATGATAAAATAAGCCATGTTACAGGCTAACGCCACATGTACGAGATAAAACTAGTATCTTATTAGGGTGCTTGTATTGTTCATGCAAGCTAACTCTGATATTCTTATAACTTCCTGCCAGGGTCTGAAATAGGTTGACTTTGATGTTGTACAAAATGAGTACTACATTTACTGTGTTTACACAGATAACTACAACCTGTTCAGCTCTGGTAAAGTTTAATTTCCTATTTGCTCTCACTTATAATGCTATTCTGTTTCCATTGACACAGAGGGGACATATTTTCTGGAAATACAGATCCCATAATGCCTTGGTGTATGTCGACAGAAAGTGTACATACATTCTTGCTTATGATAACGCTGATACTGACAAACTCTCCAGTAAAGATTTTGTTTGGGACTTTCAACGTTGCCATGCATGCTTGCAGCTGAAAGAGCATATTCTCTGGACAAAGAAGCAAAATCACATGGCTATTAAAAGACACTTTCAATTGGTGTAGAAAATGCCTTTTTTTCTCTCCATACATTTCAGTTTTACTTAATTTAGCAAAAGGACATGTATAAACCTTTGTAAATACAGAACTAACAGGTTGAGTAGTCTTAAACTTGCCATTGAACTCCTTAAAGTACTGTCATCAAACAGGAAGAGCTCTGAATCACTCTCCCACTCATCTTCTGAGCCATCCCAGTATCTCCTGCGCTGACCTGAGGACTGGGAGCGAGTAACCACCTTGGCTGATGACGGCGCAGAATCCTTGGAATCTGAGTTAGATGTTTTGGAAGAAGACTGAATAACATTGCTTTCCTGTTTGACCCGCGTTCCTCCAATGATTGATGCAGTCCCTCGCTCTTCGTTGTTGTCTTCATCCTCAAACAGCGAAGACTCGAAGTGGAGCAAGCCATTTGCAAAGGGGCTGTTGCTATCTAGAGAGAAGGCTGGACTGGGTGGTCCAGAGAAACAACTTTCTGCCTTTTTCTCTGTAGCAGCAGAATCATTACAACTCACTAGATGAATGTCTCTACTTCCACTTTGAATCGTTTGTTGCTTCTGTCCACAAGAAGAGGGAGCAAACTTCTCTCTGTTTGTAACCTGGGAAGCAGAAAAACTCTTACAATCAGCCCAGGAGTCCCTTTCCACCTCCTCCCTCTCTTTCTTGTGTGCCTCCCAATCCCAGCCCCTTTCTGACTCCCTCAATGGCAGCACCAGGTCAGGCTGGCTCACCATGGTGGTGAGATGCTGCAACCTCCTGAGAGGACTGTAAGAAGAAGATGCAGATGTTGGAGAGGAGTGGTCCCTTTGTGTGAACCCATAGACAGATGTGCGTTTGAGAGAGGAGGTGGCAGACATGCTTTGGGTGATCGTGTGGTCTTGCCGTCGGAAGATGTCAGAATAGGCGGTTAGGTCACGGGCAGGGGTCAAAGGGCAGTTGGACTGATGAGTTTTCCTTGCAGGGCCCATGTGAGGCCCACTCATGTTGGCATGATTCCTTACTGAAATGAAGAGAGAGCATAATCAGTACAGCCTCCACTTTTCAGACTTAAAAAAAAAAGAAGAAAACTCTAAATTATGAAGGTTTGCGGGACATTTCTCATATTAAACTTGTTTACAGAACCTTTCAGGTCTCCTCTAAGAAATACAATAATAGTTTTGCTCAAATATTATAAAAAATCTCAAGGTGTTTCCAGCTGCCATCCATTCAGTAAGATGTCATAACAGTGCTACAATTATCCTCAGATGCCGTAAATAAGATCTTTCAGAACGACAGGAGGAAAAAAAAAAAAGATTAGGCACAATCTTCCAAATGATGCCAAAACTGACCTAAAATAAAGCATAAATAGGCTCAATGACGTCGCGTGGATCATCTATGGGCGATAACACAGTGGCCGAAAACACCGCAACCCAGATGGGAACCCTTCCTGAAACGCTCGCGCGATGTGATGAAAAGAAAAAGGCAAACACGATAAGGTCAACCTGTAAACTCGCTCGCATGGACACAATGTAAACACTCCAACAAGCAAGCCGCACATTTGCAACGCCGTGATGTTAAAATCAAGCCCTATGCTAAAAACACGCCGGCGCTAAGTGCGCGAACTGGGATTAAAATGGACCCTGCCGTGCGCGTGCGTGTCCTAACCGCGCATGTGCATGACAGTGTACATTGGTGTGTGAAGCGCCACTGTGCGTATGTGTGCGTGTGTCAGTGTGATATGAGTGGCATGCAATCGCTACCATGATTTGCACAAGACAGACACACAAACGCCACACATGGCGTGCAAAGACGACGACGCACAACAAGTTCTTGTCACGCTGTCACACACACACACACACTTCCACAAGGCTTTCCCCTCGGACAGATCCAGCCTATGTGCATCAAACAACAAAAATCACGCAAAAAACGGCAGATGACGCAAGGTATGTCGCGGGAATCTTACCATTCCTGTGTAGCCTAGCGCAAAAATGACCCTTAAACTGCTCATTTTGGGCTTTAAATGTGCTAAATTCCAAATTTTTGAAAGCGGATGAGGAGAGTCCCAGCGGCAATACTACTAGGCCTGGATCCTGTGAAACGTACTCACTCTCCCTAACCCCCCCTTCACCACTTCCCTCCTCCTCCCTCCTCTTCTCTACATGCGCTAAAAGCCTGGTCCAGCGGCCCTGGAATAAAAAGGAAAAAATCAGCCGTGTCCTTCTACTCCAACGACACCTCCACTATCTGCATGTGATAACTACAACTTTATAATTCCCCGTGTTTTTGGATGGATGGATGCACGGCTGACTATTTCCTGCCTGTAGACTCAGCCTGCCCCTTAAAAGTCAGTCTCTCCACTGTGCGCACTGCTAGTCGTCACCACTGCCTCCCTCCCCAGCCGGTTTTCAGCGAGGAGCGTGGAAGGGGCCGTAAATCTGCCTTATAGAGACAGAGAAAGAGAGAGAGAGAGAAAAGAAAAAAATCTAAGATGCCAGCAGCCAAAAAAACAAAAACAACAACGGACGATCACATGTCATCTTTAAACAAAACAAAAAATACACCCCGCCCCTTTCCTTAATTACGACCATCAATTATTAACCTAAACCAGGCAGCCATCACCATTGACATGGCATCTGCAAAACTTGTGGCAACAATTGGCACCCTCTACCTCACCACAACCAACACCCCAGACGCACACATGCGCCTTAGGATAAGACGAGAGAATCAAATGAATGAGATCATTCAGACATGTCCTCCACCACCACCTCCCCTGAGAAGCAGTGAAATGGTGCAGTAGTCTACCCGGAAAAAGAAAAGATGGTTTCCTTTCATGAGACGAGTTGCTGTGTAGGCTCAGGCTGCACGCCCGGTCTCTTCAAAATGGAGTCCTCCAGCCTAGAGGAGAGGGGGAAAGAAGAAAGAAAACAGGCCACAAAGTGTTAAAATATGTGCGATATAAAGTTCACCCAGCCACGGAGACACATAACGCGCACCTCTCATCTGCTCTGGAGCATTTTCTTTACATGTTATGCCTCCCAAAGTCACTGTCTTATGAGCGTTGTGCCACGACAGGAGGGGACTGAGGCACACTTATGTCTGCTGTGTGTGTGTGTGTGTGTTTTGTGTGTGAACGCACGGTCTGACAGCAAAACCCACAACATTTAATGGCACCTTAACCGTCGACAGAGCTAGTGTGGTTCCAGTTTTTGTGCTCGTGAAGGGAAAGCACACGGTCAGCTCTTCTGTGAGACACGGAGGGATAAAAGCTGGAAAACAAGTTCAGTTCCGGCCGGTGAGACTGAGCTGAGCTGCTTTGGTCTGTTTGGTTTTCAGGGAGACGAAAAATCTCCAGTTTGGGGATTTTAAGACGGGGAGGGTGGACACGCGGGGGGTGTTTCAGGTGTAAAAATACCCCCGTTCACGCGTTCACATACGCCAATCCAGTCACCGGGTGACGATGTGGGAAAAGGCGTTGATACCGACATGGGAGCATCTTCTCCTCCGGGAAACATTGTTTAGTTATTAACTGTACCTGATCACTGATGATCCAGCAGTAGGCTAAAAAAAGAACCGTGCATATTTTACGTCTGATCCAGTCTCTCTCTCACACACACACACACATACACACACTCTCGGGCAGCTGTCAAGGTTCTCCTTTTCAGGAGGCACCTCAGAGGATTTGAGGTTTGGATTTTCAGCATCGATAACAGCAGGATGAGGTTTACGGAAAAAATAAAGACATTTATGCAGACAGACAGGACGGAGCGAGACAGACAGGCAAGACAGACAGGGCCTGCTGTGGGTTTGCATTGCGCAGAACAGCGCCGCGTTTTGGCAGCATTGCGCAACTTCTCCGCTTACCAACATTTTGGACCTCGCATGGTTTCATTTTAGAGCTGCTGCTCACCCAGCAGGTTGCTTTGTCTGTGGAGGCATGAAACCGATGGACTCCTACATTATGTACAATGAATATAGCATTAATTTAACTGATCTACGTGTCTAAATATGCATTCGTTAATCTGTTCTTATTCAAAACCTTATGATGATACTGGTAAACTATCAAAAAAATCAGCTTTTCCGTTCTCTTCTCATCGGATATAAGTAAATTTGTAAGAAAGTTAGCAAACATGGGTGAATAAGAATTACTGAATAAAGTACGGGCTCCAAGTTTAGTAAATATCTGCCAGATAAAATAATTTTAAAAGTACTTTTTATGCACCAACAGGATGGTTTCATGTGGTGAATGGCTGGTTCTGATGTAATTTCCCCATATGATGACCTTTACACTGTGTTACACTCACTTAGCTAGGACGTGTAAAAGCTCATTTTAATCTGAATTTCTCTCTTCATCCTGCAAATCAAAGGTGAAAATGTTTTATGTAAACCTATATTTGTTGACTAGCAATGTTTTTCTTTGCAACACTGCTTTTAATTGACTCATTGGACGGATTTGAAAGCTTTACAGTGAAGCAGTGATTTCCAGAGGCAGAGTCGGGTGGATCATGCCCCATTTAGGGTCACAAATAGCAGACATTGCAGGGGTTCAGATGATGACTGAAATATAATTAGAAATACTCTGTTTAAGAAGTTTTTCCTTACCAAAAAGGAGGACCGGGATGCCCTGGGTCTGTAGTCTTTACTCGTGTTTATTGTGTGTTATGTCTGTTGTGTGAATAACTAAGCCCTTTAGGATGACTGTTGTGATACTGGGTTATGTAAAATAGAATTGAAAGTTGAATTGAATTACTTGTGTATACCCTGGCCCACCACTGATTTCTATTTGTTTATTTTCCCAAATAAACTCATAATGTGGGGTTTAGTGTCCTGAAGGCATACTTAGTTGATCCACCAACCATTTGACCAACAATACTTTTCCACCTGAATTCCAGCCTCTATTGAAAAAGGGAGTTCAGTATTATGAAGAAGTAAGCAGGGAACAAGGAATAACTACACACAGAATGTTCCCAAAATATACTATTATTGTGTATATTAAACAATAATGAAAGGATGGTAACAAACAGAGTAAAAGTATCTGGAATTTAACTCCCCATGTTGCTCATTGGATGATTACTTCAGGGTGTCTCAGATCCTTAAAGGCTACATTCCTGCAGATTTTCAATGTTTTTCAGCTCCAATACCCATCCATCCATCATCTACCGCTTCGTCCCTAACGGGGTCGCGGGGGGGCTGGAGCCTATCCCAGCAATCAACGGGCGAGAGGCGGGGTACACCCCGGACGGGACGCCAGTCCATCGCAGCAGCTCCAATACACTTGACTCAAATTAATCAGTCATCATGCAGAACGTCATTGGCTGATAGATCAGTTTAATGGATGCCAGATGTGCTGAAACAGAAATACACTGAAAGTCTGCAGGACAGTGTCGCTCAAGGACCGACTTTGGACACCACTGGATTACTTTTAAGGATCAGTGTCTAACTAGATCAAAAGTTAGTGACAGAAATGTAATATATTGATTACTGTATGTCTTATGGTATGCAACTATTAAATAAATTCTAGAAAAGAAGCATAGCTGGATGACAGACACATCACAATGTGTAGAAAAGATTTGTCAGATTTTCTTTTAAACTCATATTGTGCATTAAGTTTGTGGTGTTAGTGTTTTGTTAACAAATTGGTTTATTTTCTCATACAAAATCTCTCTAACAAAACATTGACATACCTGATATGAGGAAGTTTCTGCAGTATGAATGCTGCTAGATTTATCACCTGCAACTCTATAAAGCTTTTAGATTGTAATTACATGAAAAAGTAAGGAGTTTGCTGCCTTAAAGGAAAAGCACAATAAATAGCCGTAACAACAGATTTTAGCAAATATTTCGTTTTTATATAACTGTGACGAATTTGCTACAAAAACCAGAAAAAGATTGCAACAACATTGTCCCAGATGACCAGCTCCTCTGTGAAAAACTGGTGTCCAATTTGAGACTCCCTCAATAACAGATGTGTAACAAATAATTAGTTATTAATGTGTTAATAAAACATAAATGATTAATCATATTCATAAATATTAAATAATGGTATATTGGTTAAACAATAAAACATAACATATATAAAACTACATTATTTTTTATGATCTAATCTGTTTTTTGGCCATTGACTGATAACAGCAACAATATCATACATCAAAGTTTAATTACCTATATTTAAATGATAAATGTAATAGAGATGTTAATAAAATACAACACAGGTATGTGATTAGGTATCCGGTTCGTGTATCAGAGTCAGTATTGGACAGAAAACATGGGATCGGATCAGCTCTATAAAGAAAAGTCAGATATCCATTCAATTTAAATTAGATGTGTTGCAGCAGGGAAGCATCAAATAAATGTCTGTAGTGGACTTTAAGGAGCAGGATTAACATCACTGGTTTAAGTGAAAAAAAAGAAAACCAATTGATTATCATCAATGATGCGTGCATTCCCAAAAAACCCCAAAACACATAAATAGGAAAATAAATAGGAGTTAAATCCAAGACATTCCCCACAGAAATGGTGCTGGTGGAGGTATGCTATAAAGCTGAATGCTTAACCTGTTTTTGGGCTTGTTTGAACTGTTGTCACATGCCACCTGTAGGAGTCTGAATTTCCTACGGTCCCTGAATGCCCTCTTCTGTCCTGGATTGCTGATATGCTCCACCTGAGCCAGGCAGTATTTAAGCTGTCTGTGGCAGCATTGTTTTGCCAGACCATCTTCCATTGTGTGCATCAAACCTTTTATCTCTGTCTGCTGACTTGGGTTTTACCCCGACTGCTTTACCTGCATCGTCGTCTCTGCCTGCACCTGTCTGGTAACTCTGCGTGATTTTCTCTGATTCAATTTCTGTTTTTTTGACCCGGTGAACTGACATACAATTGTGGATTTTGGACTGGTTTTCTCCTCTGTCACAGAAAGAAGTACTCCTGGGTAGGGATGGTGAAACCGAGGCCTCATGAATCTTTGAGCCAGCTTTGACACCATGCATTGAAAATGTCTTGGTGTTCTGAATCATTTGACCAAAAAATGTAACTCCCTCTACTGGCTGTAGAGGTCTGCTGCATCAACAAGATGCTTTGAGCTTTCCTCACTGCACATCTATCAACACTTTATTTGTGACTGACTGTTCA
>JBAMIG010000016.1:23232286-23253008 GCA_037177335.1 Kiunga ballochi | reverse complement strand
TTTCTCTGTTTTTTCCGGTCGGTCCAGCAAAACTATTCACTTAAAATTAAAATAAATAAATAAAGAATTCTGATTATTTTGTGTGTGTGTGTGTATATATATATATATATATATATATATACACACACACACACATGAAGATCTTCTTGACAGAACATTTGCTCAGCACAGTATAGCAGCCAGACCATCATTCTGCCTGCTTAGATGCTGGACAAGACAAGTTATAAAAAAAAAAAAAAAAAAGTATGCAGGCACTTTGTCTGGCCACAAATAAAAACATCTAAAAGCAGTTGGCACTTGTCAACAATTACTTATAACTGAGACACACTGGCTGTTTTCTGGAGGGTCCAATGATACAATCGATCCACCAGAAACGGCAAGAAGACCATAACATATTACTGAAACACATCAGTTACATGTCAGAGTATTACAGATAATATTACAGGATACATTATAACCAGCTGAATAAAATAAGTCTGCATGATACAGAGTGAAACATTGATTATTATTAATCCCAAATCCTGTAAGTGACACCATGATGTTTATTTAGGACCAGCAAAGCTCCAGTAATTATTTTATTTTATTATGAAGTTTTTGTGTTTCATGACGTAGTGGGACAGAGTTTTTCTGCTTCTACAAGGATTACATCTAAACTAGAACAAACATTATTAACAGATTAATAGAGAGTATTATTGTACCATTAAACTCGTGATAGGAAATAAAGTAATGCTTGAATAGATACACATATTCAAAAGAATTTCTTATTGGACATTTTATTGAAAATCAAGTAAGTACAATTAAACTCATGCGTTTACTCTGACAGCTATTTTTTTTCCAAGCTGACTCTTTCTGACATTAAAGGGCCTATATTAAGGAAAATGTACTTTTATGAGCTTTTAACCTTCTATTTGTGTTAATTGTACCTTAAAACAATCCCCAGAGTAGTTTTATTTTTTACACATAAGTTTTGTAGCTTTATAGGGTTTACATAACTCGAGCAAAGCAAACGCCTGACACCTCTGTGTGATGTCACACGGTAGAGACTCAACCTGAAAATGTTAACGCTCACCCCCACCAGGAAGTAGCTGCTGGCTGGTCAACAGACACACCTTCGCACGCGGGCGACAGCCAGCGCTGCAGACTCACTCAGCTTTCACTTTGTTTTTGGATCTTGTTTGGTTGTTTTTGAGCCATTAGTTTTGTTGTGGATTGCCAAATTACATGTCCAATGGGAGAAAATGTGTTTTCGGTTGTGCAAATATGAGAACAATATATAACCTGCTGAAAGAAGAAAACCCATGTGAAAAGTGGATAGCTTCATATTTGGAAACTCACAACAGGAAGTGTGGAAACATCTCTTTATTTTCGAGCTACACCTTTCTGAAAACACCTTCAAGAACTTCAGCCTTTTTAAAAGTGGATTTACTTCCATGTTGATGTTACATCCTGTGTCGATTCCCACCATCAGAGGAGCCGCACCAGTAAGTACAGTCAGTCAGTCAAAACTGTAAATTGTCTCATAAATGTCAAATATACAAACAAGTAACCTACACATATCGTTTCTATACACATATATTGTTAGGTTTTGTTGTTGTAACACAGCTGTTACCCTGCATATGATGCCTTGTGCACATTTATTTGCTCTTTATGCCTAAGTAGTAACATAGAAGAAGGCAAGACAGCATTAAACTCTCACATCTGCCTCTGTGACATAAGCAGCTCGTTTGTTTTCACCTGCAGTTTCCATTATGGATCATGGATTTGACGATCCATTGATGCGCACCCATTAACTCTGGTTACCAGCAGGAGGTTGATTAAACTGAAAGTTATCTGCTGTTCTGGAACAGACATACTCAGAGAAAGCAGGTTCTGGGTAAATCCACCTCTGGGTCAGAGTTTAGCTCATCGTAAGTTGAACAGGCCCTTGGTTCTGTGCTTGGAGTAACTCTGGAGCCGCTGGAGCTGATTGTCCAAAAAAAGAGTTCTGCACAAGCTGGTGAAGATGATGGAGGATTCTCCACACCCTATCCACAACACAGTTCAGGTCCGACGTAAGACTGAGACGTACAGAAAATCACTCCTTCCAGCAGCATCAGCCTCAGAAACAAAACCCTTAATTAATTTTTGTATAATAAAACAAAAACAAAACCCTGCTACAAATTTCCTCTGGGATTAATAAAGCATTTTTATTTCATTATTCTGTTAACATGCACAGATTAATTACATTATAGATTATTATGCTACGTAATCTAGAGTCCGCAGCTGCCGAAAAAACATTTGACTGAGTAAATTGGAAGTTTTTATTTGAAGCATTAAACAGTTTTGGGGCTGAATTAACATTATAAAGCAACCTGCATGTATGTGTGAAGACCAAAGCACAATTTTCTCCACGCTTCTGCTTGCAGAGAGGCACCAGACAGGGCTGCCCACTTTCTCCAACACTTTTATTGAACTCCTTGTCACTGCTATAAGGAACAAGGAGTAACAGTGCATTATTTTGGACCACAGTGTGAGCTTAACTCATGTACTTTGACTGATATGAAGCTTGAGGAAGGGCATTTCGCCAACACGTGTGCTGAACATTTTAGACAAGTTGCTGGAGAGTGGCAAATTGAACATGAAGTAAGCACACTGACCACTGATGGTGCTCGTAGCTGTTAGTGATCACAGCGGTCAGGCAGCTTCCAGCTGAGCAGATGCCTTGTATTGCTCATACCAGTCCCCACAGTTAGTCTTCAGAACAGCACCTCTGAAAGCAAATTGGCAACATGCAGAAAGGTTGTCGGCCATTCAAGCACATTATGTCAAACACAGCGGAGCTCGAGCAACAACAAAATGACATATTTTCAGACAAAAGAGACCCGCACACAAGATGTGACAAAATGGAATAGTAGTGTGTGTGAAGGGCTTAGAGTTGAGCACACTCATTTTGCGGTTGGTAAACTGTTCATATCGGCAAGACTAGCGGTCAACAGACCCCAGCTCCCCTCTCCTACACCTGTGTTCAGGTGATATCATGCCACTGATGCAAGTTACCCAGCAGCCACCGCCTATGCACACCTGACCCCAAACCAGTGCATTGCCATGGTAACCAGACAGCTCGACATAGTGACAACCAAATACTAAATATGGCTCCTATAAGTTACGAAACATCCGGTAAGAGAGTTTTGTCTGCTGTTCAGTAGTGCTGCCAGTGTTGTGCTGAGTGTTGTGAGTGACTGAAGTCTCAGTGGAGGACCCAGCATACATGGTCGAGTTTTAGCAGACCATCACATCATAAACTTGCTGAAGGAAAGGGAAAAGCAGAGTCCTGCACATCCTGAGCAACCAGAAATTTGTTACTACAAAAAGACTGTTTTACAAGAGTCTTCATCTGATGAAGGCAACTACAATGACCACTGTTGTAAGCGATACAGGGCAGAACCAGCCATGGATATAGAGTGCTGTCCCTAGCAAGAGTGGTCTAAACATGAAGAGGCACACAGCAAAATGGTCAAAGTTACTTGCAATTATATTGTAACACCTGCTGCATCTTTACCATGTCACTCTCTGGACTCCCTTTTGTTTCTCCTTTGTCATGCTGTCTATGTTCATGTTTATATAAAAGGGCCAAAGGAGAAGTTGAGGTTGCTGAGCTTCTGCCAATGACAAATGAGGGAAAAAAGACAGAAGAATTGATCAAATGTTTGATCCAAAACACTGTATAAAGTATAACCTAACTGCACTTTGGCCATGGCTTCCAGCTTTCATGCTCAGCTATTTCCTCTTTAATTTAACCACTTCCACCTGCTGGTGCCACTCAGTGTCACTGAGTGGTGTCACTACATAACCCCTCCTGTTGCACTCCAAAGTTGCCAAATGGTCTTTACTCCTGTACCTGAGTCTCCAGCATTTGTCTCTGTCTTAAAATTTTTCTGAATTCCTGGTACCAAACCTGCCTGTTCTGGTCTTGCCTTGCCGTGTCCAATCTCTGGACCAACATGCAGGAGACGGGAGTTTGACTCTAAACTGTACCTTTAGTATTTACCAGCCAAGCCACCTGACCTTACCCAGACAAATGAATAAAGCTTGTTCTTAACTCCTGCCTCATTGAGCTGCCTTTAGGTCCACAGCGGCTGTCATTTGAAGAAGGAGGTTTTTAAGCCATAATGGTTGGGAGCATTGGCTTAAGTTTACTTCAGGGTTTAGGTTTTTCTAGAAGGTATACGGTAAAGAGTAAGTAAATGTTCGAAAGAAAATAAAAATATTTGCATAAAGGAATTATTATTGTCTCCATTCTTAACATATAGTATCAAAAACACTATTTTAAGGTATTTATACAAGAGTTTAAAAATCACAAATTGACGCAGGACATAATGCAATTAATTGCAATTAAAACCTGTTAGACTGACAGCTCTATAAAAATGATGAAGATTATCCAAGCTAGAAGATTCCATGTCTCGCTCACAACCAGAACACGAAGCAGACCTTTGCATAGATCTCATTATACATACGAATGATGTTCAGGATTAATCTTTCACCCAAATAATTGTCAGATATCCTCACATTGCAGTGAGAACCCCGCCCTTTGTTGGATCTCAGTACTGCATTCAACACCATTGATCACAACATTCTGCTGCAGAGACCGGAACATATTATTGATATGAAAGGGTCCACACCAAGTTGTTTTTAGTCATATTTATTTGATAGATTTCCGTTTGTTAATTTAAATTACGAGTCTTCCTCACACACCAGTTAGTCGTGGAGTTCTTCAGGGTTCTGTACTTGGACCAATGCTTTTTTACTAACACATGCTTTCTTTAGGTAATATCTAATATTGCAAAAATTAGGGACGTCCTGATGTAGAAAAACTATTTCATGCTTTGTTTAAGACTGGACTATTGCAATTCCTTATTTATGAGTTGTCCCAAATATACACTGAGAAGTCTCCAGCTGATCCAAAATTCTGCGGCGATGGTTCTGATGAGAACCAGCAGAAGAGATCCTATTTCTCCAGTTTTAGCATCTCTTCATTTGCTTCCTGTTATATTCAGAACAAAGTTTAAAATAGCTTTACTCACATATAAAGCACTTTATTTGTAAATGAAAGACCTCATAGTTTCATATGTTTCACACAGAGCACTTCGCTCTCAGACTGCAGGTCTACTTGTGGTTTCCTGAGTCTCTGAGGAAACAATGGGAGGGAGAGCCTTCAGCTATCAGGCTCCTAATGGAACCAGTTCTCAGTGTGGGTACAGGAGGCACCTCCCCACCTTTAGTTTAACCATAACACCTTCCTTTTTACTAAATCTTTTTCTGCTCTGTTTGTCAGTCTGACTTTCTTGTTCCTCCACTCCAACCGGTCGAGGAAGATGGTGTCCTCCCTGAGCCGCCTTCCTTCCTGTTAAAATTGATTTTTCCCCACTGTCTCATGCCTGCTCAGGGTCAGGATTGGATCAAAGTCAAGATTCAATACAATCTGTTGGTTTTCCTTAACTAGACTATTGATCATGAATTGGCTCAAACTGATGTGTCTATAAAGTGCCCTGAGGTGTTGTCATGAAATAGTGCGATACAAATAAAGCTGAATTGAACTGAATTGATAATCAAACTAGTATGTGAACAATTACTTTCATGATGGAGCTGGCGATGTCCCTGGATGTTCCAAACAATGTTTGGAGCACTTAATAAAAGGAGATAATATCTATCTTTAAGATTTACTTTTGCAGTTATTAATCAGTGCTCATTCAGACAAGCATTTCATTATAATGAATGAGTGCACAATAAATAGGTGGCCCTGGTGAGAAAGTTATGACTAACAAATTGACTTACTTTCCTCTTTCTCAGTATTTTTATTTTAAAGTGTGTGGTTATATTCCTCAGGCATACATTAATACAGTTCAAAACAATCTAATAACTCTTCACTTGATCATTTTTAACTCGTCTTACTGGGGGTTTTGCAGTTTGGCATGGTATATCCTACCCTTCCTTATAAATTATTTAGATACTGCAAGTAAACACTGGAATAGGTTATATGTGCCCAAGTATAGTCCTGCAACTTTTAAAAGTAACCATTTATCACACCTGAAGACCCCGTACATTACGCACTCAGTTGTCTCTCGTCAAGATGAGTTGTGGAGGAAACCTGGTGGGAGGACAGTGGGGAAAAACAGTATTCCACAGGAATTGCTTTGTGAAAAGGGATTTCTTACTGGCCCAGTTACCTCTGTGACCCAAAACAACAAACACAGGATGATAAATGGATGCTATGTATAACCTCTGGAACAGATTAGTTTGCTTATCAAAAGTTGCTAAAGTAATTTAAAAGTAAATAAAAACACACATTTTGGGACCAGTGTACCCCACTAACCCCACAAAGTCAAAATGTTGCGTCATATGAATATATCTGTCAAATATACCAATAACAAACATGTTATGTGTTGTTCCAGATATCAGTAAGCACCACACCCTTCATTTAAAATGAGATTTTACTTTTTCTACACTTTTTTTTCTTTTTAGAAAATTCAGATCAACATTTGGTCATTGAGGCCAACCATCCTGCAGCTTTTCATTGTTTCTGAACATTTATTTTGGTTACTACTAAAACTGTTTATTTTGCAGCACCTTGTTGTCAACATATTGTGTGTAGAGACCTGCTTGTTCACCTGTGTCACAATTATCACGAAAAACATGCCTTCACCATTTTTCTTGTAAAAGCTTTGTTTATCCACAAGGGGGCAGCAGAAGAACAGATACGATCTATGTATGCTCAGGCGGAGCAGTTCCCACGTGTCCACTGTCTGACTGAACTAATCTACAGCCCAGACTGTCAATGAGGGCAAAGATTTATTAATACCAAAATGTTAAAGAATATTTCCTTCAGATTTTGTAAATCTTCTTGCCTTCTATTTTACCTTTAAAGGTTTATTTTAAAGTTATTTTGCAAACTGCACATATAGAAGTATATATAATGACTTAAAGCAAAGAGAAATAATTGACCTAATTTGTCCCAACATTTAAGAAGACAAGGCAAGTTTATTTGTATAGCACCTTTCATGTACAGGACAATTCAAAGTGCTTTTCATGCAAACAGTAAAAGCATTACAGATATAGAGAAGAATTAAAAACAGCAAAAATCACAATAAAAACATAAATTAAATAAGAGTAATAAAAGTTATTATCAGATAAAGTTACCGTGCAGATGTCAATCATAGGCGCATAAAATAAGAAATGTTTTTAACCTGGATTTAAAAGTGTCTACATGTTTTAAAATCTATTCTGTAACGGACAGGAAACCAGTGTAACGATGTTAAAACTGCTGTGATGTGTTCAGATCTCTTAGTCCTTGTTAAAGCTGCAGATGTTTGATGCTCTTTTTGGGAAGAAAACATCAATAAAAGAATGATACTAAACATATTTACTGTTTACATTGAATGTTTCTTTATCACATTTTAAAATCTAAGGCATAAATGAAAACACAAAGATTGAGTAGACTTTTATTAATCATAAAACAAATGAAGTAATATTTTACCGTCACTGTGTTTAAAGCTAATAAACAGCAACTATTTTTAGATTGTGGAGTCATTTGTTTGGCCATCCTGCTTTCCATACAGATGTACTGCTGGAATCCATACAGCAGCAGGCTCTGCAGGGGGATGTTAACTGAAGGACCAACCAAAGACCATATAAAAAAAAGTAAAATGAAACTGATTCATATGTGCTGGAACCACGCTGACCACAATGCTTAAAATGGGAGCCCAGTTTGTGACTTTCTGGTTGCCATGCACGTCTCTTACAGTCTGGTTAACGTAACAGTGACGTGTTGTGTAACTTGGACCTTGTTCTTCTTCTGTTTAGGTAATTTTGCTTCACTGTGAAGCAAATTCCAGAGATAATAGACAGTATTCCTGTAAACAAGGACGATTTCCTACGGCAGATCATTAGATTCTGAGCATGCTCACGTTAATGGGGCGTGTAATTTGTATTTTGATGCTTCTAACTCAAATCATAACAATCACCTCTTTCAGTTTTGATGAAGCACACCTGCTTCTTCAAAGAAATATATTTATATCCAGATTTATCACCTTCTGATGGGTTGTGCTCTTTATACCTCGAAATCTTTGTAAAAAATAGTCTTTTAATTCATGTATGCATGTATTATTTTTATACCCAGAAGATACATAGATACATATCATGTAGATGTGCTTGCATAGACTATTTTATCACATCGAGTGGGTTGTGTAAATAGTCGAGGAAGAAGATGCATTCAGTAAGTTACGATGGTGAGCTACCAAATAAAAATATCCATTTCTGTGTCACAGAAGACTTTGTGACGGTCAGCCGTGTATGTAGTGACCTCTGCCCTGACCGCAATCAATCATAGACCCACTATGTCAACACAATGACTGGTGTGTTTACAATAAATATGTTTTATGGATGAAGATTTATTATAATTTCTATATTCCCGTGTAAACAGTCCCTAGGTCAGCATATTTATTAGTTATATTACGTGGAAGGGACTAAATCAGAGTGTGTATTGTGGTAAATCAGCTTTACCATTGAAGGCTTGGAATGAGCATTAAGTTGCTGACTTGATTTACAAACCAATTTGTGGCATTACAGAGACTATTTAGATAATATAGATTCATTCTACTGATAAAAATAAAAGCTACATGATGAATTTTTATTCCCATCTTTTCTTTTTTCATATTTATAACTGGTTTTAATCTTTTTCTGGCTGAACTTGCTGTTATTTGCTGCAGAGGAAGAATCAATCTCACCTATAAACCCTCATAATTAAGTGATATGACAAAAGGTTTGTAATTTAAATCATCCTAATGTTAAAAAAAGGAACTCCAAGACTTTATTAATATCTTTTATCATATTTCCAGCTCAAGATAATTTGTGACTGCAACCTTTGAAGCAATACTGGAAAATTATATGAACTTTAATAATAAAATATCTAAATGTAAAATATTTATCATTCTACAGTTTTTTATTGCGACTCTTGTTCTCTTTAAGTTCTTGAAATATGCTTCATGAATAAAAATCCTCTTTTCATGATTGTTTTTTTTTTATCTGTAACTAAAGTGAAACAAACCAGCATCACAGTTTTGTGTGGTCCGATTCTCATGCAATGCCATTATCTTCTCCTAAGTTCTTCCAAATAACCACCTTCTCTTTACCCTACAATGTTTCCCAAAGAAGAGCTAATTAAAAGCCAGTTGGAGGAACCCAGACAGAGAAAGGAAGAGGAAACACTGAGTCGATGAAGATGACTACTTTGTTGACAGTGGGAAGAAATTAAGCTCTGTTAAACGGTTTATAGGTAAATCATCTGCGATGAATCCACAAACCTTTTACCCCGACAGGAAAACCTGTTAGAAAAGATGCAGGAAAACAAACCTTTACTGTAAGCTCTGTATCCTCGTAATGTTTGTTTTACTTTAAATGTGGATGTGTAAAGTATGCTGGAAGCTGCTTGGATCACACATGAAATTCTAGTCAACTGTCACAGGAGAAAAAGGAAAGATCCGGAGGCCCAGGCCCGCCGCGTCCGCCCGGAAGCGTGTGTGTGTGTGTGTGTGTGTGAGAGGAGTGTGAGAGAGTCTTCCTGTTGTTTTAGATTCCACTTCACTCCCCCACTGCTGCCAATCCATGACCTCTGACCTCAGCTGAACCCAGCTGTCAGCTGTCCTGGCCCGGCTTCTCTGTCCATCCCAAGTGTCCAATAAAAAGGGTGGACACAGCCACAGTTAATTCATCAGTTGTCACTCACAGTATGGAGCGAGTTTATTAAAGTTTTCATTTCCTGTCACTCTGTGATGATTAAAACATTCTTTTTTTTTTTTACACAAAAAATTGGTAGTTTCCCTGTGAAAAGGCAACAACACCAATAAAATAGATATATGAGGACACAGCACGAGCATTTCTTCAGGGACAGTCTCAGTACCTGGAGCTGGGTCGCTGGTGAGCAACATCTCCAAAGGCTGAATGGTGTTTTTTGACCACAGATGCAGATTTCATCCCCACACTTCTCACTTCTGATTCACTCTGAAAAACATGAAATAATGTTTGTTTTCATTGACAACTGAGTAACAAATAAAAACAGGAGCACATGAAGTAAAATAAGTTGTGATAACAAGAACAATGATGATGATGATGATGATAAAATGTTAATATAGATATGAGACAACATACATGTTACATACAAGGCATTTTAATTAAGTTGTAAATGATTAAAAAACAGATTTTTAATAGAACCACATATACATCATGTATCGCATCACTGCCTAATGTCTGTGCTGACACCTTCCTCCTTTACCATCACCTTCTTATTTAGTTTACACCCCTCTAACTGCAACCTTATCTAGCCAGAGTTGTCTGAAATGCTCCCTCGTGGCACCTGCTTGCATGAGCAAGTAAACACTCCCAGTGGAACTGGTTTCCTATGTGAGGTTAAAAATCTGGCATATTCCCAGTTTAAGGCCAGGCATCGTTTTCACAAGTTGATGTGAGAACGACATGATGATGTTATAGAAGGAATTCAGCTCAATCGATACTGTTAGGGTGGGTGATGAAATTGGCTTGGTACAGGTCTGGATGTGAGCCATGTCTGGCACGCTTGCAGGCGTTTTCAGAAGATCTTTCTGCCGCAGCTCTTGCTGCTTCAGCTCATTCTTTTCAGTATTTGTGTTGCTGACAAACCGTTAAGAGCAGCTTTCATCCTCGCACCAGGAGGCAAAATCTCCTTCAGGAAAAACAAAGACATAAACTCACTATTTGTGTCCTTACTAACTAAAAAAAAATCACACCAGATCAGTCTGCTAGTATAGTCAGCCTCTAATATATAAAGAGACTCAATAACAACAGAAGTCATGAGCTGATGCTGCTAAATCCTGCTCCACTGAAATGTTTTGAAATCTTACACTAAATATCCTCTCTACTCTCATCTAAACTCATTACCTCTCCTCATATACATAATCTTCATTAATCCTACTTGTACTCACAAACGTGTGAAAAAAAGTGAAAAGAAATCTCTTTGAAATGAGAGTTTGCTTCATTCCTGCTTTGGTGCCACTGGACAAAAATATCTCAGGAGACCATTAAAAAATGTCAAATTCAATTATTCCTTTCTCTCTTTTGGGACGCCACACACACACACATACACACACACACACACTTATCTGAAAACTGAGTGAAAAGAAGAGGAAGTCCTGAGGGCTTTGAAAGCATGATTGGGAGAAAGCTCTTGTGCTGGTGAGAAAGGGAAAGGTGAATAACAAGCTATGGTAGTCGGCAGCCAGCACAAAGTAGAGTGGAGAGCTCCATTCTCCCTGCCAGAGAGGGAGACCCCTCACGGGGGGCGGGTGAGGGCCCAGAGGGCTCTCGGCAGACTGGGACCTATGCTTAATGAGAAATTCCTGGGGATTTAGAGGGGTGCAGAGGTCTTCATTTTCTCACTGTGCCCACGGGCCCCCAGTAGCCGGGTGGTGAGGGTTCTCTTTCAGCCCTGAAACGTCCCCAGAGGAAGGGAGAAACCCTCCATTCAACAAGAGCAGGGGCCTGCCTGCCTGCTGGATTATGTATATGAGCTGTGGGTTGTAGGATCACAACCTGCCACCTTCTGCACACTGCAAAAAATGTCAACAAGTCATTTAAAGCTGCACCTGCCTCTCACAATCAGAATCCAAACTAATTAGGATGCTGTACTTTCATAATGCAAGCCAGGCAGTTGCAGCAGAGACAATCTCATTCACACGCTCACACAGTTTAAAGGAAAAACACAAGACACTTCAAAATCTGTGGATTAATAAAAATGGTAAAATGCTAGCACACGCTCAGTATTAGAGTGGACATGATCCCTGAAGTTAAAAACAAAGTGCACCCTGTAAGTTTGTCTCCTGTTTTGTCTCCTTTCAGGACATTTTCATAGAGTTTATCATTTACTTTTAGTTGAAGTCTTCAAATACCTGATCCGTATGATCAATAAGGTTCAGCATGTTAATTATGACAATATCAACAAAAAAGAAACATTAAACAGATGTTATACTCTAACGGGAATTATTGCGTGACCTCATGAGCACAGAAATCACGATCTGTGAACACAATTTATCATTTACAAGTGTGACACTGCTCTGTCTTGCAGAGAGGAAACCTTGTGATCATCAGCAAAACAGCAATTAGAAATCTGTTGAATCTGTTCCTTCTTCACCTCAAATGTTCATATTCCCAATGGTGTCAAGGTGCTGGTGAGGGGCTCACCTGCCTATAAAACTAAAAATATGCACATGTGGAAAAACAAACCATTCTGAAATGTTTATACAGGTTTTAGAGCAACATTTGCTCCAAGCCAGAAAATCTGTTTTTCAGGGAAAATTCCTCACAAAGACAATGCTAAACCTCATGATGCATCTTTTGCAAAAGGATGAGGAAGAGTCCAGCTGCTGGGCGAACCTGCTGGGACATATCAGACCCAGGACTGTCGAGGATGAATCCAATATCAGATCCGGCTGAAGCCATTTTCTAACTAAAGTCTGACAAATAGTCTTCTCAGATCATTCAGATTGTGAATAAAATGGGAAGATGCACATTGAAAATATAAAAGCAAATAGATGTATTTTGAGTTAATTTGGACTTTTTTACATCCTGTTAAATCCTGGACTTGTTAACCTGTAGAGACGAGCCCACATTCTGCAGCACTTAGGGGGATTGTTTTGTAGCAGATTAGCATCCAAGAGGTTACAGTGAATTCATAATGGAAGATAATTTAGGTCTGTTTTGTAACATCTGTAGAGCTTTTACATGGTCATGATAGTTTAAAGCTGTGGATTTATTTTGGCTTTGGTGACTTCTTTATAAAGGTTATTTAAATACTATAATGACTTTAACTGCTGTGTCCCCGTGGCTCCTCTGATAGATTTAATATATCCAGAGGTCTTAAACATGAAGCTGCTCCATTCTCATTTCTCCTACAGTAATAATGGAAACAATAGCCTCCCCGCTGAATGCAGAATCCATTAAAGGAAATGCTTTTTTTTTTGTTCTATAGAGTAAAATAAAATATTAGAATAATGCAACTTACTATCTTTTAAATTAAATAATACATTTCCTTTGGAAAAAAGGCATTATGGTTAAATGAAATGCAACCTTTTTAGGAATCAATTTGCATTATGATTCAAACGACTGCTTTCAAACAATATTACCATTTTTAATCCCAAAATATTGAATAAACTTTCTCTTTATAAAGGCAGGACATAAGCTCATCGAATCCAAAAGCCTTTCTCATTTGATTTTTTCTCAAAGGTTCTTGACAATCCATCCATTATGTGTACTGTTTACTCTGATCAAGGGTCACAAGCAGCAGAAGCCTATCAGCAATCATTGGGCAAGAGGACAGGTCGCCAGTCCATCACAGGACACAGAGAGACAAACGGGCCGGCACACACACATTCACTCCTAAGGACAAATGACCAATTAGGTAACGAATGCTAAATAGGCTACACATTAATAATACTGTTACAAAAACAAAATACTGTCTGTATTCTGTTTAATTTTGAGCAGCACATTTGCATTTTGTTGCAGGTATAAACACACTAGCATGCTTTTTACACTCGTACTTGCAGAAAACGCCATAAAATGGCATTTTTTAGGTTTCTAAAATCTGGGTTTTTGTTATGAAAAAAAAAACATTTTATTTGTTGATTCATTGCATTAAACATAATAAATCAATTCTATTGTCAAAATTGTATTTGAAGGGGGGATTTTGACCCCTTTGACTTCTCATACTTAAGCCAAACTTGCTTAAATCTTTGTCCCACGCAGTAAAAGGTTTATGACATTTATTGTCACAAAACTTGCTAAACATGCTTTGGCATAGGAACTATTTTACGTTTATTTAAATTTAAAATTTTGTGTCATGTAGGCTACCTGTCTGAAATCAGCTGATCTGAATGTGTTGCTTTACTGATTCCTGAATTTTTACAAATATACAGCAGTGATGCACAAAGACCATGACTATGGTATAATAATTTGTTATTATATAGTATTATTAAATATTAAATAAAGTGAATGTTACATATGATTATAAATAAAGTTACATTCAATAGAAATTACACATTGTTATACTGTATAGGATCTTTATGAATAAAGTCTAACCCATAATATTTATGATCACTTAAATGCAAAACACAGAAGCTGCAGGTTATTTACAGGAACAAGTAGTAAGATATGGAAGTCGAGTTCAGAAATCAGAAATAATAGTTTGTCTCTCAACCATAAAGTGCGAACAAATAAAAATGTATAGATAGATCAAACTGAGTGACGTGCACACGTCCTGGTCTGAGAGGACGTACTGACACCAAGTCTGAGACAAAGTAAAGAATCAACAGCAACACTGTAACACTTATCATCTGTCTCGCTGCATCAGACCAAAAGATCTCCCCCACATCACGGGCCATGTCTTCCAGAGCAAAGCTCCGCTGGAAGGATCGCCTTGTATCACCCTTCTTCCCCTAACTCCCCCTTTTGTTATCTACTACCTCATCTACTACCTGTGTTTGTGTGTGTGTGTATGTGTGTATTTTTGTGCTGTCATTAGTGTGTAAAATTTCATTTTGTTCAGTAGTCAACTGTGAAAAACAGTAGATAAGTTTGTTCTCATAGCAGAGTGAAGGACAAAGGATGGAGGTTTACATGGAAACATCGTATTGTTTATAAGGTTAGGTATATGTGTGACTAAGTGCTGTATGTGTCATTGAATGACCACAGCCTGTAGCATTTAAACTTAAATTAATATAATCTCTTTTTTAAAATTAAATCAATCAAGACACCAAATTCTACTTTTTATCATAAAAAAGTGACTTTCCATTAGCTCTATAAGAGTCTATAAGATGAAAGCTCATGCTTTTACATTTTGTTCCACTATCAGAAGATAAATAAATCAGGATGTCATGAATTATCATTAAATGATGCCAGAAAATGTGACCATATATGATTAAAAAATATGACAAGAATGATGCTCATCCATTCCTGTATTTCACACAGAAAAGCCTAAATGATAACATTAATATTCACTGCTGCAAAAGAGCTTAAAAACACTCACAGCTGATTCATGAAGCTTCATTGTATGAAAAACCTCTTGATATTCAAACACACACATACATTTGATGTCACGCATGCTTGGCACGGAGCTGGGTTGTGTCGGTCAGCACCATTTCAGAGCCAAACAACCCTTCTCTCTAAACCCAGACCACAGCTGGAGGCTTTGGCAAAAAAAAAGATCTCCACTCAGCCTCACAGCATGAGCGGAGACCGTCTGTGGACATGGCTGTAGGACAGTTTCAGTGTTGTGATCAAGATGTTTTTAAGAGTTTTTAAAAGTGTTACAGTAACTAACAATAAGAAGCACAAATTAAGATTGCCAACAAGACGAAGAAAAATCAACTCAAACATCTGAGAAGCTGGTTATTTACTATTTAACACTGGTGCAAAGAAATCGCCTTTGCTGGAGAAATGTCCAGCTAATTGGTTTATTAAGATGAGAGGGTCTGAGAGGAGGGACAGAGAGAGAAATCTCCCCCGTCCCCTTCTTTCATTCCAGACAGGTTAAATGTGCAGTTAGGCCTGAACAATGGAGCAATCTTTTCACATGCAAACATGAGGTATATGAAGCGAGCCATGTTTTGTGGCTGGTATAGAGACTTCAATTCAGAGGCAGCAAAGCGTGATGGTATCCCCTCCCCTTCATGCCTCCCACTTTCCCTCCTTTCTTTTTTCCTTCCCTGCATTACATGTTTTGCTATCTGCCGGCTTTCGTTCATTCTCTTTCCATCTCTCTGATTCTGCGTTTGTTACAGCACGCCATATGAAAGAAGTCAATTCTGTTTCTCTCTATTTAGCTACAATACCATGTGTGTGACATTCAGCCTTTGTGCTGATCGCTTTACCCCTACACCCCCTACTGCAGGATGCTAAAAACACTCAAAATGTATTAATCAGTGACCACAAAAGCAGCCATTTGCCAAGTTTTTATTAAAATATCAAACATGCAACCAATTTTTTCTAAAACTTGCAAAAGAAGTTTCCACTCTCATAAAGACAGAAATGGTTGGTGTTGGTTCTGCTATTAAATATTCATTCCTGTCATCATTCATGCCCAATTTGATCAAAAATTATATTTTCCTTTTTTTAACTGTAAGACATAATTTTTAATCACATTTGGTTCCTTTTAATACTATTCAGCCTGTAATGAACCTATTTTACATTTTATGAAAACATGTATTGAAAAAAACTTTCAATAAAATTTCCTGAAAAATAAAGACAAGTTCAGTCACTTTTTTAAGCACTAAATTAAAATGTACTTTAATCCAGTAGGTTTAAGTGATAGTGAGGGGACTGGAAGCCTTCAGCAGCACAACACAGGGAGGACAATGATGAGACAGGAAGGAGTTGTGTAAAGAGAGGAAGAAAAGTGAGTTTAGGGGGTTGTAGTTGAGCGTATTTTTGGTGGTGTAGGTTTGGCCTACAAAGACTGAAGCCGTGAAATGGTGCTTATAAAAGCCCGGCGCTAACCGCCTCATTGAGTTGTCAATCTGCACGGCATGTCCCCTGTATGATGAGACCTGTCAGAGAGCAGGACAGAGAGCAGGAGGGGTGGGAATGACCTAATACTAAATCAGCCTCCCCCTTTCTTTCCTCTAAGAGCTTTGAGGGACGACACCCCCACTGCTTTGAAATGCCACCCCTGTGGCGTCATGTCAGCAGACGGTCTGGCCAAATCTGAACTGGACATTAGATCACTGGACAGTGGTGAAGAAAAACCCAGGAGAATAACATGTGCTAGAACAATATCTACCAACTGAATCATTAAAGACCAGAAAATGTGCTACAACACCTGTAACAGAAGCGATAGATTTCTGTTCTTCTTTGTGCCGGTGGATGGAATTTATCTCCCATCCAATGCCTCTAACACATACACCGCCTGGCCACAAACAAAAGTCACATTACAATGCTTGTAAACATTTTTTGTTTTTAGTCACCCTTAATTTACAGTTGTAGTTGACATTTGGTTGAGTTTAACAGTTAAGAACGACCTGGTAAGACTTCCACATGAATACATTCTGCAGCAGGATTAGCTGCATCACATCACAACATGAATTTCATTTGACGCTGTTATATTAGACAGTATAAAAACCTCTTGTTATTTGTTGACTGGGAGATGAATCTTGCCACCCCCTGCAAAAACAAAGCAACAACTCCCAATTAAAGTATGCCTTTATTTAAAGAAAATGAACTAAATCTTTCCTTCTTAGCCATTTAAATGAGCTGTAGGTGTCTGTCTCTTCACACAACACCTCTGCTTTCAAAACATGCAGAACCCAAGGAAGTTGCAGAGACCCATTGATACACAGTGCACATGCGGGTGGAGTCGGTTGCATAAATTAATTAGTATCTTATTCCCCAAATAAGTATATTTAGGAAAAAACAAAATTAACCTATATTTAATCAACATTTGTAGATTTTTAAGACGTACAAAGTTGCAAACAGATGCAAACATGCAAACAGATCTACATCATCAGCAAAAAGGCAGACTACCAAACCTAACTTAGGTAGGCTACACTGTAAAGGAATAAACAGGAATAGACAGGAAAAACATTGTTATTTACAAAATTGTAAATACTTCATTTGACATTTTTAGTCATTGACTAAAACCAGAACAACCACATCGCTGATGTTCTTTCTCTCACAGCTCTTTTCAGCCATCACATCCTCTCTTTGTTTGTCGGTCTCCTAGAGATCACCTCTGGACCTGATGCTTTGTGCTCTTTAACAGCTTGACAGCTCTGTTTCTCAGAGAGGCAGACACAAAGTCATTTGCACACACAGAATAACAAACGCACGACTGCCCCCAATTGCAGTCTGGCATCTCGACAGTTAAAAGGTAAAAGGTTACGTGTCAATCCAATGTGACAACCATGATAAAGACTTTCAGTCAGGCCAAATAAAAATACAGTCCAGCATCATAAGAGTGCTTTTCCAATTAAACAATTCTACATAAAATGATCAGAAGGATCCCAGTTTCATCCCATTAAACGGCTGATGCAACAATGAAAAAACTTCAAATGCTGGTTATCAGTTCAAAACGTATCAATATCCCACTAAACATAGTTTTAGACATTGGGGAGGAAGCTGGAAAACCCCGATAAAAGTCTCAAAGGGAAAGAATTTAAATAAAAAATAAAAAATGAACTAAGACTCGTTAATGTGAAACAAGACGTTACCATTTTATTTTTAATTCAATATTAATACACTATTATTAAACAGCTACAACCATATAAGTTGCATCATAGCAGCAGTTAAACAAGCTGAGATCATTTGGAAGAGATTAAGATTTTTTAACAAAGTGACAAAAAACCTTGTAGCATGTGGACTGTGACAGGAAGTGTTAGGAAAACAAACAGGATGTTTTTATGAGAGGGGGGCACAGAGACGGGTGGTACGTGTAGATAAGACCCTTTTAATTATTATTTAACTGATTATTTAAAGTAAAGTTGTTGTATGAAGCAGAGTCCAAAATATTTGATTTAATTTTTAACTCAGAAATCCAAACTGTTAGAACTTTATTTATAACCAAAGCTTTGTAATGACAAAATAGCCACCATAAAAACTAACATATTTCAAGTAAAATATTAAAGAATGAGCACTACAGGTGGAAAATTATTTATATAATATGTTATTTTAGTGAAATATAAAAAGAAGTGGAACAAGTTTGGATGTTTTCATCCAAACAGCACTGAATAAAACCCTTATCAAATTGTTTTAAGCTTACAGCTGCATCCATAATCAATAGAAGATTTTAGCATCTCTGCTATACAAAAAGCCAAGCCTTCATATTTGTGGCTATTGATTTCTTGTGCTTTCCTGATGTCTGTTTATGTCTGCTCTCATGTAAATACCACAATTTGCTTAACATGTAAAATTCAGTCTAAATATTTGAAATTCAAAGCTGGTTGAAGAAAGCTAATGGAAAGATGGAGGAAGGATGCTTTGCATGGGGCAGGCAGAAGTTTGTACTGTAAAACAAAGTCAACAGGAATGTGTTCCAGTCCAAGCAACCAGCAGCCACAAACATGTCATGATGAGCTGTTCTTTCGTTTTTTAGCGGTCCAGCTTCGTGCCATTTCTGCAGAGAGAGGTTGCATCTGAACAGCCAGAGGAAGACAACAAATATTTTAGAATCTGGTTTTTAAGGGTTAAATGATCTAATAAATCAACATGTGTTGAACAAAAAGTGAAACTAAAGTGTCAAAAGAAAAATAAACCCTTAAACACAACAGAATAAGACTGCTGACAATTCAGTAATTTGCTTCATAATCTCATAATATGATGTGCACCTTTGCCCCGTTTAGACAATGTGGGAGGTTTGATACTACAGATTAACTTAAATTTGCTGCTTTTTATGTTTCAGAAAGATAGAAATAGAAAGAATTATCTTCGCTGGCAGTTTAAATTACACTGAACAACATTTATGTTCTCAGAAACACAATTAATTCATTGTGACAAGTTGCAGACATCAGAAGCAACAGCAGCAGCTTGTGCCTCACTGCGCAGAAAGACTGTTTTTGTCTGAAACGGCTTCTTGTAACTGGAGTTAAAATGGATATTTTAGGACAGTGGTCGGTTTTTCCCGGAATGGCTTGGAACAACTCTGGAGGCCCTCTTACACAGGTCTTGTTTATTTGGACATCAGGCAGTAATGTGGTGAGTGGCAGCCCGGGAGACTGACGAGGAATGTGGCTGAAGGTCTCATCTGGCCTCTTCAAAAGACAACCATGAGCCTCTGCTGTCTTCTGGGTTTAAAAAAAAACTATGAACACAAATAATTGCTGAACATGTCCTCACAGCACTACACTGTTCTGAGCTGCTAAAAGCAACAGGACACATTCAGGCTTTGCCCACAATCAGGTTTTCACTTGGAGAAATTATGACCAAATATTCAGACTCAACAATTTATCATTTGATAATAATTTATACACAAATAGATCATAAGAATTTAAATTTGTGATCTCACAAATGATTTTGTAAATCTGACATTTGTAATCCACAACTATTTATTATGATATACCATGAAAATAAGCAAATAGTCCAATATTTCCAGATATGCTACCTGGTTTGAACCAGTTCTACTATTTAGTTGTTTAAATTAGACTTTAGATGCCATTTGAGAAAAGGAAATACTTTTTTCCTCCAGCACCTGTGTAGTGTTCTTTGCTACAGTTTGCTTGTGTTTGTGTCCACCATCTTTAAGCTTTTGATGACAACAAGCATTAGAAAGCATTAGAGTTTTGCCATCTTTGTGCATTATTTGATCAATAAAAATCAAAATATCAATCAATAAAAAATCGACATTTTGCAATAACATGAATATTGTTCTCAGTTTGAAGATGTTTAAAGTTACAATTGTGCAGAAATGATCTAAAAATCAAAAGTTTCCAGAATAATTGAATCTCTTTAAGTACTTCTGAAAGATCTAAAGGACTGGTCTGAAACACATGAGTGTCAGCCAGAATCTGTCCAGTCAGGCCAGTTTTTGACCCAAGAAGTTATGGTTTAGCCTTGGTACCGGTAGAGTTTACCCAGAAAAACATACTGATGAGATGTTTGAGATCCATCCATCCATCCATCCATCCATCCATCCATCCATTCACTTTCTACTGCTTAGTCTCTAACGGGGTCGCAGGGA
>JBAMIG010000016.1:23196899-23215484 GCA_037177335.1 Kiunga ballochi | reverse complement strand
AAAAGATCACAAACACCTGAAACTACTTCACAATCTGCCAAACCCTTTCACTATGTTGCAGCAAAAACTCAAGTTCATGCCCTAATCGTAAACATGGCGAATGACGGTCCGACGCCATGAAACAGGAAGTACATGTAACTGTGTCATTAAAACGTGAAACTCTACCAAAATTCCAACGCGTGATGACAGTCATGCTATAAACTGAGTCAAATAGAAACTTGATGGAAAAATCCCAAAATAAAAGGACAGCGCCCCCTGGAATATTTCAAACGATTAGCGCCGCCCACTCGATTGACTGACATGACTGAAATTTCCCACACAAGTGCAACATGGCAAGACCTACAAAAACATCTCCTGGACCATTTGGCTAAATCTACTGTAACTGTATGGTGGACATTTTGAATTGAAGTCATTTTATGGCTTAATTTCAGCCTGTTTTTTCCCCTCACGTTTGATCGAACTCGTCCTAGAGATTTTATCATACTGGGATGAAACTTTCACAATACATGCAGATGACAGTTGTGATGAAAAATTATCAAAAACATTTATATCCAATACTGGGTGTGGGCGTAGCGCTCCTTCGATTTCGGTGTATACCCTGAATCATTGATAGTCTGAAAATGGCATGGAATGACAGGAGATCTGCTCCAAAGTGAAACCATTCATACTTGTCACATTTATCGGACCAAGTTACATTAATAGGAGTGTTCCACGGGGGGGCGGTGCCAGGGGGCTCGAACCCGTTGGATGCCTCTTGCGGCTTTAATTCTTTTTATTATCAATAACCTGATCCTTTTCTTCAGTTGATTTCTAATGTCAAATCTCAAACAAGAAAACATTCACTGGTTACTTCAACAGATATTAACATTAAATTCCTTTTAAACAGCTAATCAGCTAATAGCATGCTTGTAATTAAATGCATTTTGGGCATGTAGACCTGATCAAGATGACTTGTATTGTGTGGAGTTTCCTCCTTTTCAGACACATAAAGTTAGGCCGTGGTGTAAATTCATCCGCAGGTGTTATGTGCCGGATCTTGTTTTCTGTTTCACAGTTGTTCTATTTGCTGGTGAAGCTGAGCTCGTGAATTTCACTATTGTTAAAAATACGCCTATTATATTAAGTAAATGCATATTTTCAGAGTGCGCTGTTTGTAGTGTGTACGTCTTGTTAATAGGGTTTTGTATGCCTTTGTTCTCTTTCAGTTGTTTACCTGCTGGCAACATACTGTTAGCATATATGTTGATGCTAATAAATGTATGTCAAAATAAGCCTGAGTAAGACACCGTATCACCATCAAGCACACCCTTTGCGGTGGGAGTTACTAAACTAAGGGTAGTTAGTTTACATGCATTAGAATAGGGTAGAAAGTGGGTTTAAAGTCCTTTGGATATAGCAAAGGTTGTGGCTGCCAGACAGGCAATCAGCAGAATTTCAGAAGCCTTCCATAAAATTATCCCAGCCTTTTAAATACATACACAACAGCAGTCACTATTCTTCATGCAGCAGCAACATTTGTTAACCGTTCTGAAAGCAGTCTGTAACCACTTTGACTGTGACGATAAACACCAACAAAGTGGTTGTGAGCATCTGTCTGTCTGTGGCTGTAACATGAGGAGGTCCATTTCAAAGGCAAGATGTTTTATAAACCATGCTGAAAGACACAGTAACTTGTATAGATTATTCTCAAACTGTTTGCAACCTTTATTAGCTATTTTGGAAACTCAATAATTATCAAAGCATTCACACTTTATTGATGGTAAGCCAACTGATGAGTGGCCAGTTGCCCACCACTGATTAACCTTAAAATGCCATGTAAATATGCCCTATAGCTATGTGAGCCTTCAGCAATCAGGCTCCTCCCTTATGAAATAGTTAGAGATAGTATAGTCATAAGCTATGCAGCCATGAGGACATTCAATAGTGCACTGAGCACTTTCTTTTTCTCTGCTCCTTATTTTTCATGTAATATTTGCGAGTATTAAAATCAATAACCTATTTTTTCCTTTTTCTGCAGGTCTTGCAGGATAAAAGCTGCAGTGCATGTCTGTCTTTCCTGTCCTCTTCACTGTAACCAGTCGAGGCATATGGTTGCCCTCCCTGAACCGGGTTCTGCCTTAATGTTACAAGGGTGTTTTCCTTCCCACTGTCTCCTCATGCATGCTCGGGATTGAAGATTGGATCAAAGCTAACTTTTTCATTAGGCTGTGTTTAATAGTGTTGTTGGTTAGCATAACAGCAAATCTTGTTAAATGGACTCATACTTATACAGCGCTTTTCCAGTCTTATCAACCACTCAAAGCGCTTTGCACTATATAGTCACATCCACCCATTCACACACACACCCACTCAAACCCTAATAGGCACATCAGGGGCCTAGTTGGGGTTCAGTGTCTTGCCCAAGGACACTTCAGCATGCAGTCAGGGGAAGCCTGAATTGAACTCCCAACCTGAGCTACAGCTACAGCAGTATATTTACTGCAGAAGTGTTTGTTTATATAGTTTCCATAACTTTCAGACATAGTTAATGCTGGCTTTTTTTCACAGTGAATGAGGTCAATGATGCCTTCCCACTGCCTTTTAGTTGGACTTTACCACCACTAAAAGCCATTGTTTAAGTGTGGGATGACATATGCTGTGTCTCAATCAGCGCGCTAACAGTACTTCACACACTATGTTTACATTTACATTTACGCGCTACATTCCAGTGCACTAAGGTAGTGAGACACAGCCATGTTTTCATCAGTGTTGTCCGGCTGTTTGATATGCGATGACTACTGCTGTTGCTATAGCTGTTCATATTCATACAAATTCAGGGTTAGATGGGAGTATGTTTTACACAATGTCCCTTCAAGCAAACACACTTCAATTTGTAACAGTTATGCAGGATTTGTACAGTCAAAATCTTGCAGACTACCGGGACCCTTTGAGATCCCCCTGGGTGGTTAGGGACCCTAGTTTTGAGATGCACTTCTCTTACTAGTATTCCCAAGTTGATGTAGCGTGAGCACAGAGTCTTAGTTATTCTGTACTTTGACATGTGTACTTGATACAGTAGGAAGTCTTTAAATCTTAACAGGCTAAAATTGCTACCTGGATGTTCTGGGCCATTAGCAAGCCTCAAAAAGTAAAGTGTAGGCTTGAGAAAAATAATTTGACTTTAATTTGTCCAGCTCACATCTACTGACGCACAAGCAACCTAATGACATGCAAGCAGTCCCGTGTGAGGTTCTGTCCATGAACAATTACAGGCCAGCTTAGGAGGAGTGAATTGTAATCATTCACATCAGCTAAATTAAAGTCTTGACAACCTGCTTTCAAATCAGTTTGGAGGATTATCTACCATCTTTGTACAGTAGAGGTGAACCATTTGTTCATGCAGACTGATTTTCACATGCAGTTAAGATTATTTTATGGTATTTTCCTGACTTTACTTTGGAAGAGCAGACAATTATATCTAAAAAATATGAAGAATTCAAGCACTTATCCAGACCTAAAGCAACACTATTCCTGCAGCAGCAAGGAGGGGATGCTAGATAAAAATTGACAACTCCGTCGATGCACATGCTATGGATGGTCAGCATTCCTGGAAAAGTGCTTTATAAGTACAAATCAATCCATTTACTGACACAAAGGGTGGAGGAGAAGCGACCATCTTAGATGCAGTAGTAATGGGACTTAAGTATTCTTGAAGGTTGCTGTTCATTTAGGACCCATTTCCTTTGAAGAGCCATTCAAAACTCTCATGTTTTTGGCATTATTGTAAATGATCGATTTCTAAATCATAAAATAAACCCTTGAATAAGCAATTCATTATAATTTCAGTCACAATAATTGAATTGAGGTTAATTATTTGAAGATAAAATCTTATCAGGATTTTTGGTGCTCATCAAACAGTTAATCCAAATCAGGATGATTATCGGAAAAGAAAAGGCATGCTTCTCTGACTCCCAACTCCAGTTTCTCCTCTATACCATACTATTTAATGTACTGGAAAAAAGGAGAACTCTCCAGAAGGAATCCATGGCTGTGATTCACATAAGAAGATTCAATTAGTTCATTAACTTCACATTATTAGGATCCAAAAAGAAAGGATTGAGCGTGCCATTCGGGATCCTCTCAGAAACAAGAATTCAAACTGGATGGGAGCGTTCCCAAAGTGAAACCACAAACTGGACCCTTTTGGGACCACCTTCAGAAGCAAGAGCAGGAGCAAGACTTGACATGGGTGGTCTCAGCAGTGTAGACCAGGGCTAGGACACATGTATCTAGGGGTCTTTCTTTCCTAAGCACTTCTTTTAATATCCACATACTGCCAGTTGGGTGGGTCTTTTTCCAAAAGAAGTGTTTGGTCTTTTTCACTAGACGATCCTGTTGGATAGCTGGTCAGCTTGAATTATCATAGTGAGTTACCAGTGAACCAGAGTTGAAGAACAGAAAATTTAGAGTTTACTCCAAATTAATCTATCCTAATCTATAATCCTATAGGTATCTATATATCCTATAATCTAAGAGTTAATCTATCCTGATTAGAAAAATCTAGCTTGCTCATGCAGGCTTCTGAAATCCTGTCAAAAGAGCGTGAAAGTCACACGAGGGAACAAAAATTAGTTGAAAAAAAAAGTAGCCTATGGATCAACAAGTGTTGCAAGCACCACTCAGATATATTATCTTTCTGACTGATTACACACAAATTTAGCAGATTGTCTCACAGGCTGATATTCTGACCATTTAAAAAATGCTAAGTGGAAAACCTCTAAAGGAATAAAAAAAAAAACAACCTGTAGCTATGTGAAACTGCATGTGCCTACCATTTCCTGTTGTTCCCATTGCTAGGAAACCTCTACACTGGGCTTGTGAAAACAACTTACAGATTTTTTATGATGTGGATATATGCAGAACTGATTCTAGATAAAGCTCCAGAATTGAGACTAACAAAATGTTAAACTAGAACTGCTGTTGAAGATTTGCTAATACCTTAAGACAGAGTAGCAAATGAGACAAACATCTATTTGTTCCTCCGAGCTTTATTGGTACATGTTGTTTCCTTGAAGGAAGTGGTGATAGTTGCTGAAAGTGAATGTTTGTGTTGCATCTCTAAAAAGTGATTTATGAGATCTCTAAGTATCTCATTGTTCCTCTCAGCTGGGATTTCCCCTTGACTGAGCATCTCTTAGTCACCACACTCTTAAAATGCTCGTGTCCTTTATGTGTCTGTCCTTGAAATTTGCCGATGTGAGCTTGTGGATGCAGATTTAAAGTAGCTGGCCAAGACCCTAACCCAGCAGCCTAACGGGGCGCAGGGCCTGGGACAGCAAAAGCAGGGAGAGCCACCATCCTTGCAGCTCAGCGTAAATGAGACCCTCTGATCTGGGCGCCAGGGGCAGTGAGGCAGGGGTACTAAGCAGAATGGGGCAACGGCAGGCAGGCCCGGTATCCTGGCGCTGAAGCACGGGCCACAGGGAGAGCTGGCCCCCACTGGCCAGAAGCCGCTGACATACTTTTTATAGGTAAAAAACAAAGTAATCCAAGTGGGTCCCAATAAAGTGACCACATGATAACATGTTAAATACTTTTTATCCTTTTTATTTTAAAATTAAAAATAAGATAAACAAGATAATTGGAGTGTATCTAATGAGATGCTAAATGTTGGTGAATAACTTCACAAGATATTTGACATGTTTTAGTCATGTTTCATTCATCTGTTTTTTTTCTGCTCCTTTCACTGTGCAGTGACCAACAACAACAGCACGCAGGTCACTTCAAAAGCAGTTTGGACTTTGGCTTGGTGTTTAAAACCCAATCTTGTACCTCCCTAACCACTGGATTCAGTACTCAAGCCAAGAGTCTGCAAGGAGCCAGGACTCATAAGATAGAGAGGGACTCACCTATGCTTTTGTGAGAAGTCCTGTTGTAACCTTTACACCTCCTCAGCTGAGTAGTGTTTCAAAAACTCAGTGATTATCAGTTTTCTAGCAGGTGAGAGGAAAGAGGAAGGCCAACTGTACTGGAGTTCAATCCGGCAAGCTTATTAGCCTGGTGATGTGAAGAAAGAGCACGCTCACCATCACACTGTAAGAGTGACTCACTGCCCTTTTAAGCAACAACCTGCATTTTTAAAATTATTCTTCCCTGTTACAGAGACAAACACTCGTGCCCAGTTAGCAACAGATTGGTAAACTGTTTTCCTGTGCAGCACCTTACCTGCACAGGGAAAGTTAGCATCTCGATGGGACCATGCCAAATTAATGACTAGGCCACACCAAACCTTATCACTACTGAAGATGATAGGAAGAGAAGCCGGCTGGCCAAAAACATAGGCTTTTCAAAGACACACGTACAGCCCACTAATAAAGGTGGTTGGCAGAACTGGACCGGTGCTATTTATTGGCCACGAGAGAGAATCTCCAGCCACAACAGAAACTAATGGCCCTTTTTACCCTCTTAGGGTACTTCATAGTCATACGACAAGAAGTAAATTACTTGTTCATTTTTGTTACGCAGCAAGGAGCAGCAAAAAGAAATCACAGAGTGTGCAAATACACCTCAGACAAATGGGGAATTAATCAGCTAATCTTAATTTCTGAATAGGATGCAAACTATTTAGCGGAGAAAAGAAACAGAGTACACATTCACTCTGTTACGTAAGTTAATATCAAAAGTCTTTTTCATTTTCAAATAAACTGATCAGGCTTGACTTTCTTTAAAGTCTTTGCTTCTGTTTATATGCAGTAGCAAAGGCCCCAAAACATGAAAAACAATGCTCCTGCAATAAACTGAGTCTTTCACCACTAAATCCTGGGTAAGAGAGGGAGGTTTTATTACTCCCCCATGAGGAGTTTAGTGTGTCTGATATGAGTTATTGCCACAGGCAAAGGATATAAATCCACTCTGATACAACCACCATGTCAGCCAGGAAACAAGTAGGTAAGTGAGAATCTTGCAAGCTGACCCCATGTAAGGCAGACTGGATTGGCCAGCTCAGCAGCCAGACTACTCAGGATGCTGGCTGCTCATTTAATGGTGCCGTCAGTCATATAAAAACTAATTAACCAATCCATCAGGAGGCATTCACCTTAACAAATACAATTATCAACTGCACTTAGGTTTGGTTTAATGTCTGTAGTGGCTACGAGGAGATCTGTTTAAATTAGAGAATGATATATTCTAATAATGACAAATGTTTCCTATGACAAAATCATTAAATATGGCCTGATACTATTTGTTAATCAAAATTAACTGAAAATTAACAGCTGAAAGACGAAGGTAAAATACCTGAGCTCTTCTTTAAAAATTAAGTTAATGTATGCCTTTAACTTAATCATTAAAAAACTATGACAAAATGCAAAAAGGGTATTAATGCTAACATTTATGTGGCTTGGTCATGTGTCCTTGTTCTTGTTAAAAGACAGGCTGCAGGGTTTTTAGACTGTCTCACGCACTTCAGGGACAAGTGTAAAGACCATCAGACCAATCTTACCTTTGACATATTTTTGAGATGATAAAATCATTAAATAAAAGCTGACAATTTCACTAGATGCTAAAATGCCCTGAAATGAGCTCCGTGTGATCCGTTCTAGACCCAGCAGGCGGCAGAATTTACATCACCATCTGCCGTGATTCAATGAAAAGGGCTTTTGTTAAATTTCTCTAAATGTTCTCTGTTCATTTGATAATGACCTCCTACCTTTTCTTTGTAAGTAAGTCATGATGTGCACTCAAAATGGCAAGTGTATTTATAACTAGATGGTAGTGTGTGAGACTCAAATATAAAGTTAAATGCTGCTGTAAAGTCTTGCAGCATCTGAGTACTAAGTTGGAAAATGCTGGTTCCCAGTCTCGGGATTCTGATGGGCAACAATCTTTTGTACTAAATGTTCCTCTGCTATCAAAATGAGTCAGAACACATATTTATCTGGTTATAAAGGTTAAAAGGTTACATATTGCTACTTTATTATCACCTCATCCTCTGGAGGTCTGTATGGTGGGCGGGGGTGCCTGGATGGGGGTGGTGGTAGCTAGGTGCAGCTTTGGTTTGTCACTGTTCTTGTTGTTGTTGTGGGATGATTTTTGTAAATAATTTTAGGCCTGGACCCTCTCCCAACGGCGAGGGTGTTTGTCCTGTCTGGGCTACCCCACACTATGGGAAACAGCCGTGCTATATAGATAAATAGATTATCACCAAAGTTACACAAAGGACTCTATATCCCAGTAACTTTATATGCAAGCAAAACTGTATGTCATCAGCATAACAGTGAAACATAACATCTGGGAAAATAAAAGTGATTATGAATTTAGCATCTAGGGATTCATAACAGGAGAAAACTAAGACAAGATGCTGATTCTTGTAGAGTTTTCTGAATTCCACTGAGGATGCGTGTATATATATATATATATATATATATATATATATATAGTCCTGGGAGCTTGAGGGTCCTACGCTGTATCCTAGTATCCTTAGTATCCTTGGACTGCGCTCTTCTGGTTGGAGATGTCTGATGTTTCTCTATAGGTATATGTTGGAGCCACTTTTTCAGTGTAGGGGACACGGCCCCCAGTGCACCGTTGACTATGGACACTACTGTTGCTTTCACCCTCCAGGCCTTCTCCAGTTCTTCCTTGAGGCCTTGGTACTTCTCCAGTTTCTCTTCTTTTCCCTGATATTTCTATTATTGGGGATGGATATATCGATCACTACGGCTTTCCTATGCTGCTTATCCATGATCTTGTACCCTGCTGTATGGTGCTGAAATGTTTCAGGGGCTCTTTTGCACAGTCTGCATCTGGGGTCCTGCCTGGTATGGTAGATCTGGGCCTCAACCACTCTGGTGCTCAGGGCTTGCTCCTGTGCTACCATAATTAGTGCCTCTGTACTGTCCTTCAGTCCTGCCCTCTCCAGCCACTGATAGGACTTGTGTATATCGGCCACTTCGGTGATCTGCCGGTGGTACATCCCATGCAGGGGTTTTTCTTCCTATTACGGTTGTTCTAACTTGTGTTTTTCCTGACTCCATTGTCTGAGACATTCACTAAGTGCTTCATCTCTTGGTGCCATCTTCCTGATGTATTCAAGGAGCTTGGATGTTTCATCTTGGATAGTGGCCTTGATGCTCACTAGTCCTCTGCCTCCTTCCTTGCGCTTAGTGTACAGTCTATGGACACTGGACTTAGGGTGGAACCCTCCGTGGTCAGGGCTTGCTCCTTTGGCCAGCTTATTATCCCAGCCGGGTATCAGATTACTGGCAGGGCATAGCTGTTAATTGCCTGGATCTTGTTCTTGCCATTGAGCTGACTTCTCAGAACTTGTCTCACTCATTGCAGATATTTAGCTGTGGCAGCTTTCCTTGTGGCTTCTTCATGGTTGCCATTCGTCTGTGGTAGGCCCAGGTACTTGTAGCTCTCCTCCACATCTGTTATCCTGCCTCCTCAGAGTTCAAGGTATTCAGGTATGAATTACCTTCCCTCTCTTTGTTATCATCCGCCCACTTATCCATCCATCCATTTATCACTGCTTATTCCCAAACCAGGTCGTGGGGGTCACATATCCAGTCCAAATGACATTCCGATGTCCCTGTTGTAGATCCTGGTGGTGTGGATCAGTGAGTCAATGTCCCACTAACTTTAAGCATATAACTTAATGTCATCAGGAGGTGGCTTATCGTGGCCCCATTCCTGAGTTGGTATCCACAGCCAGTCTTGTTGATTATTTGGCTGAGAAGATTCAGGCCTATACAGAACAGCAGTGGTAACAGGGCATCTACATGATATATGCCACATTTGAGGGAGACTTGTGCAATTGGCTGGAAGTTGGCCTCGAGAGTTGTCTGCCACTGCCTCATTGAGTTTGCAGTAAAGGTCCTTAGGCTGTTATTGATCTTGTACGGCTTCAGACATTCCAGGATCCATGTGTGTGGCATTGAGTCATAGGCTTTCCGGTAGTCCATCCAGGCAGTGCACAGGTTTGTCTGTTTGGTTTTGCAGTCCCAGGCGACAGTCCTGTCAGCCAGCACCTGGTGTTTGGCTTCTCTGGATCCCTTGCCTGGACACAGACCTTTCTGTGTCTCTGCCATATATCGATCCCTGTGACCGTCTACCTTTCCCACTACGATGCTTGACAGGAGTTTCCATGTTGTGGAGAGGCAGGTTATTGGTCGGTAGTTGAATGGGACAGCTCCCTTGTGGGGTTCTTTCAGTACCAGGATAGTTTGTACCTTGGTTAGCCATTCAAGGGAAGTCCCATTGCTCAGGAGCTGGTCCATTTGTGTCACCAGGCGGTCAAGGAGGGAAGTCAGCTTCTTCAGCCAGAAGACATGGATTATGTCAGAGCCAGGTGCTGTCCAGTTCTTCATACCTGATATCTGCCACTGTGATGGTAACTGGACCTTGTTCAGGGAGGGAGCTGTGGTCTGCTTTGAGGTCTTTCAACCACTTTGCTTCACTGTTGGGGGATACCTCCTTCTCCCATATGCCTTTCCAGTATTGTTCTGTTCCAGCCTTGGTGGGCCAGCTTGTGACTGACTACCCTGCCACTGAGAGTACACTTTAGCTGGATTAGTGGAGAACAGCCTGTTTATTCTTCTGGTTTCAAGGCCTCTTGTGTATCTCTTCAGTTGCACAGTCAAGGCTTGTAGTCTTTGTTTGGCAGTTTCCTGAACCTCTGGTATGGACATCTGGCTGTACTTCCCTGGCATCCTTTTCATGGTTGTGCCCTTCTGGAGTTTTGGTAGTTGACTGACTTCTCTTCGAGTTGCCTTGATCTTGGTTTCTAACTTCCTCTTCCAAGGTGCCTCCATCTCGCCCTTGATGTTAGGTCAACCAAGCTTCTCCAGGATCACTGTATATCAGCTCATTGGTTTCGGTAATGGTTGCTGTGGGGATTGTACTTATTGCTACATTCACATCAGCTACAGTAGAGTATCAGGTACATCAGGTACATCACTAATTCTTGTTAGTGGGTGCCGAGGGTGGCTTTCTCTCATCTTAGCCATGATACTATTTGGGACCCAGACATTATTTTAGTGTGTTGATCTAAGTTGATCTCAGCATGATGTGTACGAACAGAATGCATCATTGTTGTGTTGAAAGTAATTGCACTAAAACTGTTATTGTGGAGCAGTAAACAACATGTTGAACATTGGCTTCAGATTAATTCCTCCATCTCGTGGTAAGTGAGTTCCCTTTGCAATACTTCTGAAGCCCAACTAAACTGAAGTAAACCTGATATAGTTTCCACTGGGGAAGTGTCTGTGGGCTCTTGTTTTACTTGTGTAATTGGGAAAGATTAGTAAGGTCATAACACTATGTATTGAGCCTATATGTTTGTCTTAGTGATGTATAATTTAAAATGATAGATGGACAGTTTATTTTAAAACATCAAAATTTTGTAAACTCTAACAATATGTTTAATAATGTCATTATTTTATCACAGGGTTCACTGTGTTTTATCAATAATTATAGAAAACGTCTTTACTACATATCAGTTACTAACAGGTAAAGTTCCCTTGGACTCACAAAAACTTGTGCACATGTGCTGTATGAGAAATATAACTCACTGAGCTATTTTCTTATCAATCAAATACAAAGTGAAAAAAACATAACATGACTAAAATGGTACTGATGGTAATGTTTTGGTATCTGTGACAATATGATTACAGAAAGGGGTAGGATTTAATAAGTTTGTACTTCTTCTTTCCACTTTTTGAACATGTTTAATAAGGTCTTTTTTTTATTCCTCTTCTTGTTTTATAAGTTGTTTGTTGTTTTTAGAAGACACATTTGAGCTATCAGTATAACTGTTAGAAATAAATTATAAAAAAATGTGGCAGAAATCTTGAACTAAGTGCACAACTGCAGCTTACTGAATATCTACTTCCTAATAGATAACAAATTAGTTCAAAATGTAAAGATATGCTTTATAGGAGACTGGGAAATCCTTTCAATATTCACTCTTTAGGACTGGATCAATTTGTGAGTGAGAGAGAAGCGCATCTATAAATTACACAACCGTACAAGTCGCTGAATAACTGTCTCATTGGTCAACCTCTTCTCTGGCTGACGGGGCAGTCAGCTGATTACAAGGACGCCATTGGGTTTTATGGCAGAATAATATGGCCACTGTTCATTCTTTGCCCTTTCTGTCTCCTCCCATGAGGATACAGACGAGGCCAACAGGGGAGTGATTAAGATTTTAGGGAGCTGCCTTACTGGTTCTGGGGTCAGAGGGTAAAGAGTGGGGATTTATTAGGACCATAAATTAGACCCAGACGGTTCCCCCTCATCCACCTCATTCCTCTATACCCTCTTTCTTTAAAATCACTTCCTTTTGTATCCAACCCCTCTTAACACTCAGCCTTTCATGGATAGATAGTTTCATCAAACTATGAGAGGCTGGAAAAACAACTAATTACCTCACCATGAAAGCCTCACAGACAGTGAGGCTTTCAGGTCCAACCTACAAATCTTCCTCCAATGTTTGTGAACATATCAGCTTCACAGTGGGCCCACTGTACTCTGGTTTGTCCTTAAAGACCCCTGACACCTCTGAGTTTGTATTAGGAGGAAACAGAGATATTCAGTCACAACTGAAATCCTACTTCAGCAAAAGGATGAAGTTTAATGCTAATGTTTATCTTCTGGAAAGAGAGAGAAAACTCAGTAATTTCAAACTATGCTGATGCATTTAAAAATGTATTCAAACCATGATTTTTTTCCTTAAATAAAACCAGTTTAAATTTAAAACCGACCCCTTATGGGACCTCTGGCATCTCACAGTCACTGAAGATAGTGTTATAATTGCATTAGACACAAAAGCATCCAGTTATTATGGATACATCATCAGGCTCCACAATGCAGCACAGCTAGACAAGAGGTCAAAACAAGGCACCAGTCACTTTATTAGGTTTACCTCTTCAATCATTTGAGGGAAAAAAATCATTTCAAAGCTAATCATTAAATTATAACCTAGTGCATTTGGTCATATAGGCATGGATGAGATGACTTTTTCCAAGTTTAAATTCAGAAGAAGCAGAAGGATTGAAGTGGCCTCTAATATGACATTATTGTTGGTGTCAGCTTGGCTGGTCGGAGTATTTCAGAAACTGCTGATCTTCAGCCATTTTCACACACAACCATCTATAAAGTTTACACTGAATGGTTTGACAACATTCAATATTTAGTGAACAGAAGTTGTCTGGATCAAAATGTGTTGTTTCTTTGGTGTTAGAGATCAGAAAGAATGGACAGACTGGTGGGAAATAATAGATTAGTTTCAACACACCACAACACATCCAGCATGAATGCAGAACAGAAAACTGAACTGAAGGCACAGATTCACATCGTAGGTTACAAAAATGTTTCCGGGACTGATGACTCTCCATTTTAACTGCTACATTCAGATGGTAGGAAATCTGGTGTGAAGAACATGCAAACATGGAATTAACACGATGCTTTCTTTACGTGTTTGTCAGAAAGTGAGGGGAAGGGGATGCATCCATCAACTGAAAACTTGATGCACACGGCTCATGGTGATACATGAATATGTGATGATATGAGAATGACAACATATGGATCAGACTCCATGACTGGTGGCAGATAAATTATGAGATTAAACCAATGAGAAATGGTCAGACTTTGGAAAAATCTTTGAAATGAACAAACAACCAAATAAGTAGAAAAATTAGATGGAGAACTCGACTTTAGAGCTCATCTTTCCTTATCAGCGTCTTCTCTCCTGCTTTGATCTTAAAGGTACGAGTGCGCTGCATGTGAGCGGATCCTTCGATTAAAGGCCAGCCTTGAAGAGAGTGTGTTTTGTGGTCTGAAGCAGTAATTTGCAGAATTACACACAGTCCTGGCCGACAGCTGAACCACACTAAGGTCTGAGCATGTGCAGATGAGGTGAGGTGGGGTGTTTAATTCTATAAAACTAGTTTTTAGATTGTTTGGTTATATCTTTCATTCTTTCATTATTCAGAAAGAATATATATATATAAATAAAAAGAATATATATATATATATATATACATATATATAGCCTGTGTAAGACTGTAACCTTAAAATGTTTTATCATTTGATTCAAACTATTTATTTCTTGAAATACGTAAGTGCATTGGAAAAAAATTTAAACCATATTTCATCTAAAATGTTACATAATATCCAATAACTAAGTAAAGAGAGATCGTCTTACATTTATAGTTTATTTCCAAAAGGGGAAAAACAACTATGGTGTTTCCTGGAGATTTTTTAAAACATGCTGAATGAGACATTCAGGCACAGTCATCTATTTGCTTTAATTAATATGGCAACAAAACAGAGATGTATGTTTCCATGCCATATAAAATTAAGAGACTGTTTTCCTGTTTTTTTTTGAGGATTATCAAAGTTACCCCACTCATTTCTTTCAGTTTACAGACAGCATGCTCCCTCTTTCCCTGCCTCAGTCACCCCCAGTGAGCGGTCCATTGACGTACTAAGGGCCTCTTTCAGCATCTCTTCAGGTCTGTGGCTCTTTTTTTAGCAGCCTGCGTCTCCAGTGAGTGTGGCCTGACAGAGGACGTTTTCAAACCAGCCCTGACAGTGATGAAATGCCTCCGGTGGAGTCCAGGAGCCACAGTTAAACACACAGTGGTGAGAGTGTTGACTGAGACTATGAGCCTGTGCTCACGTATGTGTGTGTCCCTGTGTTAATGATTAAGTCATTTTTTTTAAAGTCAATTGACGAACAGAGGCCGATTTGATGTGTGAAACATTGGATCTGCATTCATTTGAGAAGGAAACTTGTTTCCTGGTGGCTGCTTGATACAGTTTGGCTGTGCAGTGTGACACATTAAGAAAAACAACCTTTATGAATGATGATAAGTTTATATTTCTTTGGTTCTTTTAAATAGTATAAGTCTGTTTTCATTTATAGATGAGTAAAAAGCATGACTGCAAGCTCATTTGTTTTGGTCATGTTGTACTTGGGAGTTTAAAAACAAATTTTTCCTCCTTCATTTAATAAATCACATTTTTTTTCTGTTCTGCCAAGAAAAGCCAGTCCTCACTGCAGCTGAAGCTACGACATGCTGCAGCAAATCTTTGCATACATAAAAGTGATGGTAGCAATAAGTGGAAACAAATCGGATGTTTTTTTTCTCTTTACTTTTGTTCTCCTTTTAGTCTTCTGAAAAATATATTGAATTATTAGCTACTCCAGCTCCTTTAAAGATGGAAAATTGTGTAAAATTGAAATAAGTTGGAATAAAATGGTTGGCAAATCCCATTAAACCATCTATGTTGGTATTGTACTGCTGAAATAAGCAGCTATGTCCCTAAATAAGAAGGCGCTTGGATGATACCATGCATTCAGGATCATTTGTGCTTTCACAGATGTGTGCATGCTACCGGCATTAACACCTATATCATCACAAATGCAATTTTGCATTGAAATTAGTTGTCCTGAAACTTTTAGACTTTCTGTTGTTAAAGTTATACTGATCCCATATTATACAACCTTTCTTTAAAAGGCAAAAGAAGGCAAAAATATACAGTATCCAAATATGCAGTCTTGTTTTGGAAAATCCCTCCAACACTCTCGGTTATGTACATCAAGCCACCTTCGGCTGGAAAGATTTTATGCCTAAACAAGTTCAGGTCACTGGGAAGCTGGCGCCTATCCCAGCATCTAGCAGGTGAGAGGCAGGTACACACTGGACCGGTCCAGCCTATCACAGTGCCAGTTCTGAAATGATGAACCAAAATGTTCATCCTGAAACAAAAGATTTCTTCAGACATTTGATGCAAAAAATTCCCAAAGATCTTAAGTAAACAATGATGCACAAAACATCAGAAATATCTTCTTTCTAGGTCGATCCAGATTAAACAACAACAAAGAAGGAATTTAGCAAGAATAGATCAGTTTTATATGTCATGTCAAGCATTATAAGCAATTTCAACAATAAACAGAATAAAATAAAAAGACTGGTATCAATAGGAGGTCTGTATGGATAAAGCTCCTGTTGGGGCAACACATCAGTGTGACCATCACTCTGCTTGCTACGATGCTTCACAGGACAAGTGACAAAGAGTTTATACTTTTGTGTAGATGAAAGAGATGGATTGAAAATTGAGGTGGTGTTTTATTATGAGCTCAGGAAGCAACAGGAAGCGAGGTGTTTAGTGTCCCTCTCTGCCCTGCATGGCTCTCACTGCTCTGCTATGGTCTGCTCTTTCTCAGTGCATATATGTGTTTGCGAGAGGGAAAAACAGACTGGCACAGAGAAATGTAGTACAGAATAACATAACTTCCCATTCAAACATAATATCTCCTCTGTCTCGCAGTCAGAAGAGTCATCACAGCACAAAATCACGTGGTCCTCACAGAGATGGACATGTACAAACACACACACACACACACACACACACACACACGTGTGTATGGTGGGACCAGATCAGTAGTTTCCTGGTTGTGGAAGTGAATGTGACTATTACTCAAGGTTTAATGTCTCCAGATTGCAAACCTTGTTCCTGCCCCCGCATCCGCCGGCACTTCTCTATCCACAACCGTAAAATTGGGACCATGTGTTCCTGTTGCTGTACTCCTCCTCTTCTTCCACTCTTTCTCTCGCATACCCTCAAACTGGTCAAAAACATGTTTTTCTCCTTCTTCATCCTTTTCTACTTTCAGTCTCATTGCTTCTCCATTCCTATGTCGTCTCTCCAATCAGGATGTTTGATTACGACGCCTGACATCAGCAGCTTTGAATGTTTGTTCTTTTTCTGAAAGCCAGATGTTAAGCGGGAGGTTGTAGCCTACCTCCAGCTGCACTGTGATATCTTTTAACTGTATAAATAACAGGTAAAAAGCAGCATTAAAGTATTATAATGTCTTATATCACAATGCAGCATAAGGACTGCAACCCTAGCAATGAAAAGCAGAGTAGTGCGATGCTGCTCAGTCTGCAGCTGATAAAAAAGGCTGAAAAATGAAGGAGTTTTATATTTAACTGACATGTCATTAAGACAAACACCAAATTCAGTGATTCCTTTAGCACCACATATCAATGTCTATTGATCATGTATTTATCATGACAGGGAAACCTGTCTGTGATCGTATGGTGCTTCATCTTCTCCCTTTTAGTTTTTTAAAAGTTAAAAAGTTGAAGGTCACAAAAGGGAAAATTTATTTATAAAGTAACCTAAAAATTGTTAATAGCAATTTACTGATTTTTAATCAATTTATACAGCATCAAAAATCTATCAGCAGTCGGTTAAGATGAATATAAGCTCTCTGGCAAATGCAGCTCATGCATTTCACCATTACCTATTTTTTATAGCTTATCATTTTAACATCTATGACTAAGTTTGTGCATTTGACTTCATTCAAATTTGAAAAATCTTCTAAAAATGTTCAAATGTTTCATTTTTAGCTGAGAAATGCAAGGCAAGTTGTCCGAATCCGGAAATGTTTGTATGACTGTGCTCGTTTGTGTGTTTAAGGGTTGCTGAGGTGGGGAGGTCTCGTCTCTTCAAACTTCAGAGGTCAAATTTATTGTTTCTGCCAAGGAGAGATGCTGAACAGGAAGTAAAGGCTGGCAGAGACGAAGAGTAGGGTCGGTCTGTTATGTAAGGAAGACCACATACAAATCAGAGAACCTGGGGGGACAGAAGAGGAGAAGAGTAAAGGAACAGAAAGGAAAATAAAAGCAAAAAAAAAATAAAATAAATAGAAATGGTGACAAAGATACACCATATAGAAGATAATGCAATCCAACCACAGACTGTAGACAACTATTAGGAGCGTCAGAGAAGAACAAATTAGAAAGAAAATGTGCATCTCAGCTAAGACCACTGTGCCAGAAACACCCATAAAGAAAACAAACTAAAGTAGCCTTTAGTAAATAAATCTATAGCACAACAAAGTGACTGATGCAGAGTATATGGCATATACATACATGTATATGCTTGTACCTGCAGCTTCTACCTGCAGCTTCTGGCTTCAGCTTCTACCTGCAGCTTCTGCCTGCAGCTTCTGCCTGCTGCTTCTACCTGCAGCTTCTACCTGCTGCTTCTGGCTTCAGCTTCTGGCTTCAGCTTCTGGCTTCAGCTTCTACCTGCTGCTTCTGGCTTCAGCTTCTACCTGCAGCTTCTACCTGCAGCTTCTGCCTGCAGCTTCTGCCTGCTGCTTCTGGCTTCAGCTTCTACCTGCAGCTTCTACCTGCAGCTTCTACCTGCAGCTTCTGGCTTCAGCTTCTACCTGCAGCTTCTGCCTGCAGCTTCTTCCTGATGCTTCTACCTGCAGCTTCTACCTGCAGCTTCAACCTGCTGCTTCTACCTGCAGCTTCTACCTGCAGTTTCTGCCTGCAGCTTCTGCCTACAGCTTCTACCTGCAGTTTCTGCCTGCAGCTTCTACCTGCAGCTTCTACCTGCAGCTTCTGCCTGCAGCTTCTTCCTGATGCTTCTACCTGCAGCTTCTACCTGCAGCTTCAACCTGCTGCTTCTACCTGCAGCTTCTACCTGCAGCTTCTACCTACAGTTTCTGCCTGCAGCTTCTACCTGCAGTTTCTACCTGCAGCTTCTGCCTGCAGCTTCTACCTGCAGCTTCTACCT
>JBAMIG010000016.1:23135238-23146428 GCA_037177335.1 Kiunga ballochi | reverse complement strand
GGCATCTGGTTAGGATGCCTCCTGGACGCCTCCCTGGTGAGGTGTTCCGGGCATGTCCCTGTGGGAGGAGACCCCGGAGAAGACCCAGGACATGGACTGAATACATCTTGCGGTTGGCCTGGGAACGGAAGTCTGGGCTTCCCTCCTTAGGCTGCTGCCCCCGTGACCCGACCTCGGATAAGCGGCAGAAAATGGATGGAGGGATGGATGGAGGGATGCATTCCTCCAATGTGGTTTACTGTAAACTACACTCACAGTTTATATGAAAAAGGAAATCGAGTCTCCTCAAAGCTGAGATAGAATCAACTTCCGTTCAACCCGAGTTATATTACAAAAATTAAAATGATAAATGTGCTTTAGTTGCTTTTAAAGAACTGTCCTACCTCCTGGATGGTACGACAGTTCTTTGAAAGCAACTCTGTGTTCAGATTGGCAAAATCTATGTGGTAGTAGCTAATACAGGCTCATCATGGACATTATTATGACATGCACAGGGACAGATGGACATGGACAGATCTAATAAAAATGTTAATGAGGGTGTGTGTGTGTGTGTGTGTTAGAGGGGGGTGCGGAAAGGGGGGGGGGGGGGTTTTCGCTGGCACCCTGTTTCAGTTCTGGCTTTGAATAATCCTGTCCTGTGTATTTCAGATGCTTCCCTGCTCCAGCACACCTGATTCTGATGAACTGATCATCATCAGGCAGAGATTGATGATGAGCTCAGTGGTTAATTCAAACCAGATGTGTCAAACATCTAAAGCATGCAGGACAGGGAAACCTACAACCAGGGAGGAGAAATATTTCCAAAACGAGTAGCAGCATCTCTGAAAATGAGAGAAACACATGGCTTTTTATTCTCTGGCTGTCAAAACCTACCTATATTGGCCCATTTGACAGGACAGCTATGTTACATAAGACAAAGCCACCATTTCCCATCTTTACTCATATGTATTGATTAAACAGAGGCAGTTTTATTTGTATTAATGTGTGATTTAAAACTAAAATCAGCAGATTTTTAATCATGGTTTTTATAGTTCTATAGTTTTATAGTTTATATAGTAAAGGCGGCTCACACCCATATCAAAGCACATTGATGAATTTATTATACGGGACATTTTTTGTACAAATCCACTTAAAGAGTTTTATATCAAACAACAAAAGTATAACATACAGAAACAGGAAAAGTCATTAAAACAAACTAAAATGCAGGAAAAACAGCTAAGAAAGAATGAAATCCATACAGGAACTACCATGTTTTAAAGGCGCTGTGGTTTGGAGCAGGGTTTCCGGTAGACTGCAGGCTTATGTTATGTCAGCATTTAGGTTGACAGCATGCAAGCCTCGCCTGCTTGCATAACCCAAATCCTCCACTGTACATGCTATAAAAGTAATTTTCTAGTGCATACATGCACACATTCATCTGCTATCTATGCCATGCTAGTTTTTTTCATTCTGCTCTGTATTGTAGTAGGAAAGTATTTTCCTGGTGTTCCTCCTGTCTCAGGAATTCCAAGTTTACATATAGAGGTCAGGAAAAATGCAGAACAGTGTCATCTTACTATCTATTATTAACTGCTATTAATCTTTGTATGTGTCTGAAGTATAAGTGAACCAACACATATGTGTGAGATGATTTAAATTTAGCCACAGCTGCAAGGACATTATGTGTTCTTTAGTTGTTTTGTGATCGGTATGAAGTAACAAGATGTCTCCCACTAGAACAGAACAGATAGTCACCTGATTGTCTTGCAATGTCCCAAAGTCTACACCGAGAGAGTGAAACAAGCCACAAAATCACAAGACAAGCAGAAAAATAAGAATGTGCACGGCTAGAGTAAAACTAAAGTCAAACATCTATTTAGTAACTCCTTTCAAGTCTTTGGTTTTTACATGAGGACTTAAAACAAATCATTTATCAGTCAATCAATACATCGTATTACGGCCTTAGCGAACTTCATTAGCTCCTTAAAATAAAGCAAATCTAAATACTAAAGCATATTCTAAAGAACTTAAAACATCCCATTATTTTAACATATGTAGAACCTTTTCAAAGAAAAACTCAGGTGTTTTTGTGTGATATTTTTAGTCCTTTGTCAGCTCTGTAGTTGTAGGTTTGCTTCACTTCTGTTCAACATGTAACTAAAGATACCGCATAATTCACATGAATTTACTACATGCTACTGTCATTTTGTCCTGTAAGATTATAACAAATTACATTCTCAGAATAAAATCATGTGTGTGTAAATATCAGGGACTGCAACGTTTTCAGTGTCTGTAAAATGCAACAACGGGTCAGATCTATAACCTGGTAGATATTCTCACATATGTTAATCTGATACACACTTTTTTTTTCTTAATTAAAACACCTTATAAGCAATTTTCCATCAGTTGAAGTCAAAGCTTTTAGTGGGTTTTACTGCATGTGATGGTCTGAGCAACATGATGCCATTTGCCTACAACAAACCACAAGTAGCAAGACATCTCCGGAGAGAGGGAATCCTTTGCATCTATGCGGGTTTATCTGTGCTACGCCAGTTATTTCAGCTGTAGCATACGTCCCTCGTTCTTCAAAGAGAGCTGTGATGATGCCCACACACACACACACACACACACTTATACACAGGCTCTGAGCCAAACAAATAATTAACAAAGTCAGTGAGATTAATTAAAGCAGCAGGGTTCAGGCAGGGTTCAGCCTTCTGCGTGTGTGAGAGGGAGTTCAACAGGAGTCCCCTGCTGGATGTGATTAAGAAAACCAAAGAAGAAAGAGAGAGGAGGCGAGAGAAAACAGCGGCTGTCATTGATATCCATCTTCATGTAAACAGCTGTGTGTGTGTGTGTTTGCGTGTGGTGGTGTGGAGGAGGGGGTTGATGGAAGGAGTTATGTGAAATGTTGCTGCAGTCAGATATTTAAAGTCAGACGGACAAATAAAACGTCAGACATCCATTAAAGCCGAATAGAGCTGTAACACTATTTGTGACATCAGAGAAATCAGGAAGGTGTGTGGTGTGAAGAAAATCAGTAGAAAAAAAGAAACACTGAATGTGACGTGTTTCATGTGAAGGTGTTTAAACTATGAGATCACATTAAGTAAATAGCTTTTATTTCATTTTACTGCATTACACAACTTTTCTGTTTTTTCTTTGTTTTGTTGTTGTTTCAGACCTTTACCAGGTTTCTCTGGTAAAAGTATGCAAAAATCTACTTCAAAGCAAGCAAACAAATAGTCAGTATTTCAGATTCATCACTAAATATAAAGTTTTTCTGTGCTCTTTATTTACTACTTAGGAAGTTTGGCATCTCTTCACAGATGCACAGAAAGCGTTGCTTATGGTCAGGATTTCTATGTTGGATTACAAGTTTAGAAAGCAGATTCCCGGATGTAGGACGCTCCTCCTGCACCCCTCCTGTATCTCTCTGTGTCCCTTTTTTAGCTGTGTTTTGGCAGCAGTGCCCCCCTGCATCACAAAACCTGTCCTCTGAGCTTGTCCCATTGTGTTGCGAACATCGCAGGTAATGATTAATGTACTCATACGACAATAGGAGCTTCGGTGCTCCACCTGTGTGGGAGTGGATGCCCTTAAAGGTTGTGGATACTCAGACACTGACCTGAACTAAAACCTCAAGACAAGAATTCTTTAGAAATCAGTGTTTTAAGTGAAAGGTCTGGTGTCACTTTTACAAAAGAAATCTTCATTGTGTGTTCTGGAAATATGGGCCTGATCTTTTTTCAGCTTACAAGGCGAATTAAAGGAGAATCAGATGCATCCATATGTGGTGCAATAGTTTACTAAGGGGACATTCTAATGTCTGAGTCTTTCATAATCAATAAGATTCTGGAAAAACATAAATATATATTAAAGGCTCAACATATTCTTCATATTCTAGTGCAGGCATCCACTTTGTTGGTCTTATTCTTGCCTTTGATCTGGAAACCGAACAGAAGATGCTCTCCTGTTGACATGATCCTTTTAGAAGTGATCTTCATCTAAAGCACACGTAAATCTAAATCTCAAAGAAACTCAATGATTCTGTAACGTGTCCCTGCTGGGAAGCAGACTAATGAGCGACAGACCACACCTCACACATTCCTCCTGACCTTTACTCCACCTCACTTTCCCTCCACACACACACACACACAACCTTACGCAAATGATTAGCATTTACCCAACATCACCCCTCCTCCTCCCCAATCTGTTATCAGCTGTCAGGCACCAAGCAGCCCTGGTATTCCCCATTAACATCAGCATGCGAGCAGGCTATCAGCGCTATCTGGACCTGGGGGCACCGAGAGAGATCTGGTGTATTACTGATGTCATCAGATAAAGAGGGGAGAGGGAGGCCCTGGTCTTGGCTGAGAAATAGTAAGAGTCTAAAACTGGGATGTGTAATTTGACCAAATTAATCACATGGAGGCCCTGTGATGGACAGCCGCCTCTCACCTGCCTGTTGCTGCAAGACAAGAGGGAAATTTATTTTTTTGAAGCATAAAAACTAAAAAAAAAAGAAAGCTTGGCTATAGTTTTTTCCTTATCTTAGCTTGACTGAATCAGGTCTTCACCAGACTGTAAAAATGAGCCCAGACAAGGTTTCCAAAATATATTTACAGACTTTTTTCACATGAAAACACTGAAGCTTATAAGCCTCCCAGCCGAAATATACCTGATCATTTTCACTAAATCCCAGTTTGTGTCAGGATAACTCCCAGGGTCCAGTCAAAGATCTGAGATTTCAGAAGGCATGAGATATTAATTGATGAGCATGTGTTTATATACACACACATGCACGCCTTTATGTCTGTAGCAGTGACTCCATGAACAGCTACAGTGGAAGCAGCCAGGTTGCTCCTGGAAATGAGTGTTTTATTTAAGGAGCACATTTACAAGAGACTAAACATAAAAACAAAGGACAAAGATGTGCTGACGTTCAGTAAACCAGGACATCAGCTGGGAAATTCAAATGGTGAGCAGGATCTTCAGTTCTGGTTCCACGACTCTTAGCGTGACCCGGTTTTATTCCCGCTCAGAGTACAGGTTCAATCAGTCAAACAGCAAAACTGAGCATGGAATATGGAACAACTTGATGAATGTGAGCAAATATTCAGACTAGTTGAACTCAAAGGAGTTTAGAGTCAGCACTTGGTGCATCTTTAGATAAAAGTGTGTTGTTTACTTCAAACACAGAGGTTAGGGGTGTGTCACCAGGATTTTTTACAGGAGTTTTATGTGGTGTGAAGTAATGTAGGTGCTTGCAATCCTACCTGTATCTCATTAGCACAACAACAAGGTGAGGTAATGTCAACACCCCTGCCCCCTTGCTAAATACAAGCAATTTAGTAATCTGAAACTAAACGTGTCGCGGATTATTTACTGATCCCAGGTCATGGAGAATGTAAATGTGAAATCATCTGTCCACACACTGTGCTCACATTCAGAGAGTACTAAATGTAACCTAACCCCTTCCTGGACCCTTGCTGTCGACCTAGTCACTACTTATTTAGACCTACCGGATCAGTAAACCCTTCCCTCACACTAAAACATAATGATTTAAATTTGAGGCCTTGCTCTTACTCCCCCCAAATAATGATATAGGACTCCCTCCACCCAGGGTGGCTGTTCAAACTAATATATGTCCCCACAACGTGTTTAAAAACACAGACACACACACACAAGCATGATGCAAACAAAATGAGGCTGACCCAGCAGTCCAGAACACAGCGCCGGCTGGCATTAGCACAGCTCTTATCTGCTTTATGACTTCCACTTGGACTCTTTTATTTGTGTACTTTGACTTTCGCTGTAAAGCTCCATCTGACCTGGAGTGGCACTGTGAGGTGTCAAAGGTCAAATCTGGCATTTATTTCAGCATATAAATTTCAGCTCAAAGCATTTATGCTCGGACCACTTGAGGAGTTTGACCTGAAAATAAAAAACAACGAATATGTGCAGCTTCTTTCTTTGCTTAATTCACTTCAATGCAACTTTATTTGTACGGAGCCACTTCACAACAATGTCACCTCAGGGCACCGAGAACACCAACACCCACTAATAAGAAAAGCATCATATTGCAGCGAATTCTTACTTCGATTCAACCTCCCATCCTAAGCTGCATGAGGCGAGAGTTGGAAGGAAAGCTTCCTTTTAACAGGAAGGCAAACCCTCCAGCAGAACCTGGCTCTGGAGGGCAGCCATCTGCCTCGACTGGCTGGAGTGGAGAGGACAGGAAAGATAGACATGCGCTGCAGCTTTACCCAGAAAGACCTGCAGATACATATTGATACATGAAAATAAGTAACAGAAAAAGAAAAAGAAGTGCTCAGTGCATTATGGGACATCCCTTAGCAGTTTCAGGCAGTGCCGCAATAACTAATGGATGCCTGGATCACACCTTACTATAAGATTAATTAAAAAGGAAAGTATTAAACTTGATCTTAAAGGTAAAAACGGTGTCTGCCTCACTGCCTGATAGCTGAAGGCTCTCCTTATGTCTTTCTGACCCTGAGAACCACAAATAAACCTGATGTGTGAGAGCAAAGTGCTCTGTTTGGGATACACGGAGGACTCTGATGTTCAGTGTTGGACTTGTGAGTGGCACTTTCATTTTGAATTTGGCGGAGTTCTCTTTCAGGGATCGCATTGGATTTATGTTTCTGTGAGCACCCAGGTGTTTCACTTGGATAAAGCAGGTATGTGTAACCACAGTTGAACCTGAGGCAGGACCTCTGTAAAGGACGATTGCCCCCTCTTTCCCTCGCACTTCCTGTTTCTCTTCACAATAAAAACTGCATTCAAATCAACCCAGAGGAATTCCATGTGACCATGTTTATCTGCAGAGTGATGACAGATGCACTCCTGAAGATTTCTTTAACAGTTTTTAAATTAAAACAATGTCTGATAACATCAGCAGGTGGAAGCCCTCTCAGAAATAACCTATATTGTTCCTTTAGTGACATAAATGCTTGTCATGGGTGGTGGCATCCTCATAGTTACTGCTGTTGTCCCTTTAACACTGATATTTATTTACAGTTTTTACTGAATAAAGATTTTGTCTTCTGTCACTTTTACCTTTGATGATGGGATCCAACTCAGTGTGAAGTCAGAGGGAACCTTATACATGTGGCCCCGCACTCATTTTAGATGGTTTTTTCTGTCATTTGTTTTTACTAGGCACTTATTTTTCATCATGCCTTGATCTCATGCGGGTGTGATTCAACTTCCTGTCAAATCTTGCAGTCAAATAAAATTCTTTCTTCACTAAGAAAGATTTCTTGTAATCTCTATTCAGATATCTGGGAGAAATTAAGGCAAAGCTTTGTGTGAAGACACCAAGACTCAGCGTGTTAAGCTGATAAAAAAGAAACAGAAAACAGGATTTATCTTGATACTGAGCCTCAGCTAATGGGATTACTCAGTGTTCTTTCACTGATGCAATTAATACGTGGAGGTAATTCGCACCGGACATTTCTCTCACAAAAGCTACTTAATTGAAAACGTCCTCCACGCGGCAATTAACGTACAGTAAATTGTGTGACTTCTTAATCAGTTCCTTAAAGGACAAGATTTATGATGTTGAATTTGACCATTAGAAAGAAAACCTTTACAGAAGTCTTCTTCGAGTTTCATTTGAGTTGTTGCAGTTTTGTTGAGCAGCTGCTGATTTCCTAGGCGCGCGAAGACGGAGAGGCAGAGGGTCCCGTGTGCCAGCTCCACATGGGGGTGAGGGGAAGGGGGGGGGGGGGTGTTTCTCTCCCCCCTCTCCTCTCCCCCTTCCCTCCTCTCCTCCTGCTCTTGGCCCCCCGAGTCCGCTCTCAGACCATTGTTGTTGTGACTGCAGTCCGGACAGCACAGCGCAGTATCAGGTCTGGTGCGCAGAGAACGCAAATGCTCGCTCCTCTCCGCTTAAAGGAAACAGGCTGAGGAGTCTGAGCTCCACATTTCAGCAACAGAGCTCAGATCCAACAAGGAGCAACTTAATTAGGAAAAGAAAAAAAATGCAGAACCGCTGCGTCAAGACGCGCACAAGAGTCTTTCAAGAGGTAGGCTACAGTGTAAACAAGGAGCGAGAGTGAACCAAGGGGCACGTTTCTTTCTCACCCGTTTCCATCATTTTTTTTTTTACCAGTCTATTACCTCTCAACCCTTTCATAGCTAATGTAAACATTTTAGCTCCTGCTGTTCCAGTTTAGCTGAATTCCCTGAATGGATTTCGCGTTGTGAGCGGCAGTGGACGCAGCGGACTTTGCCCCGGGGATCACAGCTCTTCCCCCGGTCACCAGGAGCTTCCGGCAGCTGTCGTTCATGTAGCAGGACTTCCTTATTTTCATGGATGTAAAACATTTCAGTCGGATACACAAAAGTTGAAAGCTGCTCACAGACTGCTTTTTTTGGAGAAGGATACCCGAGATTCTAAATGAGGATTTGTCTTGTCCCTCGTGGCGCCCGGGACAAGGAGTGATAGCCCCCCTGGTGCCAGTCATCGCCCTGAGCACAGACCGGGAGGAAAGGTGGGTAAAAACAGACTGAAACAGCTGGAGATACGTGGAGTTTGTGTTTTTACCAAATCATTTATGACTGACTGAATGTTTATGACAAAGTTAGAAGCATCTCCCATACTATTTGTTAAAACCTTTATTCGTTTTCTGGTGTTTTTGTTTGTTTTAGAAAGCAGCACAGGATCATTTTTTAAATGATGTCTCATTTATGTTATTCTTAAGACTGTGCAACAGACTTTTTCTCTTTTCAGAGTTGCACTATGACTCATTCACAAATTAAAACATAAATATGTTGGATCATACATAAAATACAAGAAGCTTATTTTGGAACACACAGAGCCAAGTTAACAGATATTGAACCCTTATACGAGCTATTTATCAGAGGGTGGAAAGACCATGATTCGCCAGGTGGGATTTGAACTTTCCTTTTTAATGGGAGGTCAGAGTTCAAGCTGGAAAAAATGAGTAAAATAAAATATATTTAAGTGAGGCTGTTCATCTCAACATGTTGGTGGTCATTAAAATTGTGCACAGAAGTTATGATAGATGGATAAAATGTGGTTTACTGGGTAAACTGTTTGTGAAGACGTGTCCAAAGCTCTGCTTTGGTCCTCTGTTTGAAATCGATAGGCTTGTGTCAGATTTTCAGCTGAACAGATATATTTTTTTAGACTGACGCTGCGCGCACACGTGCAGTTCTCTCTGGCTCTCTGGTTCATTTTTACCTACACGGGCAGTTTGAGACTAACAGGACAGGTTTATTAAGCGTGAATTATGTGACAGAAATATGCCGTGCCGCCTTTCCCTCCGTTTTGTTGAGCTGGAGAGCAGTGGAAGTGTTTTGGCTCCTGAACGCATCAGAGTGCTGCAGCCAGGCAGCGTGCCAGCGGAATTAGCAGCAGCCGGAGGAAAAAAAAAAGTTTTCCAGTCCTTAATTGAGAAAGAATACGTTTCATTCAACGGGCTTGTTCTTTAAACAGGCTGCGAGTGTGTGTATGCGCGCGCGGACTCTTCGTGTGCGTTCAGCTTGCGCGCATGGAGCGCACGCACCGGGGTCTGGCGCCTGGGCTGAGTTGGCGCAGCTTGCAACAGAAAGATCACTGTTATTCCTACAGCTCTCTTAAAGACTGTCGAGCTTCTTGTCTGCTTTCAAAATAAATTTAAGAAGATATATTTTTTAAATATGCTACATTTTCCACATTAATGTAGTTATTCTTTTTTATTGCAAAGCCTAACCTTTACGGAAAATAACACGTTTATGATGATAATGATGCAGAATAAAAGTATTATGTGTTCACCAGGATCAGAAAAACATCTAATAAACAATTATGCCTGAAGCCTTTGAGGCACTTCATCTGATAAATGATCAATGAGAATAAATTCAGACTGGACAAACATGCAGGCTGATGATTTTTTTCAGGTGGCCTTATAACCCATTTTGCCATAAATACCTTAAAATGATGATATTTAGATATTTGACTGGATGGCAAACCAAAGTGCAGCAATTGTGCTTCCTAATTTCCTTCAGTCAGCTTTTTCACTGCTCTCTCCAGCCTGTAAACTGGTCCTCCACCAGTTAAATCTTCTTTACTGTTCCTTCATATTCTGCAGCTTCCAAGCAGGCTTTAAGTGTTTTTCTACCAGGAGCCCATTATCTCAGGACAGACTGAGCGCCATCCATTGACAAACAACAGGCAGTAACAGCCCTGCTCCGTATTCATAATGCAGAGAGAGCCTGGACAATGTAAGACAGATGAGTGGGACAGTTAGCAAGACATCTGGCAAGAAAACAGCTGCTCACAGTCAAAACAGACTCTCTCTGTCACTATTTGGCCGGACAATTGTTTGTGTTTTTGCCATCTGGTGTAAAACTGAACAGAAAAGTTTGTGTCTTTTGTGGCTCCCCTGGCCAGATCTCCTTAAAGAATCAGGTTGCTGATCAGCAGATAACCGTCTGCCTTGTGTTTGTTTGCCTTTGCAGGATCCAGATTTAGAGACTTTTGCGGGTTCCTGAACTTGCCAATGCCAGGGACCGGAGCGTGAGGCCCACTCCAGGCTTCCAACTTTTATTTTCTTTTACTCAATAGACACACATCATATCTGGAAGATGGCGAAGAGCTGCATGCTCTGTTTTCTCCTGCTCTGTTTGGTGGACAGAATCACAACCAGAGCAGTGGATGAGATGCGAAATAAAGGTAAGAATATTTACATTTGGCATTTTAAAAACAATATATCTTGAATACATCTTTCCTCTTAATCTTTGAGAGTTTGTGTATATAAAAGTTAGATTTATATGTGTGGTTGAGCTGTTTGGGAATCTCAGTTGTCCACATTTGCTCTGCAGCTACTAAAAAGAAACGTATTGTGATATTCCACTTTCCCCTTTTAGAAAGATCAGGTTTCTTACCAGCCATAAACTCAGAGGAAGTGAAGGTGACAGCAAAAATACAACGAGAGGCCGTGGGTGAGGCTCGGAAGGAGAGAATAAGTCAGAAGCTCAGGGTGTTTTTTTGCTGCCGTAAAGTGCGCCACCCGATCCACCCGAGGCCCTGGGGCTCGGATGTGTAAATCTGCCTGGCTGCGTGCCAGCTGTGGGGAGGATGAGGAGGGGTTGTGTGTGTGTGTGTGTGTGTGTGTGTGTGTGTGTGTGGGGGGGGGGGGGGGGTCTCCGCCCTCCCACAAACACCCCCCCCCCTCCTCT
>JBAMIG010000016.1:23108744-23134636 GCA_037177335.1 Kiunga ballochi | reverse complement strand
ACCGATGAAAGACATTGCTGCCCCGGAGCATTTAAGCACAGAAGCATCTCTTCTCCTGTCAATGTGGCCCCACGTTGTACTGCAGGGCCATCGAGGCCAGCCGAGGCTTGTTGCTCAGACAACAGCGTGCAAGAAGGAGCTCTGCAAAAAAGACAAAAACTTTAAACATGAAAGAAGCAAGACTGACAACAGAACTCTCCTTAGCTTATATGACATGCAAAAGCAAATAGCAGATTCTCATTTCTACAAAGCGAACTGAAGAGAAGACAGTTTTTTTTAAGCTGCTTAAATCTTTTTGTCTTATAAAAACAGAAAAAAAAAGAATTTTCTCTACATGGATTTTTTGAAGGAGCACTAACATTGCTTGAGTCTGCACATAATGGCTCTGCTTCATGTAGTGGGCTCTGCTAACATTCATGTGACCCCGAACCTCTGTGGTTACATAACTGTAACTGACCTGCTGCACAGCTGCTGACTGGCCTCACAGGGTGATGCTTTTCACTAATTCTCTATGAAGATCAGATGCAAAACTGCACAATAGTAAGGGGCCCTGTCAACTTTCCGGTGTTAAAACTGACCTTATGGAGTAGATGGTGGTTACTGGTGGACTGTGGATTTCCTGTGTCGGGGCATCAAGGCTTTTTCATTGTCCCCTATCAGGCTTTTGTTGCCAGCCGGCCGGCCGGCTGGCTGACCGGCTAACTTGCACCAGCCAAGCAGTTTGTTTATGTTGTGTTTTGTGTTGCATTTGCCCCCTCGCCTCTGGGTGACAATTCACACTCCTTTGCAAGTTCAACTCCGGGGCACTGTCCCCATCTCTGCAGGTTCATTAGCGTGATTAGTGTGTGTTTATTTCTGTGATTTACAGCAGATTCTTAGTTCTGCTATTTTAAGATTAGCATCTGTAGCTAACACAGAGCTCTTTATTGGGATCTAGGTTTTTAAAAATAATTTAGACCCTATCTAAACAGAGAAAATGTGTCTGCATTAAAACCAGCCATTAGCGTGTTCCTTTTAAATGGTTTTTCCTAATCTCACTAATCACCGTGTCTGATTTTATACGTACACGTTTGTAAGTGTGTGTTTGTTCCTGAAAGCATTACCTGCATGCACTCAGGGTGATTAGAAAAAAAGGCTACACTTCACTCATAAGGGAACAGATTGCCTTTTCACTAAGCGCTCGCAGGAAGCAATCAGACAGAAAATTGCCCTGGAAAATTGCTTGTTCTGTATGACTGAGCAGTGAGTAAGGTCCCCATCCTGGGCTCACATATGCTCCAACAGGTGAGTGTGCAAGCAGATAAAGGGCCAAGTGACACACTGTAGCTGATGGTGACACCGTGGTGGCTGGGTTATCAGTGCACTCTATCACCAATTCTCAGTAGCCTTAAATGTCAGTGGTTGTTTAGGAACATGATGCACTTCCATTACAAGACCTCTTAGAGGTAAACTGAACACACCAGGATGTGTCTTGACCGTTTTTGTCTGGGTCAGCCAGGTGAATTGAGACCATGATGGTTTTTAGAAGTAAGTTGAATCGGCACACTTGTTGAAGCCGCTGCAGAAGAACAGAAATTCCCTTTATTTAACCAGAAAGGTTCATCTGGATGTCGGACTGAGACCCAGGTGATACACTCCTTCATTTTTATCTCCTTGTGTGTTCTCCAGATCTTCGAGTGTCCAGGCCTTTGATTGTTCCAGGTTACCCAGAAAACACCACCGGAGTGATCGGGGAGCAAGTGAAATTTGTATGTAAAGTTCACAGGCCAGCATCCACCAAGGTGCAGTGGCTGAAGACAGATTCCAGTAGCTCAGGACGGAGCCAGGGAGGACCACCTCCCATCAAGGCCCTGACGGTGAGAATAGAGCTGCAGACACACAAAGCAATTCACTTCTGCTCAAAATGTTCTGAAGAGGAAAAATGATTTCTTCATGCAGGCTCTGCAGAGCAACGGGTCCAAGGTGAACACTCTCCATCTATCTAATATAACTATGGAGGATGCAGGAGAGTACATCTGCTTAGCTGAGAGCTTCCATGGGGGTCAGACAGTTACAGCATGGCAGTCAGCATGGCTGGAGGTCCTGGCTGGTATGACACTGTTATCATTAGGCTAACATTTAGAGCTACATGTATATATCTTGACCCCTTTCATTCATTCATTTAATATAATTTTTGCCTCTTCAGGTGACATCATTTCCCAAACTGAGGATCTGACTGTTGCTGAAACCCCTTCCGGTAACTTTTGACATTTCATTTTATGTTGCTAAACTTTAACTTTAGCTCAGAGTAATAAAACAAAGATGAAGTCAAAGCTGTTTGTGTTTAATGTAAAGAGATGAGATTGAATAGCTGAAGGTTGCATGTGAGGGCTGGAAAAAAAAGGGACCTTCTTTCCTTTTGCTTCCATGAACCTTTACCACTCCTAAGATTTGCTCTCGGTCCACTTTCACATTGCAACATGTTCATTAGCTTCAGCTATCCCTCTTATGTGTTTCTTCTCTTTTTCTTCTTTTCTGGAGAGAACAAGGAAGAGAGGGACACTGCAGTGTTAGCTATATCACTCTCAGTCCCACAATAATTCAGAGAGGAACAAAAAGATGAAGAAGAGGGGGAGGGGAGGAGGGGTTGAGTGGAGGAGGGTCAGGTCATTAAGACCCTTTGGTCTCCATGGTAATTTCATTGTGCTTGTGTGTATGTGGGGACTGGAGATAATGGGGTTGAGGAGTTGAAGGTCATAGTTGAGGAAATGGTTATTAGATTTAGTTGTGAGCTTTGCTAATGCTGTGTGTGTGTGTGTGTGTGTGTGTGTGTGTGTGTGTGAGTGTGTGTGTGTGTGAAGCAAAATAAATGCAACAAGTAGAAACGTGTGTGCAGTTGGGGGGGGAAAGTATCAATCCAAAAACAAGAGGACAGACAAAGACATATGCACTTTGAGGTGCTAATATCCTGTTTTGTCCCCGAAGTTCTTGAGGACCTTAGTGAGGACACTACGGAGCATCTTCTGTTGGAGCTGGGAAATGTCCTGAAGTTGCGCTGTAACATGAGCATGCGGCCCGGCATGGCGGTCAATTGGTACAAGGAAGGAGTTCGGCTTCTGGCTACACCTCGAGTCCAAATGCGCGGTACCAACATGGAAATCACAGATGTCACTTATGAGGATTCAGGCGTGTATGTGTGTGTTCTTCGAGGAACCAAAGATCCGGTGAGGAACTTCACCATCACTGTGGCAGGTAAGACTTCTACCTCTGCACATTGCAGACATGCAAGCAAGGCATCAGCTGCCTCTGGCTTCACGCGTTCTTCATGTTGTTTTCTCAGACTCTTTAGGCTCAGGGGATGATGATGATGAGGACAATGACTTGGAAGACTCATCAGCTGAGATCGAAAATGACCAAGTTTACTTCTCCAGAGGTGCATAATTTTTCCAGGTTCTTTCAGGAAATTGGTTGGAAATGACAGATTTCACTTGAGCCATCTGACTAACGGCTCTACGGTTGTTGCTTGCCCCTGCAGTTCCCTATTGGACCCACACCCAGCGTATGGAGAAGAAGCTTTATGCCGTCCCTGCAGGCAACACAGTAAAGTTTCGCTGCCCTGCAACGGGCAACCCGATGCCTAGCATCCGCTGGCTCAAAAATGGACGTGAGTTTAGAGGAGAGCACCGCATTGGTGGCATCAAGGTGAGTGTGGTTGAATTTAGGGATTTCCTGAATTCTGAATAAAGCTTGTAGAATTTAATTGTCATTTTCTTCGATATTTGCTTCCTTACCTATGGTATTTTGTCTTATTTGGACAGCTAAGACACCAGCACTGGAGCCTGGTGATGGAGAGTGTTGTGCCCTCAGACAGAGGAAACTACACCTGTATGGTGGAGAACAGATATGGCTCCATCTCTCACAGCTATGTTCTCGATGTTCTGGGTAAGATACCGTAGGGTTCTTTTCATATTTACTCATTTTGATATCACAACAGAGCAAATAGCGGTGAGTGATAAAGTATTCAGAACAGCAAACTGCCTGGTTTTTTACTTTCATAACCAGAAATTCATGCATGGTGTCAAAGTGCTGACTAATCAAATCAACTGTACTCATAGCCAAAATGAGGGCATTAGTCAGTACTTGTTGAAAAAACATTGTCTTCAAAGCAGAGCCTCGCATTTGAGGCAAGAGATAAGGGTGGGTGGAGGGGGCACAGACACCCGGGAAGAACAGAAGGTGAGTGGGGCGCCTGGCATCTGCTGTCACAGACAGGACGTGGACGGTCAGGCGTCCGCTCCGGTTTTCTACCTGATTTGTGACAAGAAATCCAGGAGGGCTGCGGTTTGTTTGTTCATTTGTTTGCTTACGGTCCACTGTGGGGTCAGTTTCCGTCCATGGTGAGAGAGAGGGGAAGGGGGGGGTATCCAGTCGACTAACGAGATCAGTGAGCGACAGTGGGCACAGATCAAAGAGACCAGGGACAGAGAGGCATTCGAACGGAACCAATTTTCATCCCAAAATGACATATTCTGCTCTTTAGTCAGCACAGTCACATTAAATTAAATTAAATTGGGACAATTGCTGGATATTTTCAGAAATGTGTTTACAAAGCAGAGATGTTTCTCTTCTGCTAAATGGCTTAATATGTGGATGTTTCAGCCCATGCAAGCCTGTTGTTTGAAACTATGTTAAGTAGATCAGTCAGATATTCCTCTTTTGTTGTGGAACTTTCTTTCAGTCTAACATTTCACTCTGTTTTGCTTTTTCTTCCTGATTTCCTCCCAATGCAGAGCGCTCACCACACAGGCCCATTCTGCAGGCTGGCTTACCTGCCAACACTACAGCAGTGGTAGGCAATGATGTTCAATTCCACTGTAAGGTCTACAGTGACGCTCAGCCTCACATTCAGTGGCTGAAACACATCAAAAGGAACGGAAGTCGCTATGGTCCTGATGGGACTCCTTATGTTCAGGTCCTCAAGGTTGGTAGCAGATGAACAGACAAAAGTATATAAAGACAGATTTCAGAATTTCCATGAACTCATCTCAAAGTACCTCAAGAAAACAGTTATATATAATGTCATTGCATTTGGAAATGAACCTTACCATGCTCTACTTCTACTGATTATTGTTTTATTTTACATTCTGGGATGTATAGACTGGCAGTTTGAACATGTCAGATGTGGAGGTGCTGTACCTATCCAAAGTAACCTTGGAGGATGCAGGAGAGTACACATGTCTAGCTGGAAATTCCATCGGCTATGCCCACCAGTCTGCCTGGCTCACCGTCCTTTCAGGTAAAGATTTACCTGAAGTTTACATGAAAATAATATGTGATAAGAGTCTGTATTGTGTTGCACATTTATACCCTTCTATTGTGGTTTCCTGTTGCATCTTTTTCTGCCTCCTAATACAGTAGGCACGGGATGAAATGATTGGTCAAAAAGCACTAATGTTTTTGTCTGAACCTGGCCAATGGCCACTGAAATGCAAGTGTGTTTCATGGTGATGTCATTCTGTAAAGGAAAAAAAAACTCTTGACTAAAAACCAAAAATTTAAGGAGCAGTGCACAGTTGGAGAAAACAGCTTCCTTTTCTATGAATTTGGGGTGTTGCAACATTTAAAACAAAAACCTTAAGTCATAAACCAAAGGGCAGAGTAGCTGTCTTTTTGTGTCTTGTTGGGTGAAGTTTCCATTTTGCATCTGCACTGTGAATAAAACATACCTGTTCCTGCAGAGGAGGAAGCATCAGAAGCTGTTGACACCATGGAGACCAAATACACAGACATCATCATCTACGCCTGTGGATTCCTAGCTTTGGTGATGGCCATCATCATTGTGGTGTTGTGCCGAATGCAGATCCATCCCAGAAGGGAACCTTTTGATGCCCTCCCTGTCCAGAAGCTTTCTAAGTTCCCCCTTCGCAGACAGGTATGACATCACAACATGCAGCAAAGCCGCAGTTCATAGCAGCTCAAATTAAGCATTGTCTCATCTTCCAATGGTAAATATATGAAGCTCTAAATCACCCTGTCTTTTTTGGTAGTACTCAGTGGAGTCCAACTCCTCCGGGAAGTCTAGTGCATCTCTGATGAGAGTGGCACGCCTCTCATCCAGCTGTTCCCCCATGCTGGCCGGTGTCATGGAGTTTGAGTTGCCCTACGACCCAGAATGGGAATTCCCAAGGGAAAAGTAAGTCTGCTGCATTGTAGATGTACATCTTTTATCACTAACAGGAGCCATGTGACGAAATAAATTCCCTTTTAGGTGATGAAATGATCACAAATGAAATAAAACTTTGATACGTCGTGTCACAAACACTCGAAAGTTCAGAAACGCTGCATTTGTCTCATGGCTCTTATATCATGTGGGGATCTAAAATTAAACATGTCTGCAGCTCATTTTTGGCTTTCTTCAACCTGTAGTTTAAAAAACCAGTAGTCTAAATTATGGATGTGTATAGTTTTCATTTGGACATATGTTTCTGTTGCTGTTTCCCTTTATAGTTTGACACTGGGAAAACCTCTTGGCGAAGGCTGCTTTGGGCAGGTAGTCAAGGCTGAGGCCTACGGCATCAATAAGGACAGTTCTGACCAGGCCTCCGCCGTAGCGGTCAAGATGCTCAAAGGTAGGAAACAATCATTGGAGGAAAACACCTTACAAGCATACCTTCACTCTGCCATCCACGCGGAAGGCCTCCTTATCTAAAGAAGAAATATTTTTGCTTCAGATGATGCCACAGACAAAGATCTGGCAGATCTCATCTCAGAAATGGAGCTCATGAAGGTGATGGACAAGCACAAGAACATCATCAACCTGCTGGGAGTCTGCACACAAGACGGTGAGCTTCAACGTCTCCATTGTCCTCCTCCCAAAACCAAATCTAGTGTCTCAACTAGGGTGATCTCATGCCTCAAGGCTAAAATAACAATAAAAACACCCCCCGTCCTTCATCCTGTTTGTGCCCCTTCCCCCACAGGGCCTCTGTATGTGCTGGTGGAGTATGCCTCCAAAGGCAGTTTAAGGGAGTACCTGCGGGCCAGGCGACCTCCAGGCATGGATTACACCTTTGATGTGACTAAAGTGCCCGAAGAGCAGCTCACCTTCAAAGACCTGCTGTCCTGTGCCTACCAGGTGGCCCGAGGGATGGAGTACCTGGCCTCTAAAAGGGTGGGTTCACTTGAAAGAGTGGAAATGACATCTGAACATTTGAGTGGTTGTAAATCTCTCTGCAAGCATGAGAGTGCATTGTCAATCCAAAGAGGAGGTTCTGAGGTGATTTATGGTTGTACTTAGTGTCACACACTTGATTTTAGTTTTCATATTGAAACCACGTAATTCAGGAAATGTAGCAATGACTCATTAGCACATAACTGACCCTCTGCAGGCTCAGTTGAAGGCTTAAGTTTTGTGAATAAGTTTTATGAAGTGCAGATAGTTGAACGTTTGTAGAGCTGGAGAAGCACCAAAATGGTTGTGGTGGCTGTACAGGTCCCTTCATCCGATAAAACGCGGGCATTTTGGATACATTTGTCCTTTCCAGAATCTCAATGTGCACCAGCTGTTCTTCATTTCTTTCTCTTTCTCATCCTCACCTCAGTGTTTTGATTCCTTTCATTTTCCCAGCATGCATTCTGTTTGTGTGCGTCTTATCAACACGTCTTTGTCTAGCAGCCGGTGTCTCAGACAGGCATTCCTGAGCAGCGAGCTGCTGCAGCTTCAACCCTGTTTACTCTTCTCCATCCATCTGTCCGTCCCCTCGGTTGCAGGGCTTTTGTCCTTTTTTGCTCTGCCATAAATCTGTTAGCAAACAGGCAACAGAGACATCGTCTGGTATCAGGTTTCTGGCTCTACTGCCTCCTAAGAATGCTGGAGCCTGAAAGTAACCCTCCATTATGCGGAGACCCACAAACCAAGAATGGTTCATTTTGCACGTCCCCACAAATACCACGTCTATTTCGAATGAAAACCAAAATAAACTTAATGACATGCATTTACTGTGGGCAAATAGTGCCTTCTCTTTTTCCTCCCAATGGCTTGTTTTGTCTTAAAATTCCAGGATTTCTATATAAAGACATTTGTATTTTTGTGGAATTCACTAAAAGGAGTCCTGTGTTGATTTTAGACTCCTGGGTTTTAGGAGAGAATTAGTAAAGCATCGTTTCTCTCCTTTCTGTTTCTGATTGTTTTTCCAATCACATCCCAGAGTAAGAGGCAACATGTTTGAATTCAAACAAGAAATGTCTTATTAAAAACCTGAAATCAGTTTGTTTTCTACGGATAGAGGATACAGCCGAAAGAAAGAGCCAAATTGATATTTGAAGGTTTTTTTTTTTACTCATATTAAGTCCAGTCCTCTTATCTGACCATTTAGGATGTTTTTTATGTTACACTTTTAAATTTGACCCAATATTTATCTATAAGCATCTTAAAGAAAAATAACTCAAAGGCTGAATCAGTAAGGTTCTGACTAAGTAAAGAAAACTTTAGAAGAGGATGATTCAGGCAGTCCAGCAAAGACCTGACACAGGACCTAAGACCTGCATCTGGACCTACGGTTGATCTATTTATATTTGGCTGAAGCGTCATCACATTTGATCTTCATGGAAGGAGGGAGAAATGTCTGTGAAATAGCAAATGATAAAAGAAATGGACTGAGAATCAGTAGCAACAGGTTTGATGGAGATGGATGCTCCCCAGAGCCAGACATCTGAAGCAATGAGGCCTCATCTGGACAGAGAGTGGAACAAAACAAGAATTATTTATGAAATCTAACTAAAACTATTCCAACAAACTTTGTTTATGAAAGTTCAGCCTGTGTTGAAGTTTGTTTGAACCCTTTATACCCTTTTTATGTTTGCAGTTCTTAAAGAATAACTGTATGAATATCTTGTATTATATAAAGAAATGAAGATTTTCCACAATATTTTATTTATTTGGCATCCAGAATATATCAGCATCATACTGATCCAATGTGAGGACGTTGCTTTTTGGCCCGGTGCTCATGTTTTTTTCTCTTTCTGCAGTGCATTCACAGGGATTTGGCAGCCAGGAACGTTCTGGTGACAGAGGACAATGTGATGAAGATTGCTGACTTTGGCCTGGCCAGAGGAGTCCACCAGATTGACTACTACAAGAAAACCACCAATGTGAGTGACAGTTTCTAACAGCATGTTTTCAGGAATTCTCTGCGGACATTTCTTCTGGAAAACAATGTTTTCAAGAGAATTATTGCTTTTCCTTCATGCTAAAAGATATTTGTTGTAATAAAATAATTAAAAACTCTGATTATTTGCTTTAATCAAGTTGAACATTAGTTGCTTAAAACATTTCTAGACGTTAATATAATCAAGACATTTAACTTGTTTTAAAGTCAGAATGAAAAGTAAAATCTCCTTTGTCTCTGCCAGTTTGCTTTGACCTTTTTTTTTAAACATTTTAATACTCTTTAAGGCAGATGTCTTCAGGACTGGTAGCAGACTTAATAAAACGTAATGAGAAAACAGGATAAAAGAGGAGGATGATGAGAGAGCATGGAGAGATGGAGCAAAAAAATAGTATTAAAAACTGTTAATGATGAAATATGCAGTGTGTGGCTTTAGCATGTCCATGCTTTACTCTGCAGGGCCGTCTGCCAGTGAAGTGGATGGCACCAGAAGCTTTATTCGACAGAGTCTACACACACCAGAGTGATGTGTAAGTTAAACTTCTCACTATTTTCTTATCTTGTTTGGACTACAGAAACAAGTGACCATCATTAAAACTGTCTTTTCCCTGCTTGCGTCTTGTTCAGGTGGTCATTTGGTGTCCTCATATGGGAGATTTTCACACTGGGAGGTTCCCCTTACCCTGGTATCCCAGTTGAAGAACTCTTCAAGTTGCTGAAGGAAGGACACCGGATGGACAAACCCTCCAACTGCACACATGAACTGTAAGCAGGAGCTCTTCTCTAATATAGGTGCAGGCTGTTAGCAGACCTGACAGACTGGTAGAAGGCAATCTAACTTTTATGTGGAATGTTAATAATAAATGACAATAATTTACTAAACTTCATCTAGTTTTTTGGGTGCTTTTAGCTGAGTTTAACATCAGGGATGTTCAATTGCTCTGCGAACAAACCTGATTCAAATTAAATGACAACGTCTCGGAGCTGCAGGAAGGCAGAGGACAGCAGCCGTCATGGACACCCCTGCTTTAAGCTGTACACTGATTAAATCATTTGTTTTTTTCAGCTACATGTTGATGCGTGAATGCTGGCATGCCATTCCCATCCAGAGACCGACATTCAAGCAACTGGTGGAGGAGCTGGACAAAGCTCTGCTGTCGATCTCTGATGAGGTACACGTCCACCATTACACACACACATGCTAAAACAAGGCTTGTACACACACTTTCATGCTGTGTAGATGTCTTCTGTGAACAAACATCAAGCAGATTTTGGTGCCTTTAAAAGCAACAGGTAGAAAATCAAAGTGCTGAGAAGTTATTGATTTGTGTTCTAGTCGTATTTAATAAACCAAATAAGGATCCAAAAGTTAAAAATGGCTGTCGGTACTGACCCAGTGAGCTGAAACAGCAGCAGAAGATTCTGGATGTCTGCATGTGGATGCCATAAAGAACATGACACGTCTAATAGCTGTTTGAGTTAGGGTTGAGCTTATGTGTGCTCTGCAACAGAGGACACTTTAACTTCAACTCTAAACACATTTCAGTGTGAATTCATCTTCATTTCTCTTCTTCCTCCCTCAGTACTTGGACCTTTCCACGCCTTTTGAACAATACTCCCCATCATGTGAGGACACATCCAGCTCCTGTTCCTCTGACAACGACTCCGTTTTCACTCATGACGCCTTGTCCACCGACCCTTGCCTTCTGGGCTATCAGGACGTGCGCTCTCGGATAGACATGAAGGCAGCTCTCCGATAGGCGCCCACGCACATTCACATAAACACAACTGTAGCGTGACAAAACACTGTTTTGGCTTGTCAAGAGAACTAACACATCCAAGTGCAGGTCCACTGATTCATTTCTAAAGTTAAGATGAAGTTTTTTTTCCTCATTGGATCTCCATTGTGGCTCCAGTCAATGCTCTAAGATTACACATAGGCGTTTGTACACACACAAACACATTGGCGATACATATGCACAAAGAGCACTGAAGCCAGTGGGCTTCATTACAGTGGAGATTTGGAGAGAAGCCTTTCAGCACGGAAGAGGAGGAGGACAAAAAAACTTTTGGACTATCCACTCTGGCACTGTCCCCCAAAAAACTATTGTAACGCTGAAAAACTGCGGCACTAAACACAACAGAAGAGACCATAGTACTCAAAATGTCTTGAAGAAGCAACGGACAAGCATCTCCTATGACAAACCCATCACAAAAACCAGGGTAGTAACCTTGGCCATGAAGACATTTTAACAAAAACAAACAAAAAAGATTTATTTTCCTATGGTGAAGAGGTAAGAATTTGATTGTTGAATATAAATATCTCTCTATATAAGATTATTTTACTTTTTTTTGTTGCTTATTTAAAAAGAGACCAGTCTTAAATCTCAGGATTTCTCATGCTGTAGTGGCAGCAAAGTGCCTGAACTGACGATATCCTGTGAATATATTAGAATATTAAAATGTTGTAGTTACATATCAACAACAGAAAGAAAATGGCCTTTTATAAATTATTCTTAATGAAGAAATGAAGGTTTTGGATACAAAAGGAAAGATTTTTATCTCAAAGTGCCAAATTAGCTGCAATGGTCACATCATCTTTATGTCTGGGTTTCTTGGCACAAACCCACTGTACTCATCTGCATCCCACATCACTGCAGTGTCACTCCCAAACCCCAGATAAGCAGCAGATGATGTTAAAACATCTTGTATGAATGATTCCTCCACATATTCTGTAAAAAACTAATAACCTTTATGTTGCTGCAGGACTGAGAAGCATGCGTTTTCCATGAGCAATTTAAACACAAGCAGTTTCATAATAAGAAAAGTTGCATATTGAGCCTTTAAGCATGGCTTGAACTTGGGAAATCTTGGAATGAAACCCTCTATTTATCATTTTGTAGCAGTCTGTTTCAACCTCCAGCCCAAAATAACAGTTTATAGTTAAATACCAGAAGGTGCCCAGTTGTTGCTTCTGTTGTTGGACAAAGACCGCAAAAGGTTGTGGGGAGTTTTTTTTTTTTTTTTTTGCATTACTGAAGTCATCAAATCAGTTTCTCTAAGCCACAAAAGCTATGAGACAGACTCCTTTACACATGTAAACAAACACTTAAACACTGAGGCAACACTACGTGGTCCTCCTCTCTAACAGCAGTGCTGTTCTTTCAGTCTTCGCCCAACATGAACGCTGTTTATGGGATGTGGCTGTCCAGGGTGGGACTCCTAAAGCAAGAAGGACAGTTTACCATGAGGACTCTGTTGGGAGCTGGTCCAAGCCTACTGTCACTGCAGAAGGGGAGGGTGGGAGGGAGCTGTGAATGTGAAAGCCTGTGTGATTGATTTCAAATAAAGGAGGAGGGGGAGGGAGCCTCCATTGTCTGGCTGTAACCCTTCACCCAGCTCAATCTGTTGGCGAGGGGTCCTCAGGTCCACAGCCTGGCTGGACAATGAAGGCTTTGCAGGCTTAACGGGTGTGACTGCAGACCAGAGGGAGTTATGGGGGGTGTTGTGGGGCTAGCTTGGGCTTGTGTGCAAATGAAGAGGCTCTTATTATGATAATGTCTCCTCTTCTTTCCCAAATGTCCCTATCTTTATCCCCACAGCCACCATCTTTTAAATTACAAATCTTAATTCAGATGGGTCGCTCTGCTCCTGCCACCAGGACCAGCTGTAGACTATTCCCCAGTGGACTGAAATACCAAGGCGGCTTCCTGACTCCAACCACAGACAAAAACAATTAAAAACAAATGGAGCATGTATTGTCAGTGTTGTGGATGGAGACCTCCAACAAAAAGATCAAACTGTGTGATCAGTAGACGTCTTTCTGCAGCTCTGACCACGCTCATGACTGCTCAGACGTTTTTATTTATCCCGGCAGCTCAAAGGATATTTGAAAGGAAAAAATGGAAGGTTTCATTCCTGTTTGTCACTGAGGGGTTGTTTTATTTGCTCTCCCTGTTTGTATAAATATAATGTGCTCATCCAGCTGACGTTCTTACATTTACATCCACCGATTGTTCTGAAAAATTGCTCCAGATACCAACAGTAAAACAATCACATCGTTCTTACGCATTTCATCAAGAGAATTATTTTAGAAATATCTAATTTATTTGTTTATTGTTTTGTTTTTATATGAAATAAAGTATAATTTAAAATATAGTAGCTCTGTGTTGTCAGTTTCTCGGCCATCATCAGTCAGCAGTGAAAATATCCGTTTGACTGTTTTATCTGTTAATATTGATGTTATACTGATTGAAAATCATTGAAAAATCCCTGTATTTAATGAGAACAAGGCAGATGATTTACTTAACTCCACCCTTAAACAGCACAGCCAGCGTTTGCCTTTTTTGTGCATTATTTGTAAGAAAGGACGTCAGATTAGTGCAACAATTTGTAAAATGAAGATCAAGACTAAAATGTGAGGAGTTTAAGCAAATTTGTGGATGTTATACATATTTCCAGCTGCATAAAGCTAATATTTTTAGTGTGTTTTTATAATATGAATTTGAAAAACCAAACTGTGCCACCATCAGTAACTAGTAAGGCCACCACAAACCATAGAAACCTGGTTCTCCTACAACACTATGGGCATTAATTGTGTTTCTTTTCTTTTTTTTTTTTAGCTCTTGTGACAATAGACTTTCCATTTCTTGGCTAATGTACATCAGTAATTCTCTCAGTCAGGGGAAAATGTGATTAACACCCAGTGATGAATTAGAGAAAGGTAGTCAGATACTGTGAAACCTGCATAAATTTAGCTTTACTGGCATAATAAACATCTTGACTTTTATTCTGTCACCATTTATCAGACATCTCCGTGTAGAACATACAGAAAATTAAGGGTTGCAAACTGAAATTGTTATGGTTTGTGCTTACACAGTCTATTATTATGAATTTAGGCATAGTATAAACTATGTTAAAAAATCCTAAATGTTGCAAAAATATAAGTCTTATCCATGATTTAATCCCCATTGTTTAGTATCTATTTGACTATTCGGCTTGTAGTAGTTTGAACTGGACCTAATTGGAGGTGGATGCAACTAAAGACGTTTTTCTACCAGTTTTCTGTTGCAAATTTTTTATTTTATCAAGACTTTGCTGCTGCATGTCAGTTCTGACTATAAATACAGCTTATGGGACAGGAGCCGTGCCTCCTCGCTTTTACAAAATCAGCTGGATGAAGAAAAAATCCCATCCATCTTAATGAATAAAAAGCTAATAAAACACATGGTTACACTGAAAAAAACCCACAATAAATCTAGTGAAAGGAGCAGAACACTGGGAAGTTAAATGAAGGAAAAGTTTTATTCATAAGAAGTTAAAAGTGCTAGAATATACTTTAGTTTTTATCAGTCAACAGATTGTTTATGAGTTATTTCAGCAGAATGACAAAGCAAACGCCTTATGCTGGTTATTAAAAAGGATGTCATATAAAATGTGCAGGATAAAAAGGCATTTATCTCTTCTTGCAACACCGATTTAGCATTTTTTGTGTGTCTCATAAAGGTACTTTTAAAAAGGAATAGGCTTTGAAAATGAGGTTCAAGTTATGGGAGGAAAATAAGATGAAAGACAAGATAAGCAGAGAGACTGAAGAGATGGGGTTAGAGGTGAAGAGGAGGGAAGACAGGGCAGCAGTGATCCCAACCAGGCCCCAGTTTTGAAGTGTGTGTGAGAACATGATAATGTGTCAAGGTCTGCATTATCTCCTGTGCGCACAGTGTGTGGTCTGTACGTGTATGCTAGCATGTTTGTGTGCTTATGCATCTCCCATGCATAATAAATCTCCATCATCCCCTGAGTCTGTCTGAACTTCCTTTCTGTTCCAGCTGATAAAGTCTCATACTGCGATCCATCTATGTGAGAAACATTAACCATAGACCTTTGTAAGTGCAGTTTTAAAACAGGGGAAGTAAAATAATTACTTATTTAAACCTTTATAAAGCTCTCCATTCGAGACATCCAAGGTGTAGGACAGAGCGGTCTGCATTCATCCCGGACTAACTATGCACTGTCTGGTCTTTATAGTTACATCCAGTCTTCTATTTATCCATGTTTTTTAGTGTAACAGTACCTCATTATACCTTACCACATCATAATAATTTAAAACGGTCTCTCTTCTTTTATTTGTGATTATTATTTTTTACTATTTTTTGCATACACAATACTATGTATGTATGACGTTTATGTACGATTCTGCTCTCTGTTAATTCTTTTAAGCAGGATTTCCACAAACATGACTTTTTTTTTCTTGCTTTTAAATAAGGAGAAGTCCTGTAACTGAATTACCCTGCAGACATAAAACACGCAGACACAGAGTTGGCTCCAGCTGAGTGAGACGCTGCTTCTGGTTGAAACTAAACAACTGGAACACCGCTGGCCACTGGTAGTTAAAGTCAACCTCACCCTATTGCCAGAACTGGCCTCTGACCTCAATGCAAGCAGCTTTTTGCGCTTCTGAGGAAGCTTCCTCATGGGGAACCAAAGCAAAGCATCCTGCGGCATCCAGGAATAAAAGGTTTATTTCTCACCTCAGGACACTGCAACAACACAGCAGTCAGAAATGAGCCAACAAGCACTTTACCATTAAATCAAATCAAAATCTTTGACTTTTAAAATTGTAATGTTTTGATTTCCTGTTTAATGCTTTCATAAAAAAGCATCTGGGATGACTGTAATCTCTAAAGCACGCTGTGTGACAGTGTCAGAAGGTTTGATGTTCGTTATCAATTAGTTTCAAATGAGTGGAAAAGAGAATAAACAAGAACAGAGCATGACATTCTGCTGGCCTTGCTTTATTGTTACCATGACAGCCAACGAAGGGTCATGCATCACACTAAGTCTTAACATGGACCAGTTGCCAGACAACCCGCAGACACTTTTTACATGACAGTTTCTGTTCAACCTGAACAAACATCAGACCTGTCAGAGTATGCTATACAGAATAACTTAATCTCACAGAACAAAGGATGAATTATATTCCAACATTTAAGCTTCTCTAAAAAATTATATAATTTTGTTGTCCATGCCTTCATTATATAAGTTCACCATCTAAAACAACCTAAATCCTGAGACAGGAGTTCCTTCCTGTAACGTTCTGCTGTCCAGTTCCAGTGTTTCTCTTTTTGTTGTATGTGTGAGAGCCCAGCACCGGACTCAGAACGCAGTGCATCTGCTGACTTGTTTCCTCCTCGATTTGTCTGATTAGGCAGGAAAGCTCCCACTTTTACTGTGGACCTGTGACAACTACCACAGCTCCTATTCAGTTAAATGGCAAATGGAAAAAAGCTCTTGTTCTATTAAATTGGTTTTGCTTGGCAAGCTTATTGTATTTCTGCTCTTCACTCACAACAAAATTACTTTCACATTTCATAATTTGCTTGCATGTCAGCTTTAGGCTTGTTTAATAAAAACCTTTACTTTAAGCTGCTTAAAGATGTAGCATTGTGTTCTTTTACTTTTGCTGAGGTTTCACATGATCTGTAATGTTTTATAGCAGGAAGGTGGGTCCACGACATAAACAATAGGAAAATGTATTTTAATTCATTTTAGCTTTTTTTGTTTAGCACTACTTCATTACAATGCCATTTCAGAGTGCTTTACAGATCAATTTATCAGTTCATAATAGACAGTCTAGTTAAGGAAAACCAACAGATTGCATTGACTTGGATCCATTCCCCCATGCTGAGCCTGCATTAGCCACAGTGGACAAAACAACCTCGTCTTTAACAAGAAGTGAAAGCTTCAGCAGAACCCGACTCAGGCGGAATAGCCATCTGCCTAGACTGGTTGGGGTGGAGAGGACAAGAAAGACATATCAATCGACTGTGGAGCTTTTATCCAGGAAAACCTGCATAAAAAGGAAGGATGTTGATACTGTCACATGTTTATACGTGGAGGACAATGAACACCACGATGAAGAGTAAATGCTCACCTCCTGTTTCTGTTATCTATATCCCTATGGCTGCATAACTTATGGATGGCTTACCTTTAACTTTAAAAAGAACAGACATTGTTTAAAATGTTCTTTTATATAGTTTAGATGGTTCTTCTGAAGAAATTGGCCTGTAGTTATAAACTATATGTTTATTTTATTTTGGAAATGTCCTGTTTTTAAAAGACTGATTGCAAATGCAGATAAACAATCAATTATAGTTTATGAGAATTTCATTTCCTTTTACAGTCTTTAGAATAATGAAATTTGAACTATTTCTGTGATTTCTTTGTCATCTATTCCTTTTACAAACATTGTGTCCATGATTTCTAAATTCATCCTGAAAAACTTTCAAAATCTGCTTTTAAATTGTGATGCAAAAAAATATAAATATCATATTTTATTGAACTTGTAAAAAAAGATTTTTTAAAACTTTATGGCTGCTTTCTTTTATTGCACGAGACAATCATTTCTTGTAGGGCGTACATTTCTTGTCTTGTAGTTTAAAAAAAAAAAAAAACAGCATATTTTTCATTTTAAGAAGAAAACTCAAGGAAAGTATTTTAAGCAACAGAACCTCAAATCCAACAGCAAAATGTGAAACTAATACTCGATTTGGCAAAAGATGATGCATCATTGTATAAAGAAAAAGCAAGAAGAACGTGTTCCGACACAGTTTCCACATGATTTGGTTGATTATAGAAAGAAGTGTACAAAGGGTGTGCATCGTGGTAAGATCATTGAAATGCAGTTTGCTGTTGCTTTTTTACAGTTTAAAACAATAAACTTTGGAATTATTTACTTGATTTCAAAGTAAACAAGTGTTTCCTGAAAAGTTATGAAAATAAAAGACTAAAATAAAATAATAATAAAATAACTTTTAACTAAATATAACTGGATGGTTTTACAGTGCTGCTAAAATATTGTAGTTACAAAAACATAAATGTATCTGAAAAGTGTCTTTCCAGTCTGTAATTTCTGATTCAGCAGGATTTTGTTGCTTGATGAAAAAACTGATTGTAAGAAAACTGAAGGAGAATAAAACAAATTGTATCCAAATGTAATTCCTTCTACCAGTAGCGTTTTCCAGTTTCCCCCTAACCTACCAAAAAAAACACACTTTTCTTAAACAATCAGGAATTCATTTTTGAAGCAATCGATCTATTTGGTGCCATTATTGATCCAGATCCAGATCTTTTACAAGTTAAGCTGCAACTTTACTATGTCCATTTTAACATCCCAAATGTCTGTATTCGCCTCAGCCCTGAAAGACGGTTTCCTGATCAGGTTTCAGTAAATTCCCGTCTGTATTTGTTGAATAAACAGCAGTTATTTTTATTACTTGGCAATTTTCAATAATCAGAGGATAACATTTGTTATGAAGGCTAAAATTAAATGCTTTGATCCTCCGGAAAATAAAAATGTCTTTTAAAGTCAAAATAAACTACATTGCTGACAATATTTGTCTTGTCTTTTTCAGCCCTCATCATCATAACATCATAGGAATCCCAACAGCATCTTGAGCAGCATAAATATTTAAGGTTTTTGGTGCCAAAACATCAACTCTAAACCGTCCTTAAGTTCTCATTGTCTTATCTGTGCAAACCCACCGTATGGAGCGATAAAATGGATCTTCAGAACGCAGCAACGTAGCTGTTTTACAGCCAACAGTCTTTTCAGGCCGACTGTAGTTCATTGCACAATCCTAACAGTCACCACATTGTTTTTCAGCACAGACGTTGTAATCCGCCACTTGTTTTCAGGAGATAGTGAAGAAAAAGAGAGGTGGTGCCACCACCTCTCTTTTTCTTTTTCTTCACCATGGTGGGTGCAGAAAGCATCTCTAATGGCTTATCCTGGTACTTGTGTGGAAAGCAAGTAAAACATACTGTCATGAATGACAATGCAAAAACTAGATTATATTAGTAAAGCACAGAGAGGGATATTGTGAATCTTCAGAGCATGTCAAGTATTTTAAATGGGTTTAAATAAACTAAAAATAGCTGATTTTTTTATGTTTTTGATAAATATCTATTTAATTTCAAGTAGGGGGGTGTATATGTGTAAGGGTCGGTGTATGTGTGCTTGGACAGGGGGTACAAAGGGGGGTGTATGTGTGCGGGTGGAGGTGTGAATGTGCACAAGGAGGGATGGGTTTGGAAGGACTGGTTTCTGGGGGTGGGAGGCTCGCCTCTGGGCTCTTGGAGCCCTGGGCCCTGTACCTGATCTGGGTTTCTGCCACTCCTCTGGTGAGGTTGGGAGTCGCTGCTCTGGCCTGTTCGCCCTGACTGTGGGGGGACTCTGGCTGGGACCTTCCTCTGGATGCTCTTGGGTGGATGCCAGGTTGGCTTCAGGGCAGGGTGGCTGGTGTCCCTGCTCCAGTCTGGCTTCCACTAGCCCAGGTCTCAGAGTCAGCCTGCAATATTTTGTGAGGGCAGGGTCTCAAATGGCATGATCACCCTCCTGCAAACACACTCCATACTTTCTGCATGATGACAGTTACTGAATCATACTGTATTTATACTAATCTACTGGTATATATGTACTAGTCTACTGGTTCCATGTGATCTCTGTTATCCCTGGAGCCTTTAAATGGGACAAAACCTGGATCATTATTGGATATTTTGTAAGGAGAATCGAACCAACCAGTAAAGTCACTGGATAGGTCGAATAGAGACATATGTAACTCTGCTGTTTATCACTTTGTTTAAAGTTTAACTGCCTTGCTGGAGCTTCCTGAACCCTGGACCATACATACACACAGAGTACAAGGCTGTCACACTGTGTGTGTGTGTGTGTCTCCAGTGTACTATTTGTTGATCAACTTTTATCTACTGACCTCCGGAAGTATTTGTGATACTGTCTGCACACACACACTGAACGATAAGGCCAGGAAGAGAGTGTAGACACAGGATGTTGAGTTAGTACTGGGACAACATGAGGGCAGCTTATCACAGAGAGAGGCAGCCATAACACAACAAGCATCCACGTGGACCCAGAGAGGTGACAGTGCTGACACAGCCTGTTGGAGAGAGGACACAACCAGCATGAACACACTTGCTCTTTTCTTACTGACTGCAAACCAGAGAAGAAAATGCAACCTTACCACAAATGTTTTATTGCTCTCTCTCTCTGAATATGGACTTTATAACCCTAAACACACTATAAAAAATCATTTTTTTGTTTTTCTTAAAGATTTGTGCAAACTTTTTGTCAGAAAATCATTTTCTGTTTATTTGATTGAGAACTTTTAGGCTAGCTAAAATTGTTTAATTTAGTCAACCTTTATCAACTTGATCAGCTTGATTTTGTTGTTAGTAAAATAAGCAGTGGGAGGTGATTAGTACCACAGCCTCACAGAAAGAAGGTTTGAAACCGGGCTCAGAAGTGACCTTTCTGTGTGGAGTTTGCATGTTCTCCCCGTGTTCATGTGGGTTCTTTCAGAGTACCCGAGCTTCCTCCAACTATCCAAAAACATGCATATTAGGCTGATTGGTATTTCTAAGGTGTCTGTAGGAGTGATTGTGCATGCAAGTGATTGTTTGTCCACTTCTCTATGTGTTGCCCTGTGATGGACTGTCCAGGGTGTACACCGCCTCTCACCCAATGATTGTGATCACTCTGCATTTCACAAGCCTGTCATTCTGTTTCAATCAACAATGGTTTCATTCTCTTGTTGTGGGATTTCAGCTCCACAGGTGAATCCTGGCAGACATGTAAAAACGGGATGTTTTCATGATCCTTCAGTCTTAATGATGTTGTCATGGTTTGGACTTTGTGTGGGTGTTTTTTAGTTTCCTGTTTTATTTTGTATTATTCTTGAATGTGTTTCTGTTTAGCTTTGTTTCATTAGTTTCACTGTATTGATTTAGGTTATGTACACCTGTGTCTTGTTTGGATTGGTTTGTATTTAAGTCATTTGATTTTTTTCAGTTCTGGTTGTGGTTTCATTAATCTTCTTCCTTTGGTGTTTTTCTCTTCTACTGGCTGTATTCTTGGTCTTCCTTAGTCTTCATTTGGTGTTCAGTTATATTAGTTGTTTCTGGATTTTCTGTCTCTGGATTAGAGCCTTCTGCATTCTGTCTGCCTCTGCTTCCTCAACCTGCATTTGGGTCTACACCTCATTGGTTTCACCTCGGGCTGCATGGTGGTGCAAGAGTTAGCACTGCTGCCTCAGCACAATAAGTTTGCTGGTTCAGGCCTCGGTTTCAACAGTGTAATTTGCATGTTTACCTTGTGTTAGTGGGTTCTTTATGGGTGCTCTGGTTCCTCCCATAATGCGTGTTTGGTTGATTTGTCATTCTGCATTGTTCTTAGGACTGAACAGGTGTGTGACAGATTATTTGTCTCCCTGTAATAAACAGGTGACCTGAGCATAACAAAGGAGGCGTGAGATTTAGATAAATGTTTTAGCTGAAGTGTGTAAATGTGCTATTATAGCTCCACTGGGCAAAATGCAGATCCATCCACAGGGTGTGAATAAACAGCCCATTAGCTTCTGATCCTGGTTATTAGCCTCTGAAGCTAATGTCCAGCCAAGTAAAGAGATGGCTGTTAAATTAAAGATCTATGTATTTCAGTATACACACACTGATAACAAAGTTAAATGCAGCAGCTTTTTTGTACTTTTTAATCAAACGCCTACCAAAAAGTAGACTGAAATGTTTAAAACAAACTAATTTCCTGAAGTCTACCACTTAAAGAGTTGAGCGATTTGGTTTGTAGTCAGACTTCTTCTCCAGATACCCTTTATTTGGGGGAGAAATAAAGTTTTCTTAAAACATAAAGTGATCCCATCACAACATTGTTTGTCCAACCAACTCGTTAACCACAAAAATGATAGAAATGACCGAAGGTTATTTTCTAGTTTTATTCAGTTTATTAATTTTCGGGAAATCATATTAATTTAAAGTTTTAAAAATTGCTTGTAGGGTAGAATATCCAATTTTTCCCTCTGTCAGTAAAATTTAATATGCTAAAGAATCGCACCCACAACCCTGTCTCTCAGGGAAACCTTCATAATCCTGGTCCTCGGGGACTCCTGCTCTATGTGTTTTCAATTTTCCAACTCCAGCACACCTGATTCAGATTAATTAAACTGCTCATAAACTTCTTTGCAAGCCTGCTAATGAGCCGTTCATTTGAATCAGGTGTGCAGAAACCAGGGGTTGACCTATCGCTAAGTGATATTAACAATTTTACCCCATTTCCTGATAATCTGTTTTGTCCCTCATGCTGCACCATAGATCTATTGTTGTGACATTGCTCACAACTCGGGTCCTGCTGTTTTATTAACTAAAATATAAAAACATGGCAACAACAGTAGAATTTGCACCTTTACTCAAACAATTTGCCAACAATAAAGGTCTTACAAACAAATCTGTCATGGTATGAAAATGTGCAAACATACAAAGAGCATTTTTTTTGTCCTCTTGATCACTGTGCTAAAATTTAACCTACTTTTTCACACTTTTTAAACGGCAAAAGTAGATTGATTGTGGCTTTAGTTAGTGTTATGTAAGAGCTATAAATCCCAACACTGCATTTGATGTGAAGACAAATCTGTGGCTGGGACCGTCTGCTACAGAGCGGATCAGGTAACATCAGAGGAAAGATCAGGGTCAACCAGACACACCCACACCCTCCCACCACAACCTGCTTACACTGTTCCTGCAGCATCCCATGATAAAGCTCCATTCTTCCACTCCTTTACAAGTGTAAAGAAAAGTAAAACTAACTCGTTTCTCATTTATTGTTCTGTACATTTTTTCGCTGTTATAAATCAAGCATAAACACAATCTTCTATATTCTCCCCCAAAAATTTAGCCAGTCTTTTCAAATATCATGCAGCGAAGCGTACTGAAAGCTCATATTGTGATTATAGTTTTGAGCCTGTAGGGCCCCAGCATCCTGAGCTACACATGCAGACAGGAGGGGCCCCATATAATTCTGGTTTCCCCTCCACCCGTCTCGGCTGCTGCCGACTGGCCCTCGTTATTTATTGCTCTGTAATTTCTACAGACTAATTGATTTGGCTCGGCTTTCAGGCTGTAGTGGGACAGGAAGCCAAGCATCCAAGAGGTTAAAAGGAAAAAGTGTGTGTGTGTGTTTGTATGTGTGTGTGTTGAAATAAAAACTTGCTTTCAAAGACTTATCTGTTTGTTTTCAGCTGAATTTGTGAGATTTTGTCACTAAGTATTTGTTTATCAAGACAGTTTTAAATTTTTTTCAAGGTCACAAAACCTTAGGTTGTTATTTGACTTAAAGGAAACTCTGCGCTCGCATACAACGTGGACAGATTAAAAGTATAATGTGAAAGACTTCATTCAGAGGATTTTAACCTAACTCGGTGGCAGTTTGTGATTCATGAAATGTTAAAGATGAAAACATGTTAGTGTTCATAGTTTCCCTCTCTGACTCAAATGTATAGATAAATAGCAGACTAGTGCAGAGTTTGATATCAAGCTCTTCACACATCTGCTAATAAGCCTTGACGAGTCCGATGTGTTGCAGCAGGGAAACTCCACACATTGCAGATCTGTGGCTCTTGGCCCCACATTCATCAGAGGATACAGCAGCCAGCTACCTAACCTTTAGGTAAGAAGCTAAAGGGCAGAACTAGGATGTAAAATTCTAGTTAAATTATCTGAATGTGTAATCAATCTCATATAGAGGCAAAGCAAGAGAAAGGAGATGCAGGAGGCTGAAAATGCCCCTATATACAGTAATATCTTTTTATTAGTTGTGCAAGAAAACAATTGATTTAGTGGATCTGGTGAGCAGAAGTAGTAGACTCCTGTTTCCACTTAGGTGCAAAATATCAAAAAGAAGAGCAAAAAAAGAAAAAAATGTGGATAAAAAAAGACAAATAAAAACTGGACATAAACATTCTGTACATTTATTTCTATGTATTGAGGAGTAATTGAATAAGCTGCAGTGAAAAAAATCGCAGTGGGAATCATCCAAAAGGATCATTAAAGTTAAGTTTAGGTCTGAATTTAAAACAGAAACAGAAAAAAATGGGGAAAGAATCAAATTTGGGTCCTTTAAATAAAAGCTGAGCTGCACCTGAACTGAGACAGATTGAGCTGCTATAAGCAACATGTTATACAACATTTATGGATGATGCAGATCAATTACTATCAAACATACAGTTATTACAGAAATTTTACAGCTTGGTAATTATATAGTAATATTGTGGTAATTTCATGGTAATAAAGGTGAAATTTCCAGGTAATCACTGGAAATAAGCTTTAATTACAGGTAGTAATAATCGGGTAGTATCATAGTGTTAACGCTGATGTAGAAACAACAAAAAATGTAGTAATTTCATGGTAATTAAGGTAAATACTTGTGGCACATTTTGGCATTAATGGATTCCTCAAAATTTCAGTGACAGACATGAAACCGGAGCGAATGAGAAGCCAGAGAGAGGCAGAGGTTTCTGATCAGCACGGTTTTAAACTCCTCTGACCTCTTCTTGTGCTTGTTTAGCTCTGAAGAGGAAATAGTGAAGGTTTAATGGAACTAGACTGACTGTTATGTTAACAAAGGATCTACCATCACTTTTAAATAAAGCTAAAAAGGAGAATATCTAGAAAAAAAAATCATGTCTTATTACAGAATTACTTGTTTTAACTTTAAACTAAGGGAGTGAATGGTGTCCTCCCTGCCTGTCATGAGAAACGTATACATGCACAGTAAAACACTAAACATGACTTGTGTGTTTTTTTAAGCAAATATAGTAGCATTTATATTCTTTATATATTTGTTGCAATAAATATATGCAAACAGAACACATGGTCCATTGAGAAACAGCAGCAGGTCCGTGTCCACATGATAGACTGTGAGACATGTTTAGCCTTAGTAGTGAGATAATTTACTTTAACATTAAGTCACTGATTCCACGCATTTTAGTAACACCCACACAAAGTAGCTTTTATTGTATTATATTGCTGCTGAAATGTTGCAGTTTAAAGCATGTTTGATGACAATCTGGTAAGATTGCTTTCACAACGGCACATTTCTGTTTGCAAATGAATTTCTATGATGGAAGGAAAACAAGATCCATTTCTGATTTGGAAGAAAAACACAAACAACCTAAAAGCACACAACGGGAATGTAAATTAAGCATAGATTATATGTAATTAGATGTAAATGGAGTAAAGCATGCTAAACACCAGTCCGGCCAAACCAAGCAGCATTTTGCTTGTGGCATTAGGTCAACATTGGATTTTTACAATTTATAGCTCCATGCTAAGTGGTTTCAGGTCAGGAGGTCAATTACATTATTCCACACATGACTTTTAGTGAAGGTCCATTTCTTTCTAAGATGCGCCTGTTCAGAGGTAAAAGGAGGGGGGGGCATAATTGAACTGCTGACCACCACAGCCCCAGCTGAGTGTCTGTCTGTGAAGTGAAATCAACAGAAGGCTTTCACAGGATGCTATTACGCCCTGCAGACCAGGACGTCCCCTCGGGCTTAATTTTGGACCATTTTGAAGACAACATGGATGGCAGATGGAAGAGGTGAGTAATAATATCTCCTGCAGTAATAATATTAGCCCATGCAGTGAAATATAGTTTTTTTTTTTTTTCTTGTTGCTAAATAAAGTGACATTATTTATTTATTCATTAAATTTTTATTTTAAAGGTCCTTGTGTACATGTAAGCAGCTTCCTCTTTAGATTATGAGATGTTTTCCAGCATGTTTTAAAAATATTGCCTAAAATCCTTTCCATCCATCCATTATCTACCGCTTTATCCCTAACGGGGTCGCGGGGGGGCTGGAGCCTATCCCAGCAGCCAACGGG
>JBAMIG010000016.1:22770949-22782157 GCA_037177335.1 Kiunga ballochi | reverse complement strand
TTTTATCCCCACAACTGGGTTTTTTAGGAGTTTTTCCTTACAGAGAAGGAGGCTCTAAGGACAGGGATGTCCTGGCTATAAGGACAGGGATGTCCTGGTTCTACTTAGTTTACTGCTTATTGTGTCTGATGTGGGATTAACTGTGTGTGAAGCCCTTTGTTGTCATACTGGGCTGTATGAATAAAGTTGAACTGAAATTTAAAGGCAGTGTCTGAAGTTTGTCAGATTTGCATAAATCCACGTTGACCCAGCGCAGCGCGCGTGCTGCGGTTCCGCTCATTTGTTACATAAACTGAGTGGAAAATTTTTTGTCGCATCAGCTGAGATGGAAAACCCCGCGAGGACTTTTAATCCGAATAAAAACAATAATAAAAACATTTTCTCTGGACGTTTCTGCTGACCCGTAAATCCCCGGATTCTTTGCGGACCTACGACCACTGATCCGCTGCAACATCACGACCACCAGAACCGGGAACTGGGTCCGCACGTTCCCAACTTAAAAATCAAACCAGCGCGTGACAGTCTCACCTACCTCTCTGTTCCCGGACGGTCCACGTTTCTCAATGTGTCTCGCTGCTGATCAGTGTTCGTGGATCTGCGCGCGACCGGCACCGCAGCCAGCAGAGCGCGGGGGCGCGCGACACGGACAGAAGCCAGATGAGGTCCAGCATGGCCGGCCCTTCGTCTGAGCCATTGTGGGGCCCCAAGCTCAAAACTTTGGTAGGAATTTATGCGGAATATTATGCCAAGTGGCCTCGAAGAGCAAAACAGAGCAGATTATTTTCTTCTGGAGGAACTGGCGACCTGTCCAGGTGTACAACCTCCCCTTCCCTTTTGTTTTAAAACAAATTCAACTTTTTCATTACATGATATTTGCCTTTTAACAGATTATTTTTCACATTGATCTAAAACAGAGTCAGAATATTATGAAATCAATAATATTTATTGGAAATCTCTTTGGAGTTTAATGTTTCACCATGCTGGGATTTCATTAATGGCCAAATTTTTACAATATCATTCAGTTGCACGTGTGTGCTCCATCGGTTAGCCGCATCATGGTGGATAAAACCACATAGATAAAAGAAACAAGATGTTTTTATTGATTTTATTAATGAAACAGTTACATTTTTGCACATTGTCATGAAATACATTTGCAGTTGAACAAAGCTTTTCTTTAAACATCACATTTTATGACTTAATGCTTGACAGAAAATAAAATGATAAATCTGAAAAACAACAAAAACATTGATTCAGTCTGTAAATGGTGGAATCATAGTCTGAATCTGTCTTCCAGGCTCGGTATTAAAGAGTTAAAAGCAGTTAACACGCTGTTTTTAAAACAGCGTACATCAGTTATCTAACACCAGTTAGCAAAGCGCTTACACCAAGCGCTTTGCTAACTGGTGTTTTGTAAATGAATCAAAATGGCTTCTAATCTAAGTTAGAAAACAGGATTATTTCTCAAAAGCCTGCAGTATTCTCTTAACATAAAGATTTCCGATTTCACGCAGGTACAGTATTGTCCGCTGTGATCAAGGGATCATCTTTCCGAGTCTTCCTCTGCCCGTCGCTGCTTTCCTGTCCATTGACCTGCTGTGATTGCTCTCTCTCACCACCAGAGGCGCTGCAAGACTCAACCGCTTCCGTCTCATTGCATAACGTGCTGCCCTGCTTAACATTTGTGTCTCTTTTCTCAGCATTTTCCACCGGTTGGTCGCTCATGGTACTGTTGCTGTGGGGAGGGTCATTGAGCATGGGGTCATTGTCAGCAGAGGGGTTTGTGACGATGCCCATGAAAAGAGGGGCCAGAGAGGTGTCATCCACAAGGGCAAAGAGGAAAGGGGAGCTGACAGAGAACAGGGAGATGGAGCGCATGGTGGTCACAACGGTGGTGGCGGAGGCTTCAACACCTTCCTCACTGAGTTCTACTGTGCTGGCATGACGGATGCTCGATACTCTGAGAGGCAGGTTGGAAATCCCAGAGAGGTCAGGACCAGAAAACAGAGAGCCAAGTCCTGACAATAAGAGACAACCAGAGGGATGATGGTTATGTGCTGCCAAAAGAAATATCTCTGTCCTGGTAGCATCCTGCCAGAATGGTACCAGGACATTCAACCTGTTGTGACTGAGTTAGGGTTAGGTGCTGAGAATCTCCAAACCAGTCATTATTCAATTACTTAACCCTGTTTGTTTTGTTTTTTTAAATAAAATGTCTTGTGGAAAGAGAGCATAGGATGAAATGAGAAAACGTTAGTCCCAGCCATATTCTTTCACCGAAGATGTCACACAGGGCACACCCTTTTCCTCCATTCAGATTAAGATAGCAAACTCTGCGGTGGATTCAAACATCCACCTTTTACGCCGATGATGCAGTCTTTTACTCTGGCTGCCTCTCTAAATGTGTCATTTATCACTACCTTTAATTAATCATGTTCTAGACTGAATTTGTGTGGTTTTGCAAGAATACATGTCTTTTCAAATACCCAAAACATATTCATCCCCAATGGGATGTCTCCAGACTAAGTTACTGAGAAGTCTTGGAATCTGCTTAGATGGCGCTTTTTCAAACTATATTGACAAATTATTACAAAGATCAGATGTACTGGCACCCTTCTCAGTTCTTTTTTTCTGTGCAAACACAAAATAATGCAAACCTACCAATCCCATCCTGGCCTAGATCCTATGGATGAAAAGAAGCATTGGAAACAGTGCCTTGTCACTTCCTCATTTTGGCTAACACTGGTCTAGTGAACATGTGATAATGGTGATAATTTGCAGATCAGCCTATCAAGAGTTTGACATACGCTAAAACTCTGCTCCTATGAGCACATAACACTTTGCTCCTTAGTCTCTTCACAGGCCATCTACGTATACCTGCAACTAAATATAAAAGTCCTTCCCCCCTTCATAAGAAATAACTATTCTAATAACTTTATTCAGTTGAAAGTCCCTAAAACTAAATCCTCTTTAGACTTGTTACTATCCCACTCTGCTGTGGCCAAAGACTGGACTGCTGTATAAAAACCACTGAGTCTAGACCAAATGGCAACCTCTGTTGGAAAAGAGTGAAGCCTATGCAGAAGTGCCAAAAATGACAGTTCCCCCCATTATCCACTAGGTGCTCTAAAACAGAGCAAATCCCCATACCAGGGCTATTCAATTAGGTCCTTCGCGGGCCGCAGCCCTTCGGGTTTTTCATGTATCCCTGTTTCAACACACCAACAGCCAATGAAGTTCTGCTCAACGACTCATTAATGTGAGTCAGGTGTGCTGAAACAGGGATGCATTGAAAACCTGCATGGCTGCTGCACTTGTGGGACCTAATTGAATAGCCCTGCCATAGACTCTCATGTTAAAAAGACCAACTTCAAAGCGTAAATAAACATGTGTACAGCCAGGTACCAAAATATTTTAGGTTTATTAGGTCGGGTTTACCTTCATAACACCTGTGAGGGGATGGTTTCTTTATAACTCTTTCATTTAGATGTTATTTAATTATGAAATGCCGCATACATATGGGTGTGTCTTTTTAATTGTCAGGTATTCATTATCTGCAGCAAAGAGACAAGTGTAGCACAAACACAGTTTATAGGCTAACAGCGCGCCTTCGTAACAACGTTTGTTAGAGACGGTTAGATCTCTTTAGACCAGAGATAGCTCAGTTACAGCAACCAGAAGCTCATAATTTGATAGACTTCAAACACCTGCCCCATACTCGCAGCGCTCAGCGCCACCTCTTCGCCCATTCCTACATGTGTCAAGATGGCATCGGTAGAAACGACTCATTGAGCTTCGGAAACCTACTGAGAGGCTCCGCCCATCTTTAAACAGTCTAAGGTGTACACCCTCAGTCTTACAGCTCTCACCCATTCTGGTCAGTGCCTCCTCAAGCTCCTGCCGGTATTGCAGCTTCACCTTGGGTAAGTTGATCTGCATTGTTTTTTCATGAGGTAGACGTCTGTAGAGGTCAGAGATGTTTAGCTTTGGAAGCACTGATGACACATTTCCTCTGGGCAGGACGATTAAGAAGCTGGTGTTTCCCTTAAAGGCCAAACTGGCAACCTGGACAGGAGAGTCATGTTGTATGCATCTTTCTTAGGAACAAACTGAACAAAATGAAGGAAGGTAAGATGTGGAATAATGTTTTACTGAAACCATGGTCAAGCAAAGCACCTCACCAAACACAATTTTACAGCTTATGGTGTGTCCATGGAAAGCCGTGTTACCTGTGCCTGTAGCTGGGGATCATCCATCAGGCGCAGAGGGTACTGAGCAGATTTCATCATGTCCACTGAGACAGACTTTGTGTTGTCCAGGTAAAAAGTTCCCTTTGTGGTCACCTGGGGGTCGAATCGTGTCTTCCATTCACCTGACAAATGCAGTGGAGAGACAAAAGAAACAAAGAGCTCTCAGGATTCACATCTAAATTTAGGGCAGAATAACATGTTTTCAGGATCATGTGAATCCTCTGTATTCATTCTCACTTTCTATACCGCTTCATCCAGTTCAGACCCACAGAGTAGCTGCAGCACATTGCAGCAATTCCTCTACATTAAAACTGCATGTTGCTAAGCCAGCGGGTATTGGGTTTACCTCTAAAGTACACAGCATTCACAAGCATTAGCACCACATCATGAGGAAGACTTTCCAGGAAGTTGGAGATCTGGCCATTGGTGACATTCTCCACCCATTGGTTGACCTCCTCCAGAGAGACTAAAGGGACGGGCCGGGATTTGTACCTGAGCGAAGGAAAGAGTCTTGGTAACAAAACTGGCAGCAGAAATGGCAAAAGGAATCTGTTGTTTCTGACTTGCTGAATCTCCATTGGTTATACTGCTGATCACAACCTTCTTTACAGCTACGAGTACCAAGGTTTTCTTGTTGAGCAGTATTTGTCCAACAATATATTAAAAACCTGGAATTCAGGTTGAAACTGGGTTTCTGTTTCAGAAATTGGTCTTGTTTTTTCATTTAACCCTGTTTCCAGCAGGTCGGGATGGATCAGGATAGTATCATGTAGTTTGCGCTTTCACCGGCAAAACCTGGAAAAGGTTTTGGAATATCTGATCTGAGCCATCCGACTTTTTCAGGACCCTTCTGTTTGTGTCCCGATCTAACTGATCTGAAGAGGTAGCTTAAGACACTTCCGGCAGTAAGAACAAGGCAGGAACAGCTCCACGTTTAAATATACAGTGGATTTATTTTTGTTTAACTTTAGGGTCATTGCACATGTTACATGTACAAAGCAGTTAGTGCAGTTTACAGCCAACCAGAGTTGTTTTAGCAATGCCGAACAGAATATAACATAAATATGACATGTTATACAGGTTAAGTATTACAGTTATGCTATTTAGATCATTTTACAGTAGTGCAAATAGAATAAATTGGTTTCCAGATCAAGAGCAGGAAGTTGAGGATTCAGTCCATACATAACCTATCACTGATGTTTGACCATTTTGTGTGTGTGTGTGTGTGTGTGTGTGTGTATTCATGAATAAGTGTTGGTATGGGTCAGATGTCAGTTTGCCAGCTGTGGGATAGAAGCTTTTCCGGCACCTGGTGCTCTCAGTCTAGAGGTTCCTGTAACGTCTCCCAGAAGGTAGGAGAGTGAAGAGTCAGTTTGCTGGATGATTGGGGTCTTTGATGGTTTTCCCAGCCCTTTTCAGGCATCCCTTCCTGTAGATGCCCTCTATGGCAAGAAGTGGTGTTCCAGTGATGCACTGGGCAGCTTTCACCACCCTCTGCAACACCCTCCAATTTGAGGCAGAGCAGCTCCCATACCAAAGTGTGATGCAGTTTGTCAGGTGGTGCAGTGGTAAAAGTTTGCCATGATGTCTGAGGACAGGACTTCTTTAGAGTCCTCCAGAAGAAGGGGCATTCTCGATCAGCTTAGAGCAGCTGGTCATCCAGGTGAGATCATCTGAGATGTGGACTCCCAGGTGCCTAAAGCTGTTCACACGGGAAAGACAGGATTTGAGGTGTGCTAATTGAAGTACTTTGAGATGATGGGGATGAAGGTTACTGCGTGGTAGTCGTTGAATCTTTGTGGATTAAAATTTTTGAGGTTCTGGTCGCACGGCACAGGCCAAGGACAGGTTGAAGTCGTAGGGTTTTCCTCTCAAAACAGCCATAGAAGCTGTAGAGCTTGTTGGAGAAGGAGAAATCAGAGAAGTGGGGGAGGTGGTCCTGTAGTCTGTGATGATCTGGAGTCCTTGCCAAATACATTTGGGATTGGAGAACCATTTTTCTACCTTCTGTTTCTGTACCTGATCTGTTTCTGGCTGGTAACACTGGCTGTAGTGGTGGAAATGTGGTCTAGTGCCAATGAGTACTGGTCTACGTATGTGGGGGTGAATATAGTCTAGTCTCTGTTTTTTAACTGATCCTGAAACATAGCATCTGACCCTTTGACCACATTTTTATTACCCTCTGAAGACAGGAGACGAGTTGGTGGAATCTAAAGAAAACTGTCTTTAAATCGAAGTGGTTGAAGTACTAGCCATGATACAAGCAGCCTCAGGGGGTTTGCTAATGGCTGCATATGCAAGTATTATGATATGAAGTTCTCTGAAGAGATAATAAGGTCTACATTTGACCATTAAAAACTCCACATTAGGTGAGCAGTGCCTCTCTGTAGTGGCAGAGTTCATCCACCAAGCTTTGTTGATGTTGATATAGATGCACAATCCTTCGCTTCTGGTCTTGCTGGAGTCGTCTGCTATCCTGTCGGCCCAGTGTATGTCCTGCTAACTCATTAGCATTATCCGGGTAGCTGTTGTTTCAGTAAAACAAATAACATTTTAATCAATAAACAGCCTGTTGTTGGTGATGTAGAGCGGTGTTTAATCAATTTTAGATCAGGAAAGAGCATTACGCCTGTGACAACAATTTACTCAGATTTCACTTGAAGCCTCTTTCACCATCTCCCATTGGACCGAGTTGATTCTTATTGTTTTAACTCTTCCATCATTAATATCAGACAGAAATTCTGGGGTCAAATTAAAAACAGTTGGTTGTACACTGTCCAGCATTCAGGATGCTGGAACCAGATCATGATGATGGAACCAGATGGAAAGTCGGTCCTCAAGGACAGTGTCCTGCAGGTTTTTGTATTTACTGCTGCACAGTTGCAGGGGTCAACAAGATAAAAAGATCTTGTGTAAAGCTGTTGAGGATCAGGAGGATCATGTATGTTGCAGCAAGAAGACATCTAAACCTGCAGCATTGCTGCCCTCGAGGACCAAAGCTGGCTGCTCCTGCCCTGTGGTTTGGGTTGTTATTGAGATGCTGTCGAGGCCACAATGCTGCAGGTTTTCAATGTATCCCTGCTCCAACACATCTAACTGTAACTAATCAACCATTTTGCAGATCTTCAAAGGTGATTGGATCCATTTAACTTAAGTTGGATGGGTTATAGCAAGAAAGAATGGAAATCCTGCATGACAGTGGTCCTTGAGAAGCAACTCTGGACACCACACATGTACCTGATCAGCCTTTATGATCAGTTCGGTTGAAGGCCTTGTTGCTCGTCTCTGAAGAGCTGATCGTATTTCAGGGTTCATTCTAATCTGATCTTTTGCAAACGAATGCACGTAGAAGCGAGTCCTCGGTGTCACCGGAACAAACTGGAATCAGTTTGTCAGGAAGTTTGATTTCTTTCTGAATGAAGTTGTGGTTATTATTTCTGCTCTTGTAACCTTTTAAGAAGAATCTGCTCCTACGGCAGAACTGATAAATCAACATAAAAGAGGAATAGTTCTTTAATGTTGTCGGCGGAGACGATACCTGGCCAGAGAGTCCTCCACAAATGATAACTTTGCTTCAAACCCTGAGGAGATAAAGCAGACACGGGATTATTTCAAATTCCTCTGAGCTCACAAAAACTCATCAGCTGATCATCCCAAACCTGGTTTCAGGTACATGCGCGCCGCCACCTCCAGCGACGTGTTGCTTAAATGAGGAACGAGGTTTCCTAGTGCGTGATGGTAACATGGCAGATTGTTAGCATGAAGACTCTGCAGAAGAAGCTTCTCTGTCTCGTTTCGAGCACCTGGAGGAATCAACACATGACAGAGTCCTGTTGGCATCAAGCTGACTCAAACTGGGCCATCAGAGCTGGTTTCAGCCGGTCTCTGTGCTGGTTCTCAGACTCTGAGTCTATGGTTAACTGTTAGCATTACCGACAGGCTCAGCTCAGGAACAGTGCTGTTCAGTAAACCGGATCTCTGCTGCTCTTTACCTTTATCTTACCCTTACCCGGTAGGCGTATACAAACTGCTACCTCTGTTACATAAAAGCCTGATACCTTTGTGGTGCGATGGAAAAACAGTAACAGGACATCCAGCAGTTTGTGTTCTTTCTATTTAGCATGCCGCTTTAAACTCTAAAGTATCCTGATTATATGTGAACATTGAGATGCTCCTTCTTTTGAAAAGACACGGAAGTAATGATTCTTTCAACCAATCAATGGATTATGGTGTGTTTAAAACCTCATTGCCTCAGAAGGATGAGTCTGTGCACATTTCTTTTGCTTTCAAAGGTAAAAACTGGGAAGTATGTCCCAGCTGACCCCCTTCTACTTTTTATTCTTGGGGCATTGAGAACAAAAACAAAGGTTTTGCTTGCTGCAAAGGATTCAACAAGTTTCAGGCACCATCAACTCGTTCTTTAGTGGACTGCTCCTCCGTGGAGCCTTGGCAGCAGTCCACCATGATTCAGTCTGAAATATCAGCTACTATGGGCGGTGTTGAACGTCTTAGCAGATGTGTGAAACTTTAGTCTGGTAAACAGTCAACACCAAATGCTGCGAGGCAGAATGTGTCATCCTACTATCGCCGTGTGGATAAAAAACAAAGCAGCAGGTGAGAAAAGAAATAATTCTGACTAACCCAAGGTGAGATGAGCGAGGGCAAAAGCCAAGCTGAGAGGAGAGATGATGACGTTCGGCTGCTGTGGACTGACAGGAAGCTTTTCCAGTAGCTGTAAGCCCAGCCGCTCTATGGCGCCACCTATCAGCCGCCACTCTGCAGGAACAAATGTGGCTCTGCAGTTGCTGCCCTTCCCTTCCTGTGGCATACCGGACACATCTGAAGCCGTGGCGTTGGACTCATCCTGCAAGTTTAAAAGTGGAACATCAGGTGAACCGTTTCTGTTTCGGTGACAGAAACAGTCGTTCACTGAGATTCGTCTTACTGATAATCCCACGTGGCAGAGACTAAGCAAGAGAAGAAGAAGACGCAGCTTCATTTCCGAAGCACCTGGAAACATCCACAATGATTAACTCTGCACATTAAATACCATTCAGCTCTGTAGTCTATGAATGGCCTTCAGGTTGGAGAACTGAGGCTCGCGGGTTTTAAATATGCCGTCATCACCCTTTATGGGCTGTTTTTTATTTCTCCTGATGACAGAAGATTTCATGCCTCTTCATTATAGCCTGCGTACTCTGTAGTATGGAGGCAATATGGCTGCTATGTTTACCAGACTAAAGGTTAGTTTCAGAACATTTTTTGGCTCGTTTACAATATGCTGGAGACACAACCCAGAAAACCCCCGATCGCCCCAAATAAAGCTGAACCTAATGCACATATTCACAACCAGCTCTGGCATCTTAAGTTTAAAACACTTTTTATGACCCGTCACTCTGATTATTTTTGCATTGCTGTAAAATCCTGGCTGAAGGTTTTTCCCAGTCCTCGGCTCGAAGGGTTTTGGGGAAATAGGAGAAGAGCCATACTTACCAGGGTCGTAGGTTAAAAAGTAGGTGAGTAAAATAAGGATAAGACCGATGTGACCAACCTTCTGAAGGCTGGACAGCGTAGTGCCTGGACCCAACAGCTGCCCACCCCCTTGTTAGTGGATTAATCATCAACTCTGAGCCGTCGGTGGCTGGACCAGCAGTTCTTTCACAGGGGTGTAAGACCCCCATACTGGAACCAGGACGGATCGAATCAATAACTTATTCCAAAAGTTACCGGAGTCGTTGCATGCATGATGCTGATGCATGTCTAAACTTTGCTGCTCAAGAGTTATAAAAAAAACAACATGCATCACATTAAGCAAGTTTTACTTTATGATATGGTGGTCCACATGATTTCCAAGGCTGAGTAACTTTTTAGTTACATTAAACTTAATGTCAAAGCTCAGATTTGCTGCTTAAAAGGCTAAGCTAAGTACAATTAAAATATAAAAAAAAAACAATAAATTAAACCTTAGATCCTTCATATAGGCTACATAGAAAGAAAAAAGTTATTTGTAAAGCATATAGTAAAAAATTAGATGGATTGTCCCCCAGATGGTGTCCTTGTTGTGAACTGCACATGCATTTAGCAGAAAGAGTGGGCAAATGTTTGTCTTTCTCTGATCGTTCCAGCTTAACGCCCACACAAGCAGCTCTGCAACAAACACTTCAGCCTCCTGCTTTCACCCCACAAAGATCCAGGGTGTCGATCGCATGACCCCTGTTGTTTTTGGCTTCTTCGTTAAACATGTCCACTCAGGTCTGGAGGGAAAGAAAAGAAAGTAAAAGGAAGATTGTGGGAAAGTTTCCCTTAAAAGGCTTGTTGGAAAGGTCGAGAAAACGGCATGATGTGGACATTAAACAGTAAATCAGCAGAAAAGAATAAACACAGAAATCCAGTAACAATGCTGCCTTTACTGCCTGCCTCTGACTCGTCTTTATTTGTTTACTGTGGTGTATTTATTTTCATTGTTTTACTAAAAATGTTTAAAATGCATTTGATGTTTTTTTCTTTTAATTATTTTTAATCTGTTTTAATTTTATATTTCCTTTCAATTTGACTTATTTTTTTACTTTTATTGTTTCATTTGTTGTTTTTATTTTGTTTACTTTTTTCTGTTTTCCACTGATGTGTTTTTGGTCTGAGTTTTTTATTCACAGCTGATGATCAGTTTTTAGTTGTGCATCGTGTCCCGTGTTGCAACCAAAGTCCCAGCAGGTTTGTTCCTTTGTGTTTTGCTTAGTTATAATATGGAGCTCTTTATTATTGGCTCTCTGAGAGTCTGAAACTCACCACCTGCGAGAAGAAGTCTAGTTTTTCTCTGTAAAGATGACAGAATCTTGCTGCACAGGTTGGAAAACTGGGTTGGACTTTCTGAACTGGTTCAGGTTCTATTTAGAAGGTCGGAGTTATTTTGTTACAATCGGCAGCTATGAATCTGAACGAGTGGACATGACTTGTGGAGTAC
>JBAMIG010000016.1:22694340-22704536 GCA_037177335.1 Kiunga ballochi | reverse complement strand
CTTCCAGAGAGAATGCAGAGTCCAATCCAAGCTTTTAGTTCAAGTTGGTCAACTTTTAGCCATGCCTTCCCTCTAGCGTTGGCGATTCTCTGGCTCTCTACATTTGTGCCTTTTATCACCTGTAGAAGTATTTCCTCACTGAGGAAGAGCTCCCATGCTTCTCTGGGTGATGTCGTGGTCACCCCACGTGCTGGGCCTGGTCAGGTTATGAGCAAATTGTGGCTTGGTGTTCTAGTATGAGGGGGAGGATTCTCACTCCAGTAGGAGCCCTTCTTGCTCATCCGGTTGGTACTTTGGACCTCATTTTCTTCTTCTTCTTCTGAAGAGTCAGCGGATTCCCCTGTGTCTGATAATTGAGGTTGAATGGCTGGTGGCTGGTAGTCTTGGTCCTCGTCGTCAGAGAGTTCTGATCCTGAGTCTAACCCCATAACAGCCTGTCCATCGTCTCTATCTAGCACCATTTGGCAGGCCTCTTCAACAGTGAACCTTGCAGCCATGACACCGTAGATGAGAAAATCAAAAAGGGATATTTTGTTATTTGGTATTGTCATAGCACAGGATTGCTAGACATGTTTTATATATTCACACAATAGTCAATAGTCAGGTCTTCTGAATATTCCAATTGATTTTTCTGAGGGTTTCAGCACATGGTAAGGCTACATAGCTAGCTATAGCAGCTAGCTATAGCTAGCTTAGCTACCTAGCTAGCTTAGTTAGCTACTTACCTAGCTAGGTAGCTTAGTTGTTAGCTAACTTACAAGCTTAGCTAAGCCGATGACACAATAGAATTATAAATGAATTATAATATAATACAGTACTTATATGATTATCAGGTCTTGCTGTGGAAAAAATCTTCCTGAGTGACTTCTGTCTCTCTGACTCTGACAGTGACGTCTGTCACTGGTCTTCTGTGCACTTGTAATATATTCCTGACAGCCTCAACTGCATCATCAGGTGTATCTGATGATCTATACCTGATTATGTATTCAGGTTCCTGTTCCTGAACCAGACTTACTTTGTTTGGGGTAAAAAAAGACCCCCATGTGAAAAGCGGGGTAGTAAGACAATTATCTCCATTTATTAACAAGTATAAAAAAAACTAAATCAAAATTGTAAATGAAATAACATATAACATGTTTGTTTATCTATAGGTGAAATGTCAAATGATATCAACCCTCCAGGACAAAGATATTGCAACCCTAACAACCCTGTTGGATCAGTTTCCATAGGAAATGAATTGGGGTCAAAAAAGACCCCAGAACGTAAAAGAACCAAGTCAGTTGGTCATGCATCCTAGGGTTAAGAATCCATTACTTGCCTTCCAGTAGAGAATCAGTCTCAGGCAGTGATTACTCAATGCTGACTCCAGCGGAGTTAGAACATGTTTGGCTTGGACTGCTAATTGTGCCTTTATGTGTGACAAACGCTGGTTTTCTGGGGCAATAGCACTTTAAAATGGGTTTCTGTCAAATTCAATGTTCTTTTGTGTGCTTCATTAAACAGAAAGTGCCATTTGTTGCTATAAAATTGTATTAGTTTCAGAAAAAGGCTCCAGGTAAAACAGGCTCTATTGTGTTTGGAAATTCTTCTCAATAATTTGAGCATTTCTGATGTATTCAACAATGAAACGTGTTTACATTGGCTTATTTTTGTTGTAAATGTGTTCAACTCATAAAGTGACAATGTGTGAGTGGTTTTCATTGCAATATAATGGGACAAAGTGAGTTCATGATCAGGCAAAATCTATTTTCCTCTGAAAAGCCTCTAAAACTAAAAGATAAAGAGACCTTCCAGTACTTACATACAGTAAATAAATAGTCAACGGGGTCAGCTGTAGCTCATGTAGCTCATTACCATTGTTTTTATGTAATATTAATGTTTTGGACAATACTAGGGGCAATGGAAAAACAGCTTTATGATTTTTATATTAGCGCCAACAGTAATTTCAACCAAGCGTTTTACTTAAATTATTTCCCATTTTTACTTTTAGTATAATATATTTTATAATATTTTACAAAACAGTAAAAAGTAACAATTGTTTTGTTTTCTACAGAAACAAACTAAATGTTGGCTTGATTTTGCACAACATTATAATAAAACGTTCATATCAGTAATTAAATCCTGTGTAATTATTTAGCAAGATCCATATTTTTTCCACAGTTTTCACTTCGATTGCAAAATATTGAAATGAGACAAAAAACTTTTTTTTTGAGAGCGAGAACAAAAAAGTTTGGAGAGAAGAGAAATTATATTTAAAGTAAAATTTTCACCCTGACAGCAAAGAAAATATACATTTGAGAGTAAAAAATGTTTAGGAGGTACTTTTTAAAAGAAATATATATGTTTTTTTAAAATTTGAAATAATAATTATCTAAAAAACCTTTTTTTGCTCTCAATGTGAAAAGAATTACTATCAAATATATATTTTTCTTACAAAACATTTTCCCTCTTGGATTTCTTTTTTTCTTGCATTTAATAAAAAGACAAATATAGCTCCATACCACCTTATTTAATTTAGTTATTCCTTGTGTTTCATGAGTTAACTTAAGTTTCCTGCTGGTCTGTTTGTGTGTGTGAAATAAATCCGAAATCTCTTGCATCCTATTCGCCTGCCTGCCTGTCCACACCTCCGTGCCTTTCTATTTATAACAGATGCACAATCGACCAGTCAGTTAAAAATACTGATGGTAATCTCAACACTTGCCTAGTTAATATTGTAGATATTGTGCATTTCAAGATGACAATACAATTTTTTAAAACAAATATCCACCAGGCTAAAATAAAATACACTTAAAACTACTAGAAAATTTGTTTTTCACAAAAAACATAAAAAATAGCCTTTGTTTAATGTTGCTTGATCCAAGTCAGAAAGTCTGTCTACTTTTGGAAAAAATCGTAACCGTAAACTGCTTATGTTTACTTTTTAAACTTGCACTAATAGGTATGATTTCTATGTTTCATGCAACTTTAATTTAAATAAAGCAATATTGACACTTTGTGTTAATTTTACATTCAATAAATGTAACAGCAGATGAGATTTATGGCATCCAGGCCAACGCGTTGCAACAATTTGGCCCATGAGGAAATTAAGCATACAGTTGTTATTTTGTTATGTGTTAGTTTCTGTGTTTTTTCTCATGTTTTTTGTGAAGGCTTAGTTTTGTTTGTGTCTGTAAAATTTATCCCCTGCTTAATTGTTTTACTTGTTTAATCATCGGATTGGTTCATTAGTTCCTCAATAGTTGTATCCCTTTTGCTGTTTAGTTGTTATGATGGTCCCAATCCTTTTTTTCATGGGATTATATGTGATTGATTCTTGTGTTGTTGCTCATGTTTAAGTGTTTGGGATTCAACTCTGAATGAGTATTTTTTTCCCACGGACCCCAAACTTCCCCCTGAATATAATTTCAAAGATCCGTATTATTGCTATCATGAAACAGGAATATAAAACTTTGTTTTTGTGAGGTTTAGAAAGCTTGAATTTTTATAGCTGCTACAGAAAACAACTAGTGTCCTGAGGGACATAAAAGTGATCTAATGACATAAATTGTCCCTATATTAACTCTAAGGCATCAGGTGGTGGATTCAACCCATCCACACAAAACACAGAACTTTTTATGTAAACAGTTTGAAGAATGAAATAAGAGTAGCAGTAGCAGTCAACGGGCGAGAGGCAGGGTACACCCTGGACGGGACGCCAGTCCATCGCAGGGCTGTCTGCACAATCAGCCACCGTGAAATGTTAGTTTTCTTAAATTTGTTTTCTTCAAGGTTCTTGACTAAATAAAGGTACAGCAGGCAGAGCATCATTCTGCTGTCACTATGGCACACAAAACAGGTTGAGAAGAAAGACGTATGTATTAAAACTATAGCTTTTCAGACACCCACAGCTCTAAATATTTAAAGCTGCGGTATATATTAGTTTTGCTCCATTTTCCTACCCCAGGAGCTCAATATTTTACTTTATGCCTTGATTAATGAATGCTAAGGGGCGTATATTTTCCTATATGGATATAATACAAAAAGAATCTGACCTCTCCCTCATTTATAAAACATGCCTGTGACAGCGACACATCATCCTTTCAGCATCTGACCTTACACTTGATGGCTGTCATGTGAAATAAATTCAATTCATATTTCATCAAAGATTAATGTGGTTAAGCGATGCATTCTTGGAAATAAATAATCTCCATAATTATTGCATTAAGTGTTCAGTTGATGGTTTACCGAACAGCATACTTTCCTAATAGGATAAGTTAAATGATTGTCTGTAGTTGTCAGTTTGTAGTCCACATTCTGCCAGACAATGTAAAATGGCCCTTGCATGTTGTGTGCTGTATGAATGGTGAAAGTTTTGCACTTTGACATTAAACAGTGCTTGAGATCTTTCTCCCACATTTCACTGCATGGACTTCATTACTGTGTTGTTTATGCATGAGGCCCCAGGGTCATCGTAACAAAGCCGGGGAAATTTATTGTTACAAGTCAATGAAGTTCTAATGATTATATGGAGACAAAGACACACTCCAGAAATAAGTTCTAAAGGAGCTTGAACTCCTTTGTTTATGAACAACCCCTTTTTGATTAAATGGGCTTCTCAAAGAAGGGTTATTTGTACAACATAACTTGATTATGCATGCTCATATTGCCACTCAAAGAACCAGCGCTCTCCGGGTGCAGTTGTATACGGTTTTGACATTTTCATAGCTCTGAGTATGTATATCGGTTTAGTCTTTTTGATGGAAAATTTCTTGGACTTATTATTGCTGTGGTAAGCTAAATTTATAGCACTGCCATTCATGAACTTAAATCTAATTTAGACATTCAATTAAGAACGTTTTTATCATTTAAAAACCCTTTAGGGTTATTCAGCACAAGTTCACGTTGTAGATCTGTTCATCTATATATATATTTGATCAAAGTCGTTTTTTTGGTACCTTGTACAAGCCAAAGGTGGGTTACCTTCTTACCAAATTTTGAGTTTTGGATCATGTCACGACCCTGTTTGTCAGAAGGGGTTTTGTTGTAACCACATAAGAGTTGCCAGGTTGTAAAGGAAGTGAAAAAAAAGTATTTATTATGTCAAAGAGGGTATTGGTACACAGACGTGGTTCGAGACCACCAGAGTTGGGGTTCACAAAGCTGCTCAAAACAACAAAGTAATAGAGCAAAATCAAACTAACATAAAATGGGATGGCCAAATCCCCAAGGTATGCAAAATAGAATACCAATACGAAAACAAAACAGGCCTCCTAAAATATTACCAAAAGGGAGAGCAGCTCCAATAAACTAAGGCTATCAAACAAACAAAACAATATCTAGTAATACTAATTACAAATAAATCAAACTTCTGTGTAAATATACAAGCAAAAATATATTTTGAATAAATTTACAAATCTACATATTATCAAAATACTATGTACAAATACAAACAAACAAAACCCTAATTAGCCCAACTCAAACTACACATTATTTAAATGATACAAATAAACAGAAAACCAAGTAGTTTTAACACTACTGGAACCAAACACACATACAAAATACAAGAATCCTAAATACTAAACTAAGTGTAAATACCAAACCCAAATCTAAACTAAGCTAAACAGCCCATAATGAGCTCATGTACAAAGTGCACCACAAATACCAAGCCGAAGTGACTTTTAGTTTCCTGGATGCTGATGTGTTTGTTGGTGAATGGTTGAGGGGTTTGACGAATCCGGAGGGTGCAGGTGAAGGTGTGGCTGATGATCCAATCCTCTCCAGGTGAGGGTGCAGACCAGTATACAGGATGGAAGATGACAAATTATTACTGAGTGACAGGCGTCCATGACAGATCACATCATATTATAATAGGACAAAACTGAAGAATATAAGCACAAAGTTTCAAGGAAACTTAGAGAAATGCAATAAAACTTGTTTATACACTTTTTAAAAACCAGTTTTCTTTCCCAGTCCCAAGCTGTACACACAACTGGCTTCAGATATTTGCTGAAGTTCAGTAGATGCCTGCCTTGTAACCATATAAACTGTATGTGCCACTAAATCTCATCTTTCCAGAGTTATTTATATGGAACAAAGGCTGTGGCATATTTGTAATCATCCAACATTAACACATGGTGACACAAAACATTTGCAGTGAAGTAGCCTAGAGAAAAAATATAGCTATGGACACAATAGCAAAAAACAATCTTGTACCATGAAGTTAAGCTGCCCTCCCACCCTCACCCCTCATCTGGCTCTTTTTTTTAACAATCAACAGTACAATAATATATCTTCATGCACCATGTTTGACATATAGGCTACTTTTGTCAGTTTGAATCACATGATGACCAGAGAACAGAAGCAGAAAAACACAAATTTGGTCTTCTTACCATTCTTGACAGCTTTCCATGTTTCAAATTCAAAGACTGAAAGGATTCACAGTTTTTATTTATGGTTTGTTTATTACTCTATTGGTTCTTTTAACAACAACAACAATGACGGAGTACTAAATCCATTTCTTCTTCCACAGGTGTGTACCTCAAATCAACATCAATTCCTTATGTCGGTTTGGTATGCATGTTTATCCCATCTTTCCCTGTTACTGAGTATGGCTGATTATTGACTTTGCATTCAACCAGGAATCTATCTATCAACTGTAAAAAACAGATTTTATAATTACACTGAATCCATTTAAAACGAGGGGGTCATCTGTGCTTTTACTGTGAAAAACTAGTTTTGTGGGTTCTTTTCTGTTGGCCTTATTCTGTGATAGCTATGCACCAGGTCCACACGAGTCTCAGGCCAGATCTGGACCCATATCAAGATGCAACCTAGAGATGAGAACATGTTAATTTTCAAGGCTTTTGCTCATTATGGCTATAAGCTCAAAAGTACAAAAAGCTCCACTCTACCTTCCACTGGTTAAAGATTACATAATATAAACTCTCAAGAGAGCTTGTTTGCAACCCTTTTTTAAAATTAGCACAACACTTGGAGGGTTAATTTGGTGTTTACAGAAACGGGCTGCTTCTGGTCACAAAGCGCTGCCATATGGGCTTTTTTGTATTGCTGCCAAATGCTTATTTCTTCGACATGGTAAATGTGGTCCAAAAATACTAGAAGATTTAAGGCCATAAAGTATAACATATTTAGCATCTGTTTTAGGGTTTGCTTGGTACCAGACTCAGTAAATTGTTACAAAAAATTGTTATGGATGAACTGAATAAATGTGCTGTTCTAGCAGCAGGGTAGAGCATGCTTGTGAGCCCGTAAACATTTACATCAGGGGATGGCAGAACCGTTCCGGTTTCAATTCATACCATTTGTCTTTTATTGTGTTTAACTTGCCTAAAAGCATATGTTATTTGATAAAATCAAGGTGTAGAAAATACTGGAATGGCTGGATTTTTAATACATAGCTAATAAGTTAAGGTGTTACTGTATGTGGCCATAAGTTCTAGATTATTAGTAAATATCTTCAAAATAGAATTGATGCTGTGCAAAAGTACTCATCAGTATGCAATATGGGTACCCCATCCCACTTGCAGGTATACAGAAAATGAAGTGATGGTTGGATATAAAATGCATCCTAATGCATAAAGAACCACAATGTTTTATGTGTCCCTGCTGGAGAACATGGCGCATGGAAGACTCTAGTGTGAGTGAACTTCCACAGTTATTTCCGACAGGAAAAAGGAGAGAGTAGTAAAAAGGGCTAACAGTCCGAATAAATGTTAGCTTGTCTACCTCCATTACCCCAGTTAGCTCTAGGCACCGCAGAGTTGTATACATTTTAATTATTCACTCCAATACTCCCAGCTCCACTTCTCTGACCATTTTGCATGGAGGGATGTGATCCTGCCAAGATCCCAACGCTTCAATTCAACTCTTCTGTTCATCGAGATTGTGAAGTGGTATCATATTAAAATGACTATTTAAAGATATAAAGTTTTTCAGACCAGCACAAAATTCTTCTTGCTTTGTCGTTAACACTATGCTATCTAGCATCAGTGCAGCAGAATGATGGTCTGGCTTGGCTCCTGTGTTGTTCCAAACAAATTTACTTCACCAAGAAGAGTTTAAACAGAAAATAAACCTTTTGGATGGAAAACTTTAGAGTCATTCACAATCCAATTATTGATTTTCCTGTGTCTACTTATTCGAATGCAGGGTGTTAGGTAAGCTGGACACCAGTTAAACTAACATGCATGTCTAAGAAGTGTGAGATAGGGCACTCAAGTGAGACCATGCAAACTTCACACATAGAAGTCCTACAAACACCTCCCACAAGCAAAGGTTGGAACTAAGAAGCTTCTTACTGTGAAGCGATAGTGCTACTATCTATGTGAACAACTGGAAAATCAATAGTATGTTAAAAATAACAGGACAGTGTTCTGATTTGGAAAAAAATTCAGGTATGTAATCATTTAGTCAGTAATTTACTGCAATCCAGTCAACAAACAAATCTGTAAAGTCTCTGTTCAATTTAAATCCAACATGTGGAGAACTGTTCCAATGCAGCAAAAGCCATTTTTGGGCTGAGATAAATGATTTGAATCTCTAAAAAGAGCTGAAGCTCCCATTGCCTTCTTGTCAAACTTCAGTTCTCATTATTTTCTCAGGTACTTTAATTGTATCCTGAGGTCAACTGTTTTACTATAAGTTGACCTATTACCTAATTGATTAAAAACATTCTCTGTAATTCACCTTTTATACTGCTTGTGCCAAATGAACAATTGGTCACGCTCCTCAACGTCACATACATGACTAATTAGGCGCCTGTTTTTTTTTTCTTTTTACATATTTGGATATGTTAATGTTAAGTAACCTGACAAATTAACATGGAAGTCTTACAAAGTTTGATTTGAATGTTATCATCGAACTGAATGGACATTATCAGTAGGTTATCGGCCCATTCATATGGGTCAGCAGTGCCCTACAGTGCTTTCGAATAGGTTGGTTGGTCAATAATTTAATTCCTGATCAACATTGATTAAGTTACAAAAGATATGGCTGAGATCCATGCAATAAATTGTGAATTCATGCAAATTAATTGCAGTACACGAGAGTTTAACTCACTAATAAGGCCTTTCTGCTAAAAGCCATCCAACTGTTGATGCATTGGGAGAACATGTTTTTGTGCATGTGCTAATTGATTTACCTTTTGCAGGAAAAGTACAATAAAGCTGAGTTAATCACACACAAGTGATTCCAACACATTTTTATGGGCTATTATAAGCCTGAATCTGTGTACTGCCTTTCATCAGTTTCATCAGTAAAACTTTCAGTTTTATTAGTTCAGTAATGTAAAAAGCTTTGGAAATGTATTTAAATGTGTAGTTCCATTTTAATTTCACTATCATAATTTTTTTTATGAAGGTTTTTATTGGTGTACTCTGACATATTATCTTGTTTGTGCTCTATTTAAAACATAGCCTTTTTTATTTATAATTCCTTGCTTTCATGACCTATCTTTTATAGTGTTAATTAGTGGTTGCGCCCCAGTAAATCTTTGAATACTGTGTCATTAATCAGAACATTTTACCACTTTAGGAATGCCAAAGGTTTTGGAAGTTTTTTTTTGATTTATGGTTGAACCTTTTTCACTTTACAATGTTATATAAAGTTTTTCATTGGTACTGTCTGATACCATATTAGGATTTAAAATTGATACTGCCTTGCTATCATGATCTTTTGTTTAAAGTGTTTACCGGTGGTTGGACCCCAATAAACCTAATAAATGTAGTCATTACCCCAAAATAAATAAAAACAGGTTTATATGATATGAATTGTCTTGTTAAGTTTAAGCTATAATAATCAGAATATTCACAACAAGCACCTACGCTTGCCATGAAGTAGTTAGAACATTTATTTTATGTGGTGGTTTTGCAGTGGATCCAGCCTGGAAGGTGACGTGTTTTAACTATTACAGAGTGATTCATACCCCTGTTTTGTGTACAGAGTCTTATACAGGACTGTCTCAGGAAATTAGAATATTGTGAAAAAGTTCTTTATTTCCTGTAATTCAATTAAAAAACATGAAATGTCATACATTCTGGATTCATTACAAATCAACTGAAATACTGCAAGCCTTTTATTGTTTCAATATCGCTGATTATGGCCTACAGCTTAAGAAAACCCAAATATCCTATCCCAAAATATTAGAATATCATGAAAAAGTATACTAGTAGGCTACTCAACTAATCACTTGAATC
>JBAMIG010000016.1:22587995-22598659 GCA_037177335.1 Kiunga ballochi | reverse complement strand
AATGAAACATCAGGCCATAAGGGTTTAACTGGGAATGAAACATCAGGCCATACGGGTTTAACTGGGAATGAAACATCTGGCCATACGGGTTTAACTGGGAATGAAACATCAGGCCATAAGGGTTTAACTGGGAATGAAACATCAGGCCATACGGGTTTAACTGGGAATGAAACATCTGGCCATACGGGTTTAACTGGGAACGACACATCAGGCCATAAGGGTTTAACTGGGAATGAATCAGACCTCTGAGGGATGTAGGTCTTGCTTTATCATCTCTGCTGATCAGCGATTAAATTAAAATGCTCGTCTTTTCATTGTGAATCTGTGATAATCACTTTGGGTTCTTCTGCTTCCTGCAGTGTTAGTGCTGAGTCAATCATAGATAACACGATCATATCAGTCACATAAATAAGGAAACCTAGAGTCTGTGTGTTTAATTCAAAATGATCTTATGATGTAAAAACACACAGCAACACATAAAGATGACGTTATTAGAGAACAAAGCTTTAATATTGTAGGAACCACAGCTAAATCAGTATATGTGGGATGTTGCATCTGAGCCTGCAAAGCCCTGCACACGACACAGCGCCTTCTGTTGCTGCTACTGTATTTCACACCAAGATGCAGCATAATAAATGCGACATAAATGTGTGGCACAAGCACATCACATGCTACCCTCATTTATGTGAAGATGTGAGTAAACGCTGTGCCTCTGCTTCTATTACTGTTCTAAGTCATTCAACTTGTCAAAGAAATTTTCCCCACTTGAAATTAGCTTGTCCTAATGAAAATTTAATTTGTTATCATGAGCATGGTGCCTGTAGCGCTGCCTGTGAGGCGGAGATTTAAAAGCCTTGAATGCACTTAACTTGAAAACAAATGCGTTCCAGGCTGGAAGGAATTGGATGTATCCATTAAAGTGACATTACCCAGGCTGAAAATGGAATCTGATCATTTGTCTTCGAGCAGCGACATTACTTCAGTGAAAGCACCACACCGCTGATGGTGCATTCAGAGTCTGGACGCAGAAATTCCTCTTGACAATAGTCATTGGATCCCAGCTATCATGTCAATAACTGTATTTACCACAACTGCTTCTGCACAGATTGAGCAATTTTCCATCCAGCACATCCTGAAATAATGGCTGGGAGATGGCTTTTCCTGAGCTGAGGGGAGAAATGGTGACAGTCGTAGCTTCACTAAGAAAAAGATGTTTATTCTGTGAGAGAAATTTATAGCAGGATAAAAATCCCCCTGCTCATTAATACAGATGTCTAAGCAGCCAGAGATACGAAGCATTTATAACGGTGACCAGCTGTTCACGCGCACACCGGAGCTGATAAAAACATGTCAGCTCATGTGTCCAGATCATTAACCAGCTAGTTTAAATGTGGTTAGTTAGCATGAGGTACACCTCAGATTGCAGAAGCTACTAGAAATCCTTTTCACACATTTAATGCTGTTTTTGGCTTTTTTGCAGAACGATTACATCTTTTATTTATGTGTTTATTATGGTGATGATAAGACCATGATGGATTTGTTTAGGTCTGCATCCTTTATGCCACAAACTGCTGCATTAAAGGAGAAACGTGGACATAAATGTGAAACAGAGAAATATTTTCCAGGATGCCAGTAACCGGTGAAACTGGTGAAACTGGTGTTGGACAGGAAGCGCTACATTGCTTCCAGATACCAAGGGGAGTGCATTCATCTGTTATAAGAGTGTATAGCTCTGATGGTGGGAGTTTTCATTTGTCCTGGGCCCATGAAGGCAGCACGGTAAGCAGCCATTTGTTCGCCCTTCTGCTCGTTTACTAGGGGTGTAATGTTCATTTAGGAGCTGTAACTCTTCTGATTGATTTGATTGGCTGACATTTCAACCTGGAGACGTACCTACTGGTTACCGTGGTTACCGTGGATGTTCAGTAAATCCACATACTGGATTGGACTGCAGCGGTTGTTTTCAGAGGTGAGTTAGTGAGGTACGTAGGTAATCTGGTTTCATAGGATCCAAAAAGCATGTCCTCTCTGTGACCAGTAATAATATCTAAGTGTTTAGCCATGTTCTCTCTGTGTATACTTCCTCCCACTGTCCAAACACACGTTAGGTTAACTGGTTATGCTAAACTCTCCATAAGAATGAACGAGTTGTCCTACCATGGACTGTTTACCTGTCCAGGCTACATTTCGCTACGCGCCTGAATGATGGCTGGGATGAGCTCCGGCTTCCTTTATAAGCTGCTTAAAACAACGGCTGGTTTACTGACTGATGAGGTTTTGCCTGAATTATTTTTGCATTTGTAAATTATGGCTGTTTTATATCTTGAATACTCGATTCTGATCGGCTGGAAGGAAATAGCCTCATCGTTCATGTAAATCACTGCGCCGCAGTGCAACGCTCACCAACAGCTCAGAACATAGGACCACACCTGAGTTACGGTACTGTTGCCTTTGATGCTGGGATGGAAACACGATCATGTGACGGGGCATCGATGTGAAAGCAGCCTGCAGGTTTTTTCAGCTCCGTCCATCCAGGAAGGACCAGGATGGAGCGGATGGAGTGATCAGAGTCCACACATGTTACATCTACGTCTTTCCAACGCTGATGATACGGACATGCTGACCTGGTACTCAGTAAGTCTGAGCTGATCAGAACCCCCTCATCCTCTGGCCCAGCCAGCGCTGTAGCACAGCACGGCTGATATGATGCCACAGTAGAAAATGAGAAAATGTTTTTACCATCATCACAACCTATGATTTATATTCCACCTTTTTCTGAATGACAGTAAAGATTTAAAAAGCTCTGAAAGGGTTAATGAGAGTTTTTCCCCTCAGCATGAGTCTTACATCATCCCCTTTCCACTCATATCAGCCTGTTTTTGGTCCATATGTGAGGTCATTTCCAGAGCCATGGTAACGGGAAGATTGTCTTCTCTCTTTACTTTTTTTCTTTTTTTTACATTTCTTTTCATGTTACAAAAAGCATTTTTGTCTCTGAAGCCCTCCAAACGTTTACTGTTAATAAATTCACTTTGATAGCAGTCTGGCTGCTACGACTGAAGCCGCTGCTGCATTTCGTCTCACTGCCGACAGACCCAAACTAATGCTATTTGTTTTCTGATAAATCTTCTTTATGTGCCAACTTTCCTTCCTGTTAAATGATTCAGAAACATTTTAGTGTGATTTAGGAGTAAAAGATCCTACCTATTGGAATGGTGAAGGCATTGTGAATGGCTTCACCGTGAGGACAGTTTTAGTGCAGACCCCCTCCACCTTAGGTCAGGAAGAAGCCAACGTTCCCACACTCATCCCTCCCTCACCAAACACCTGGGATGCAATTAGAGGAAGGTTTTTCAGCCATCAATAAAACCAAGCAGAAAAAGATATAAATATACAGTTGTGCAGACGCAACGTACTGCTTTTAGGGGACAAAGCAGAAGGTTACCATGGTAACCAAAATATAAACACAACTTTCATAAGAGCAAAAAGACACATTGGCCTGGATCTTCCTTAAGCGTGATCCCAGGAGGTATTTAACTATAATTAATGTTATTTTTCAGTAAGAAATTTAACCAATTAATTACTTTTAAAGATACTAAACATACTCATAGACTCTTACAGACCTCATGCAGACCTCATACAAACCTCATCCAGACCTCATACAGAACTCATACAGACCTCATGCAGACTTCATACAGAGCTCACACAGACCTCATGCAGACCTCATACACACCTCATGCAGACCTCATACAGACCTCACACAGACCTCATACACACCTCATGCAGACCTCATACAGACCTCACACAGACCTCATACAGACCTCACACAGACCTCATACAGACCTCATGCAGACCACATACATACCTCATACAAACCTCATCCAGACCTCATACAGAACTGATATAGACCTCATGCAGACTTCATACAGAACTGATATAGACCTCATGCAGAACTCATGCAGACCTCATATAGACCTAATGCAGACTTCATACAGAGCTCATACAGACCTCATGCAGACCTCATACACACCTCATGCAGACATCACACAGACCTCATACAGAACTCATGCAGACCTCATACACACCTCATGCAGACTTCATACAGAGCTCACACAGACCTCATGCAGACCTCATACACACCTCATGCAGACCTCACACAGACCTCATACAGAACTCATGCAGACCTCATACAAAACTAATACAGACCTCATACATACCTCATGCAGACATCATGCAGACATCATGCGAACTCATGCAGACCTCATGCGACCTCACACAGACCACATACAGACCTCATGAAGACCTCATGCAGACCTCATACAGACCACACACATTCCTCATACAAACCTCATCCAGACCTCATGCAGACCTCATACAGAACTGATATAGACCTCATGCAGAACTCATACAGACCTCATGCAGACCTCATACAGACCTCATGCAGACCACACACATACCTCATACAAACCTCATCCAGACCTCATCCAGAACTCATACAGACCTCATGCAGACCTCATGCACACCTCATGCAGACCTCATACAGACCTCATGCAGACCTCATACAGACCTCATACAGACCTCATGCAGACCTCACACAGACCTCATGCAGACCTCATGCAGACCTCATGCAGATTAGTTTGTTTTGGATACAGAACTTATGCATACCTCATGCAGACCTCATACAGACCTCATGCAGACCTCATGCAGACCTCATACAGACCTCATGCAGACCTCATGCAGACCTCATACAGACCTCATGCACACCTCATGCAGACCTCATGCAGACCTCATGCAGACCTCATACAGACCTCATGCAGACCTCATGCAGACCTCACACAGACCTCATACAGACCTCATACAGACCTCATGCAGATTAGTTTGTTTTGGAGACTTTCAATGATTTCCACCTTTCTGATTCCACCAGCAGGAAACCAGTACGCTATACTGGATCTGCTGGTCCCTGAAAGTCATTCTAAGCTGATTTGGAAACTCTCCCTTATGAGTTTCCATGCAGTGCAGCTCTTTCATTCTGGCAACTACTAAGACATCTGCCAACCTTGCAACTTCAACTGCTGGACCTTGATCCTTTTACCAGACATGGAGCTTAAGGGACAGGATTCTCACATATTGCTCCAGTATTGATTATTTCACCATTTTCCTGTGTGATTTCACCTTTAGGTTGGATCCATTTCCCATAAAACTCCTTCTGTGTGGCATACAACTCCTTGGGACTTTGATCAGGGTTAACCTCAGTAGAAAAGAATCTCAGGGTTAAGCATTTTTTATTTGGTTCTGGTCAGGAGCATCATCATTGTCCATGTGCACATATGCAGCTCTTCCTCTTCCAGTTAGCAACAGTATGAAGTGAAACAGCCAACCTGACCTTAGCCATAGGTAAGTAATGCTTTACGTTCAAATGTGCTGAATAAAATGATCAATATTATGATTTTCTTACTCAAGCTGAATATGTGAAAACATCTGACCCGATGATGCAGGAGGGGATCCGCCTGGGCTCCAGATACATCTGGATTCCCTGATACAGCATCCTGACATGGAGATGTCTGAGCCGGGACCCTGAGCTTCTGGAGAAGCAGGAAGTGGTGTTAAAGTGCCTTAAATCTCTGTTCCTGGCATCGGGATGCCTACTTTTGCCTCTCAGGCCTCCTCTTCAGTCATATCTGCTTGAAACCGAGTCAGTCATTGCTGGCTCCCTACATATTCAACCCCATGCTCTCAGAAGCTCCATTCTCCTCCTCCTCACCAGCTTGCTTCTCCTGGACAGTTGTTTTCTTTTCCTTATCACTGGTCCCTGCATGCTGTGGGTCACTTTTACTGACAGAGGAAAAAAATAAGCTGCAAAAAGGAAGGAGAAAGGATGACCTCCACTGGAAGATCCCACCGCTGCCACCAGCTGGGACCAGGCAGTAAAGTCATGAGGATGTAGATTAATTAAAAATACCAGGCTTTTATTCACCTTTCCATGCAGTCAGCTTTATAAAGAGGTCAAATAAATATCACTGTACTCCAACATGTAACCGGAGGAAAAGTGACCTGACACACATGAGGGTAACTTTTAATAAGCACATAACACACACAGGGGAAACACAATGATTAACAATAAGTTATAAAACACCAAACTAACTAAAGCCCAGCAGCACATGGTACAGCTGGATGAGCATCTGGGTCGCTCAGCTCTTTGCTTTGTCTTTTATCGTCCAGGTAAGGAAGCATTGTGGGGTTTGAGCCATCACACATTTCCTTCACTGTTTATAACAGTAAGTAAAACACACAGATTGGTCCCGGACCAGTCAGGGCCGATAACATGCCCACGAGCTCAAACATCAATCAAATATTCCTCATTTCTGGATATTAAAATCAAGCAGAGACGATGAGCCGCTCCTTAAAAGCAGTATTTATCTGCTTCCCATGATGGCCAGAACTCTACAGTGAAACGGGCTGAAGGCGGTGCTGGTTAGGAGGAACCCGTCAGAATATTCTAAATGCAGTTTTTCTGTAAAACCTCATTTGTTTTTATTCTGTTTTCTTTTTTTTGCTGTTATTTATGTTTATGTTCATAGTTTATGTTCATAGTTTTATAATATTTACTATTTTCATCAGTTTGCTTGATAATAAAATGAAATAAATGTCTGTTTTGTTCTGAGCACCAGAGTCCTGTTTATTATTTCATATTCTTTTTAGTATTATTGTTCTGGGAGAATTAATTGCATGTTTGTGACATGAACATGTTAGCTAACACCCCCCACCCCCAACCCATAAGGGTACTGTTGGTTGGCCATTCGGGCAGACCTGAATGATAGCGCCACCTAGTTTTGGTACCCACCACTGCATGTTGTCAATCTTCATAAAAATTGACGCACATGATCAACGAGCTCAGGCCAACAAAAAACGTCTCCTGGGAAGGAAATTGCTAAAACCAAACAGGAAATCGGCCATATAAATGCGACGAGGCTTCACAGCACCACCTATCATTCTCATCAATTAGCTCCGCCCACTACAATGACTGACAGGAATGAAATTCAGGATGATGATTGATGAACAGTCAATACCTTGAGAAAAAAAAGAAACAGGAACTAATAGCATAATATTAGTGACTTTCTACTTGCATTTTAAGCAACTCCCACAGATTTTATGAGGTCAATCTTAAAATTGACCTGGAAACTAGAGAGTTCATCAAAAGTTGTGTTATTTCTTATGTTTAAAGTTTGGCTTTTAAACACATTTTCCATGAGATCCTACATAAAGTAACAAACTGATCTCCCAGATCATTGCTCATCACATCCCGATCAGGAATGTTGCCAACCTCGTAGCTCCGCCCCCTAGGAACAGGAAGTGACTCCGTTTAAAGCCTAAATGACCTGATATGAAGCGAGGGCTGCTTGGGGGAAAGGCCGCCCGGGGTCACAATGGCAACAAAGGCCAAGCGCCCCCTGAGGGCCTCCAACGCCACTTTTGGATTTAGTTTTTAATGCAACTGAAAATAAATTCAGGTGTTGTGGAGTGAAACCTTCAGCAGGTTGTAAATGATTAGTCGTGTGGAGGCTGAATGATCAGTGTATCAGTAATCATTCAGTGTCGGACAAACCGGGGAGTTTCTGGCAGCAGCCGTGCAGCAGGAGGACATGGATGAGTGCACAGAGCAGCACATATTCAGCTGCTAGTCTGAAGATCTGATCTGTGCTTTTAAGGGAACAAAGCATTTCTGAGCTCAGAGGAAATCACATGAACATATTTACCGTCACAATCATTTATTTCTGCATAGAAATGTGTGTGTGAGGTCTGAAACCAAGCTAACGTTTCCCAGCAGGGGCAGAATGTGCTGCCCACTGGGAGACTGGGAATGATGTACCACTGTAACTGGAATTCAGCAGAAAGCAGAAGAAACGAGCCTTTCATGATGAACACTCCTAGTTTGCATCCTTTCTTCATCTTCCTCCATCCTTTCTTTCCTGAAACCTAATGACGCTGTGAGAAGTATTGTTTCTGAGAAACTGTGGAAAGGACAATTAAAGGCCGTCTTCTCTCTGAAATGGTACATTTGCACAAAGACCTCACATTCAGCAGGACAAAAACAACAGCTCTGATGCCACAACGCCTCCAATCACAATCAGTCTCTATCGTCATCATAGACGATGCAACAGTGTTGCTGCTCTGTATGAAACACAGACAGAGAATCCACAGTTAGAGATCCAGGAACACAAAAGCATGCCTCTGGTGCACAAAAGCATGCCTCTGGTACACAAAAGCATGCCTCTGGTGCACAAAAGCATGCCTCTGGTGCACAAAAGCATGCCTCTGGTACACAAAAGCATGCCTCTGGTGCACAAAGCATGCCTCTGGTACACAAAGCATGCCTCTGGTGCACAAAGCATGCCTCTGGTACACAAAAGCATGCCTCTGGTACACAAAGCATGCCTCTGGTGCACAAAGCATGCCTCTGGTACACAAAGCAAACATGGCAGCAGTGGAAACGATGCACAGGAAGTTGTACAGACACCGGGGCAACCCAAGCACTTTGCGATGATGCAACACGGCTTGATTCAGCTTCTACTGTTTAATATTCTGCTTTGGATCAGAGGAGATTACATCCTGGAAAACATCCCACCCAGCACCAGAACTCTGTACCTGAGCTGGACATTCAGAATATTACCCTAATAATAAACTACATCTAAACAAATAGCGGCTCCTTGTTGTCATGGAAACAGGGTGCAGGAGGACTGCAGGAGGTGCTGCAGTGATACGAAGGCACGGTGTGGTGCTTCTCAACCAGGCCCGGCTTTCCAGGTGAGCAGCGGCAGACAGAACCAAAGTCCAGACGGAGGACGCACCACCCTCCCCCCCTCCGCTCCTCCCATCAGTGCACACATGCAGCGAATCCCCCCTCCCCCCTCCTCCTCTGCTTCTCCTGCAGGACTAAAACACAAAGCAGGGGACGGTTCAGATCACATGTTCCTGTACGACCAGCGTGTGTGTGTGTTTTTGTTAGTGTGTTAGTGTGTGTTTTTGTGTGTGTGTGTTAGTGTGTGTGTGTGTTTTTGTGTGTGTGTGTTAGTGTGTGTGTGTGTTTTTGTTCGTGTGTTAGTATGTGTGAGTGTGTGTGTTGTTGTGTAAAACAGCCTGCAGACGTTTTCAGTAAACATTTAGGAAACTTCTTCTCTTTCATGTTTTAGTTAAAATGTTTGAGACAAACTAGTTAACGGTTTATTTTAACGCTCGTTTCTTCCTCGGTGGGCTCGGCCGTGCAGAACGGATCAGAGTCCATCACAGAAAAAGGTTTTGTGTGTTGAAACGTTGGACTCTGTGTTTCAGTGTGAGACGCCTGAAAGAGGTCAGGGGTCATTTATTCAGTCAGTTCATCATCTAAAACCTGTCTGTAAGCACATCTGAACGCTGGAAATGTGGCGTTTCTGAGGCAACATCTTTCTGTTCTCACTAAGCTTTGCTCTTTGTGATGAATCTGCTCTTCATTTCTCATCCTCTGATGCCTGACAGAGAAAAAGCTGCTGCCATTTGATCCTGTTTAACATTGGCTTTGTTCCTCTTCACCACAGTACCATGTAGTAGCAGTAGCATGAGGTGTTTGGAAGATGTCACGCTGTGTTCGGCTTCCTTTCATTCTTGGCTCTAAATGAGGGGAATCATCCATCTCTGTACTCTGGATCATTTATCGTTGTACAGAAATCATTTTTAAAACTGTGGAGGTGGAGTTCACACTAAATCATGGGAAAGCAAGCGGGGAAATGAAGCCGAGTTGTCGGTTGCAAGACTGAATTATTGCCTCAATCAAAACATTACACCAGTTTCTTCTTCTGTCTGAATACAAAGCGATCCATAAAGTTTATTTAAAGGGATTTAAATCGATTTAAATCCTCTCATTTCACTGAACAACATTAACGTAAAGAGAAGAGCAGCTTTATTAAAATATTTTCTATGTTTTTATCACTAACATTTGAATGAAATCGAATCAAGAATTTGGAAATAAGTTGACTCTTTTGCTGCATCATGCTGGTTCAGCTGGAAATGCTGAACACATGCTGGATACTAGACAGTTTGGATTTTCATGAATATCAGCATTAAGAGGAAACCTGTATATCTGTCCTGATCTCTGCTTCATGTGTTCTTTTAAAGACACTTTCACGTGAGTCTGTTCTTCATCAACATTAAGATTCATCAACACAATAAATAATCCACACATTCACTTCAATCACTTTTTAAAAGCATATAATTGCATTATTTTTGCTAAATTAAACATTAACCTTTTCTTCTTAGTGAGCTGATACAGCAGTAGCAGCAGCAGCAGTAGTAGTAGCAGCAGTAGTAGTAGTAGCAGCAGTAGTAGCAGTAGTAGCAGCAGTAGTAGCAGTAGTAGCAGTAGCAGCAGCAGCAGTAGTAGTAGCAGAAGCAGCAGCAGTAGTAGTAGCAGAAGCAGCAGTAGTAGCAGCAGTAGCAGCAGCAGTAGTAGCAGCAGTAGCAGTAGTAGCAGCAGCAGTAGTAGCAGAAGCAGCAGTAGTAGCAGCAGTAGCAGTAGTAGCAGCAGCAGCAGCAGTAGTAGTAGCAGCAGTAGTAGCAGCAGTAGCAGCAGCAGCAGTAGCAGCAGCAGCAGTAGCAGCAGTAGTAGTAGCAGCAGTAGTAGCAGCAGTAGCAGC
>JBAMIG010000016.1:22532415-22543553 GCA_037177335.1 Kiunga ballochi | reverse complement strand
TTCCTCTACCCGCTTAGATGTTGCCATTCATTCCTCTACGCACTTAGATGTTCCTGTCCATTCCTCTACCCGCTTAGGAATGGATGGAGTGTGTTCCCATCCTGGCAAGGTTCTGCAGCAATCCTCTAGACCTCTGAAGAAGGATGGATAAAGAGCCAAGGAGCTCCAGGTGAGAAGCATTCAGACACCATCTGCACCTGTTCCTCTCTTTGCTCTGCCGGGTTTCATTCAGGTTAGCGGCTCACAAACAGCAAGACATCTCACTACAAGCCGAGACCTTCGCTTCTCTGATAAGCGAGGATGATGAAGGCAGGGGGAGCTTTATCTTCCTCATGTGCAGGAAAAATACACACAGCTGCTGCAGACAATATTAAACTATGGTCCCTGTGACAAATCAGGGTCAGGGTGTGAGTGCATGTGTGTGTGTGTGTTTTTTCTGGATGAAAAGAGAAAGTCCTGTGTGTTTAACACTAAAACCTTTCTGCAGGTATCCGACTCTGAATGAGGAAACAGATTCCTGAACATATAGAAATGTGTGCCTCACAAGTCTTGGCCATATCGTATAAACAACAACAACAACAACAAAGTGATGAGTTGGGACACTGATGAGGAAACAGCTGGACAGCCAGGATTCATGATGGAAGAAATTCAGCTTCCAAAAACGTCTCAACCGAACAGTAAAAAGCAACAATGAGAAATTGAAAAATAACACATGAACCTGTCCAGGTGTGGCCCCGCCCTACACCCAATGTCAGCTGGGATTGGCTCCAAGCCCCCGTGACCCTGTTGTGGTTCCATAAATCTTGAAATGTTTTGCAGCAATTTCCCTCCAGACGGGACATGCCTGGCTGCTGGTGGGAAACAAAACTGACCCACTGCAGTGGGAACCATCCTCATATTAAGGTGAAGCTGCAACAGGATTCTGGACACGAGCTGCTCTCAGATGTTCATGCTTAGGATGTTAATGCGTGTCCTGCAAAAACATGAAATCCTGTGCGTTAGTGGATGTGCAGAGCATTTAGCAGGGCAAACTGCTGCTAACACACAGCGGGTCTTAGCCCTTGTTTCTGTGAAAGTTTCTTCATTGGGTATATTAACTCAGTTTTAATGCTCATAAATATGTGGATTTCCTATTTTCCCATGGGTTGCACAGATAACAACAAATCACGCCATTGACAAGTAGAAGTATTAGAGATGATTGCAGTGTTTATGTTCTAGTTTCTCTGGGTTTTACCCTCCCTCTCACTCCCAGAACTCCTTCCTGTGCTGCTTAACTGTGACGTAAAGAAGACAAGAAGCTGAATTTTATGTCTTAGTTTTATTTTTCCTCCCCCTCTTCTCTTTCTGCATCTTCGCCTCCAACATGATCAGTGTTTCTTGCATGTGGGAGCCAAAAGGAAGAGTTCTTAAAATTCTTATGAATGAAAAGGATGTTACCTCATTAAAGACGAGGCCATAAATCTGTCTCACTCCTCAGCAGCACCGCTGCACATCTGGCCATTCACTCCAGCCACTCATTGTTTCTCATTCTCACTGAGCTCCGGGTGGGATTTATGCTTCATTTTGTTTCTGTCACATGTTGTTTGGTCATGCTTCCCCTTCACCAATCCCATGCTGCCATCCCAATTCATGTTTGGGATTTTAGCCAGACTGTGCCAAATCTGCTTCATGTGAAAAACTCTTATTGTGGCTTCTGTCCTGGAGATGACCAGGAGGCATGCATTTCTCTGGCTGCCTCATACTTTTATTAAACATAAAACATAATAAACAAAGTCTGTTGGAGGCAATAAACAAGGGCAGCAGAATATAACACAGAAGGGTCAATACACTAATTTAAAAAAACAAAGACAACAATTACCAGACGCAGAGGATTAAGCAGAACAAGTTAAATGACACATTAACACACAACCATACACACTCACACTCACTCCTATGGGCAATGTAGAGTCTCCAATAAGCCTATCCCCAAGGTACATGTCTTTGGACTGTGAGAGGAAGCCGGGAGAAACCCCGCTAACACGGAGAGAACTCATGTTAACACGGGGAGAACCCACACTAAAACGGGGAGAACCCACAATAAAACTGGGAGAATCCACGCTAACACTGAGAGAACCCACACTAAAACGGAGAGAACCCACGCTAACACTGAGAGAACCCACACTAAAACGGAGAGAACCCACGCTAACACGGAGAGAACCCACACTAAAACGGGGAAAACCAACGCTAACACGGGAAGAACCCACGTTAACACGAGTAGAACCCACACTAAAAGAGGGAGAGAACCCACACCAACACGAGTAGAACCCACACTAACACGACGAGGACCCACTCTGACATGGGAAAAAACTGCGCTAACAAGGGGAGAACCCATGCTAACAGGGGAAAGAACCCACGCTAACATGGGGAGAACCCACGTTAACACGGAGAGAACCCATGTTAACACGGGGAGAACTCACACTTAAATGGGTAGAACCCACACTAAAATGGGGGAGAACCCACACTAAAACCAGGAGAAACCACGCTAACACGAGTAGAACCCACACTAACACAGGGAGAACCCACTGCTGCTTTAATAATGATGTGTTATTTACCTACAGAGGAAGCATTAACATAACATGTTGAATGGGTAAAACTGGTCAGGCAAAAGCCCGGGTGCCCAATCAGGTCATACTGGTAACTTTGAAAGCTCAAGCTGAATCAGAGTTTACCTGTATGGAAATGGACAGGAGCAAGGTGCTGGCTCATTCTGTGAACTCAACCAGAGCCCAGCTGAACCTCTGCTACTATGTCCATCTGTCTTCAGTCAGAACTTGTCCTGCTCCTCTGTCTTCCAGGTTGTGGTAGGCGTGTCCAGTTGCAGCAGACCTCACCTGCATGTTGTCTGTGTCTCTGTTTATAAAAAACAGATTGGACGTTATTTTTCATGGGACCGTTGTAATAAACATCTGTAAACACAACTTGTTTTGTTGAACTTTTTTTGTGCCAAACGTGGATGTAAGGTCAGACAGACATCCACTCCCTTCTCCCACGGTCTCTCACAGCCAATAGATCAGTGTAAAAGCGACTTTGGGTCATGATATACTGTGACTGGACTTTAAGTGTGTGTTCATGTCGGAATCCCTCTGTACGTGAAGACAGAAGCACTGAGGCCGTAGGCCGACACGTAAGGCCAGACGCTTTCAATTACACGTGTTTGTGTCAGGGGCCTTCATGGGAACAAGCAGCACAAGAACACGGCAGGCTGCCATGGCAATGACGGTAGATCCACTGCAGCATTGCATGTTCTTCCACATTATAGCAGGACCCTGCTGTCTCCAGACTGAATAATGTCCTGAGGACATTCAGTTTGATCATAACAAAAGCCCGAACCAGGTAAAAACACTTTCAGAATAAGTTTCCGAATCTTGCTTTGAATGTAAGCACCAGCAGCCTCTGAGGACAGAGGTCACGCCCTCAGAAATGACTGATGTCAAATCTACATACCCTCACCCTCTTCTGCTTCTCCAGCCAATGATGAACAAAGCTGGTGAGCTTCAGTGAAACCAGCATCTTCTAAACATCTCTACTTTTATTTCATCTCACTAAATCCAAGTTATTATATTCCAGACCGGAACCACAGGACTGTGACTGTTCTGGCACATTGTAATAATTCTGATGTGGTTGACCCGTTCCTCCTGCTGACATGTTGTAAAATGTGCAACAAGAGAGAAGGTGAGGAAGAGGAACCTGACTGCAGAGCACCGGAAAATGGATGTCATTGATTCTCCTTCCTGCACAAAGAAAATGTGGAGAGGTAGGTGAGAAACCCCTCCATCAGAACCAGAACAAGGATAAAACACCTACATCAGAAATGTTGTCTTTTAATATTAAGGTATTGGCTTGTGTTGTGTCAGGTTATGGCTTGTGTTGGGTCTGGTGTTGGCTCGTGTTGTGTCAGTTGTTGGCTCGTGTGGTGTCAGTTGTTGGCTCGTGTTGGTCAGGTTATGGCTCTTTTTGGGTCAGCTGTTGGGTCGTGTTGGGTCAGATTATGGCTCGTGTTGGGTCAGCTGTTGGCTCGTGTTGGGTCAGGTGTTGGTTCGTGTTGGGACAAATTATGGTTAGTGTTGAGTCAGATTATGGCTCTTTTTGGGTCAGCTGTTGGGTCGTGTTGGGTCAGGTTATGGCTCATGTAGGGTCAGGTATTGGCTTGTGTTGGGTCAGGTGTTGGCTCGTGTTGGGTCAGGTATTGACTCATGTAGGGTCAAGTATTGGCTCGTGTCGGATCAGGTTATGGTTTGTGTTGGGTTAGATATTGGCTCGTATTGGGTCAGATTATGGCTCGTGTTGGGTTAGGTATTGGCTCGTGTTGGGTCAGGTGTTTACTAATGTTTGGTCAGGTATTGGCTCGTGTAGGGTCAGATGTTGGTTCGTGTTGGGTCGGATTATACCTCATGTTGGGTCAGATTATGGTTTGTGTTGGGTCAGATTATGTCTCATGTTGGGTCAGGTATTGGCTCGTATTCTGTCAGGTATTGGCTCGTGTTGGGTCAGGTGTTCACTCACTTTATCAGCTCATTGAGCTTTATAGATTTACTCCGAAGCCATAAAGCAGCTGTAGATCGTACCTTTTTGACACTAAACCAGAAAGTTGATTTTCATCCTGAATAGTTTTATTAGAATTATTACAAGTTGGATTTGATATTCATTTTACAAGATTAATCATACAGAGAGAAAGGAAACATGGGGGAGATTGCTATGAGTGTGTTTGTCTTCCTCTTGTTGTCAGGCAATAGCATAACATTTTACTAAATTAGTGCAAAGTTATGATTGTAATCATCATAATGCTGCATGACATAATGGGATCAGTGGAAAGCTTATTGTGGGATGTGCTGTGGCTCTGGTTTGACTAGAGCTGTGATAGAGCTTTTTTCAATAATATCTCAATAAAGTCAATTTTATTCGTTCAGATTTTGAAGAAGAATTTATACGAAGATGCTAAATGTGATTGATGGTTTCTTTGAGTTCTTAATCAGGGATAGTGGTTGACACGAGCAGGATGTGTGCTGCACGTCAACCCATGGATTAGTTTTGTTCAGTATTTTATGGCTTACTCACAAATTTATGAATAACATATTTTTTTTCAAGCTTTTATCTTATATCCCTACTTAATGGGCAGATGTGTGTGAGTATGTGTGAGTGTGTGTGTGTGAGAGAGAGAGAGTGTGTGTGAGTGTGTTTGAAAACCAAAGACTTTTTCAAACATCTGAGTGAATTAGAGAAGCAGAGGTGATGATCTTATGATGACGGTCGGGGCAGAAACAGATGTTACACCAAGTCCTTTAGCACTTCAGGCAGGTCCAGTCCGGAGTTAATGAATATGAGATGAAATAAATATTTAATGCCTGTGTCACTTCCACCAGTGCGCTCATCATCTCCTGTTTATTTAGTCCCGGTTTGAACTTCATTTCCCATGATTCCTCCACCTCAGTCATCTTGGAAACCAGCCTGATAAGTCAAATGGACAAACCTGTTCACACTCCTATATATTGCATCTGCCCACACTACTCCTTTGTGTGGTCTTGTTTTGTTACTGATCTCTCCACACCGTTATGGACACAGCAGGCAGTTCTTCTCCTAGATGGGGACCTGTTGCTGCTGCTGCAGTTTCAGTATCTGACCAACCTATGGTCATCACCAACTAGCAGCTGTGGCTTTGGTCTTGGAGCACCGAGTGGAAAGACAAGAGGCTATGATGTCTGATCTGTTAAAACACCACCAGGGTCTGCCACCAGTCGTGCTTCCACATCGCAGGCTGTTCCCATGTTGGTGCCTCATTTCTCTGCATCGCCAGTAAGATTTTCTGAAGTTTATGGGATGGTTTATGAGACGGAGACTTTTTTTGGATGTGCTGGCTTCCTTTTACTGGGTGAGTTGTTTTTCCACTTATCATCCAGAGCTGCAGGACGATGAAAGGATCGCCACAGTTATCTCCCTCCTCAGTGGTCGAGCACGGGTGTGGGCCACAGCCGTCTGGAACCATGGAGGTGATGTTTTAACTTCCTATACACAATTTCTGTCAATATATATATATATTCTGTTTGAGGGAGGGAGGAGAGCTCCTCCGCCGGTTACAGCAAAGCTCCCGATTTGTAGCAGATAACGCTCTGGACTTCTGCACTGTGGCTGCTGCGAGTGGGTGGAACATGCCGGCACTGATCACAACCTTCTGACAGGACTTTTGCTTGGAAATCAAAGCAGAGTTGGCCTGTTGATGACGCTCTTTCCCTCGATGCACCAATCTCTTTGGATAATGGTTTTGATAATCTCTACAGTGAGAGAAATTGCGTCACCACTTCACCAGCATTAAAGAACGTTGCAGAGGAGGAGCCAATGCAAGTGGACCATCCCAGGCTCATACCAGTGGAACGGCAACGCTGAAGGAAGGAGGGTTTATGTATGTACTGCAGAAGGGGGGACTACCTTTTGTCGGACTGCCCACATGTCCCCCAGGCACAAGGGGAGCGGAATACTGGCCTCTGGGCAACCTTAATTCAGCGCAATTATAAGTTTCAGTGTGCTAGCTTTCTGATGACTTCTGCTGTCCTGCTTCAGTAATAATAGACTCGGGGGCAGAGGGTGATCTAATTTCTCCAGCGTTGGTTAATAGTCTCCGCCTCCATCAGCTTCTTACCCCTGTCGCAATCCAGGTCGTTGACGGGAATTCCATCTGTGGAGGTACCATTTCCCACTTTGTTGGTCCCCTCATGCTGCTGGTGGGTACTCATCAAGAGGAGATAACTCTTTTTGTCCTTCCTCTGTCCCAACACCACCTCGTTCCTACTCTATCTTGGTTAAAAAGGAACACTACTGTTATCCACTGGGGATCAGAGACTGTGAGTTTTCCCCCACATTTGGAGAATCACCTTGTGGTTATGGGTTGTGCTTCCACATTTATTGAGAGTCCTTCCACCTCCAGCTCTCCTATTCCCTGGAAGTATTAGGATTTATTAGCATTGTTCAACAAGTTTTGTGCCACTTACACAAGCTGAATATCAGGCCATGGAAACCTATGTGGAGGACTATCTAAGAAATGGATTCATCTGTCCATTTTCATCGCCAACAGCTGCTGAATTTTTTTTGTTGACAAAAAGGATGGAGGACTTTGTCCCTGTATTGATTACCGTGATTTGAACAATATTACATTTCAGTACCGCAACCCACTTCCTCTGGTTCCCAATGTCCTGGATCTACTACAGGGGGCAATCATCTTTACTAAGTTAGGCCTAATGAGTCCATACAACCTGATGCGTATTAGGAAGGGGTGACGAGTGAAAGACCACATTCAGCACTCACTCAGGCCACTTTGAGTACAGTGTTATGCCCTATGGCTTGGGTAAAGCTCCAACATCCAATGATGTTTTGTGAGATATGTTGGGTAAACACGCCATTGCTTACAGTGACAATATTCTCATTTACTCTCAGTCTAGGTCCCAACATATCTTGCATGTCCAGCAGATCTTGAAAAGTTGACTGCTAGCTCATATGTTTTACATCTAGGCTGAAAAGTGGGTATTCCATTCACCTGGCATCTCAACCCCGGGGTACATCATTGGTCCAGAGGGAGTGAGACTGGAGAAAATCGACACTTCATAGCCATCCCCAAGGACTTTCAAGGATCTACAGCGTTTTATGGGGTTATTTGATGCTTAAAAGATATTCATTTTATTTGACTTTGTAACAAAACCTTGGTTTAATGTGTTTCATTACATGACAAAAAACTGTTCTTTTATTTGTTTATGATGCAGTACACCTTCTAGATAAAGTTTAAAATGTTTAAGGATGATAAGAATAGTTTTGAGAAAAGAGAAAAACCCCTACAACCCCTTTTAATCATTTTATTATTTATTTGATACGCGCTGTATGAAACTGGAAGCGTAAAAGAAGAGAGGGAGAGAAATGCGGGACACTGCACTGGAGGAAGTGAGAAAAACATGATGGAGCTGACAGCAAAAGTTATAATTTTCAGCTTACATCAAGATTGGATCGCTGTTCCTCCTTTCAGAGAACTGTTGAAGAATTTAAGATAACCCTCACTGCAGAGAGGTGAGTGTTTAAGCGACAGAGTAACACCGACGGCACAAAGCTAACGTCAGTGCTAAGTCTGCTAGCAGACGTGTGTTTCTCGTTTTTCATTCAAGCCCTCACATACACTGTAAAAATTGTTCCAAGCTAACTGGTAATGGCACTGTACAAAATCCCTTTTTTTACTTGTAGTCTCTGGGGAAAGTTGTTTTGTGTTACATTAGAGTGAAAGACCCTAGACATAGGTTTGACATTGGGGTGTATCTCTTCCCATAGTCTTTATTTGAAGGGAAACAGGGTATTCAGAGTAATTATTCCCTTATCATGCGGGCCAGGTGGAAAAACGATTATGATATCATTGCTTTATTTGCAGCTTCAGTTCAGTGGTATCCCCCCTCACATCTCTTCTTAGTAATAAACCTAAGTCTCAAGTGGACACCAGCTGCTTGTATGGCCTTTTAAGCCCTGAGATGCGGTTCACCTCTGCTCCCATCCTGCGCCTCCCTGACTCTAATCTGGCCTTTGGGGTGGAGGTAGACGCTAGTGAGATCGGTGTTGGGGCCATCTTTTGTCAACGCTCATTGAAACCTAGAGTACCTCCGGACTGCCAAATGTCTTATCCAACGACAAGCCAGGTAGGCTCTTTTCTTCTCTTGATTTAATTTTACAATGTCTTACCAAAGTTGATGCTCTTTCCCGTCAAGATGGCCCTGGTACATACCTACAGAGCCATCTACCAGCGACAGACTTTATCAACCCTAGTGTGTGGGATTTGGATGCTGACATGTAGTGAGAGTCCCAGTCACTCTCTCGGGCACCTCCAGAGTGTCTTGCTGACTAGACCTTTGTACCTCAGAACTTCAGCTTACAAGCCGGGCACACACTTAAACTTCCTCAGGCCATCCTGGAAAAAACTGTACTGTCCATCTGATCTCCAAAAAGTATTGGTGTCCCAAACTTGCCGCTGAATTTGACCAGTATGTCAAATCCTGTTCAACGTGTGCCACCACAAAGTCTCCACGCCATCTGCCGGCAGGAAAGCTCATGCCCTTGCCGGTTCCCCAGAGGCCATGGTCCCATAGTGCAGTAGACTTTGCGACTGACCTGCCAGTCTCAGGTGGTAGTACTGTGATCCTGGTGGTACCAGACCGGTTTTCTAAATTCTGCAAGTTTATACCATTTTCTTAAACTCCCCACCATTTTCCAGGTTGCTGAGGTCTTCAGAAAATTCAGCCTGCCTGAGGATGTTGTTTCTGATAAAGGTCCACAGTTCCTTTCTCGAGTATGGAGATCATTCTTTAGCCGCTTGGGAGTGTCTGTCATTCTGATCTCAGGTTATCATCCTGAGTCTAGTAGACAAGCAAAGCGAACCAATCAGGAGCTGAGGAGATTCTTACGGGCCCATTGTTCCCGTAACCAACATGACTGGGCCCAGTTTCTGGGCATAGTATACCCAAAACTCTCTGCAGAATGCTTCAACCAGTGTAACTCCATTCCAGTGCGTTCTAGGTCTCTAACTTCCGTTGTGCCTGGGGTACAGTGGTTGACAAGTGGTTCTGCTTTACGAAAAGGGACCGGAAGTCAATCCATGTCCATCTGCGTTGTGCAATCCGCCACCAGAAGATTCAGGTGGACCACATTTGTTGGGAGGCACCTACCTTCTGTCCTGGTGGCTGAGTTTCGCTCTCAACTCGAGATCTTCCTCTGCACCTCCCATGCAGGAAGCTGAATCCTGGTTCATTGGACCATTTAAGATTCTTCGAGGAGTCATTGAGGTTTTGCATACCCTTCAACTTCCCTCGCACTTCTGCAATTCATGTCTCTCTCCTTAGGCCGGTTATCAGGGGTCCTCTGGCTGATGCATTCTCGCCTGATGACCCTTCTCTGGCCTTGGATGTTGATGAATTAATGATAAATATTTTATTGATCCTTGAGGGAAATTCAAAATTTGATGGTGGACCAGACTCCGTCAACACTGTCTACAGTGGAGAGGCTGGAGGCTGCTGACCTCAACCCGGACCGTAGTGGGTCGGTGGAGAGAATACTTAGAATACCTAATCCTACCAGCACGTCTTCCAATGAGGAAGCAGAGGTGGGAGACTCTGAAGCGGGTCCTCCCATCTCCGGGGCTGAGGTCGCTGAGGTGGTTAAAGAGCTCCTCTGTGGCAGGGCCCCAGGGGTGGACGAGATCCGCCCTGAGTTTCTTAAAGCTCTGGATGCTGTGGGGATATCCTGGGTAACTCGTCTCTATAGCATCACGTAGACATCTGGGACAGTGTCCCTGGATTGGCAGACTGGGGTGGTGGTCCCCCTTTTTGAAGAAGGGGTGTTCCAACTACAGGTACATCACACTCCTCAGCCTCCCTGAAAAAGTCTATTCGGGGGTCCTGGAGAAGAGGGTCCGTGGAATAGTGGAACCTCAGTTTGAGGAGGAGCAGTGTGGTTCTGGTCCTGGTCGTGGAACAGTGGACCAGCTCTATACCCTCTTCAGGGTCCTGGAGGGAGCATGGGAGTCTGCCCAACAAGTCTACATGTGCTTTGTGGACTTGGAGAAGACATTAGAACGTGTCCCTCAGGGATTCCTGTGGGGAGTTCTCTGGGAATATGGGGTACCGTACCCCCCTGTTCGGTCCTTGTACGATCGGTGTCAGAACCGGGTCCGCATTGCCGGCAGTAAATCGGATTAGTTTCCTGTGAGGGTTGGAGTACTTATTTCTTTTTAACTGTTGGAATTATAAGTGTTATTTCACTGATAATAATAATTGAGAGCATTATCAATACATTCCAGGGGATTCCAAAAACATGTCTTGAAGTAGCAGAAAAAAAAGACAAGCAGAAATATTCCAGTGCAGCACAAGCTTTGCTAGCATAAACGGTCTTCTAGAATGACCCAAACTGACAGTTGATGTCCCCCCAAGGATGTGCGGACATCCTTCACCATAAACTCATCAGGGACTGCCACCGGGCTCGGCCGGATCGTCCTACTCCCTGTTCCCGTGGTCGTCCTTCGAAGGTTCAGCATGGCACGTCGGGAGACTTGCCTCAGGGGATGGGCTGTGTGTGTGTATGTGTGTATA
>JBAMIG010000016.1:22485832-22497443 GCA_037177335.1 Kiunga ballochi | reverse complement strand
ACTGTAAGGATAAAAAAGGGACACTTCTACTGTAGGATGAAGATGAGGAGATACTTTTTCTGTAAGGATGAAGATGAGGAGATACTTCTACTGTATGATGAAGATGAGGAGATACTTCTACTGTAGGATGAAGATGAAGGGACACTTTTTCTGTAAGGTTGAAGATGAAGAAACACTTTCACTGTAAGGATGAAGATGAAGAGACACTTCTACTGTAAGGATGAAGATGAGGAGATACTTCTACTGTAGGATGAAGATGAGGAGACACCTCTACTGTAGGATGAAGATGAAGAGACACTTCTACTGTAGAATAGAAAAAGGGACGCTTCTACTGTAGGATGAAGATAATGAGACATTTCTACTATAGGATGAAGATAAAGGGACGCTTCTACTGTGAGACAGGGGTTGTCTCCTTCACTAGACTAAGGGTTAAGAAAATGAATAAATTGATAATGAGCATAACATAACATAAGAAATGAAAAGTTATATGATGATGAAGATGATCATGTGCTTCTCCACCACAAAGACTCACATCTCTATACAGCACACCTTTTGGTCAAAACTGAACTCTTTTGTTCGTACATCACAGCCGCCCCTAAAACAATATCTGGAAGGATCAATGAAATAACATTTCTATCCCTCTAATGTCCTATTACTAAAGGAGGCCGAAGTACAAGGGCAGCATGGCTCGAAGAGCTTTTATCCTGCAGTGTAAACACATGCTTTACAAAACCACTCATGTATCCTGATGGGGGATTCTACATCCAGCATTCGGTTGTTAACAGTAAGAAGGTACATTCTTATGTAAAAGATCCTAAATAACGAAGACAAAAAATAGCTAAGTTATTCGGATTTTATTGAAAAATAGAATTCATAGAATTTTTAGATACAGTCTCATGCAGTCTATCTTTGTGTCATAGAAAATTATTTGGCAAAACAATAATTAAAAGCAAACCATATCATTTGTCTTTGAATGGCTGGAAACAATGCAGAGAAGCCTTGGGTGGGCCAGGGGAAGACTGATCAGGGGGACTGCAGCCACCAGAATGGCTTCCCAATATACACAACAATGTGAGTACACTCTTTGACAGCAGAATATGCATTTTTTAAAACTTGCTTTTATTTAGTTTTGTTTTTATATTTTATGTCTTGAATTCTATGTTTAGCACTTTGAGATTTTATCTTGAGAGGTACTACATAAATAAACATTTACTTACTTACACAAAGTTGCTTGTTCACAAGCAGTTTTAATTTACTGTTCACTACATAAGTCAGTTCAAACTGACTTCTTATTTATGTCATACTGAACTAGTTTTCTGGACTAAAATCTAATAAAAAATTCTTCCTCCATGAAACAGACGGCCCACCTGCCGCTGATTATTTTCCTCCTGACTCTCTAAGTTCTTCCAGCCTTCATGGTAACTTCCTGTTGTGATCATCCATGATTAATAATCCCCTCATGCAGATAAATAACACAGTGGACTCCTCAATCTCCATTGTTGCTCTTCATAGTGTCTTCCTCTCCCTGTGTTTTTCTCGGGTTTCCTTTTGTTGTTAAATGGTGCGAGAGGTCACTGTAGCAGACTTAAATCATATCAGTCCCTATCGAGGTCCCTGACTCGTGTGAATGCAAAGAGAAAAAGTTCTCCTGGGGAAGGACAGTTATTAGGATGAAGAGTTCTTAGAACTGTGAAATTGTAGGTCGGAAAGCAACTTTAGAGTGGAATGAAGGTATACAGGATAGAGGAATTAACTAATTCTGTTAGGGTTCCGGTGTTGGTGCATTTGGCTCCCTTTGCCCTCGAGCATCGCACAGGCCCAGCCTGTCCTATAACTCTCCCCAATCCACTCCCCAACCCATCATCAGGTTCAGTTGACTCTACCGGGTCGTCAGGTATTTTGACTCCTGAGGAGCCAATGCAGGTGGAAAGAGCACACCTTTTCTTGGAAGAACATAATTGGCCTTTACTGTGGCAAACCAGGTCATTTCCGCTCTGCCTCCCCGAGACAACCAAAAGACAGGGTCCACCAGTGAAGCTGGGCGTCCTGGTGGGCCAAACCAAAGATCCCAGCAAGCAACAGCTTTGCTTCCAACTTCCAGCCACAATTTGTATTCAGCTGCAGCAGTTTATTCTCCATGCCTTGGTCGACTCCGGAGCCGCGGGGAGTTTAATCAATGAACAGGTGGCGTGCCTGGCTACTATTCTTTTGGAGGTCATGGAGGAACCTCGCAATGCCCTTGCCGTGGACGGTTGTATGCTGGCCCAGGTCACCCACCGCACTGTCCACCTAAAACTGGGTCTATCAGGTAACCATGTAGAGATTATCCAGCTTCTAGTCATTTCTTTTCCCAATACACCTCTCATCATGGATATCCCTGGTTGGCAAAACACAATCCCCATATAGACTGGGCAGAAGGGAAGATCCTGGCTTGGAGTCTGTCTGAACTCTGTTTATAGGCCACACTTTTATCCATAGGGGAAGCATCTACCATCAGACTCACCTGCAGACCCCATAGACCTGACTGCTGTGCCTTCCATTTATCATGACCTTAAGGAGGTCTTCAACAAAGAGAAAGCGTTGTCCTTACCTCGTCATCGCCCCTATGATTGTGCCATTCACCTGCTTCCCAACGCTACTCTTCCCTCTGGCCGATTGTATAATTTGTCCAAACCTGAACGGGAGGCCAGGGAAAGATACATAAAGGAGTCTTGTACTGCATGAATCATTCACCTGTTCACATCCCCAGTAGGGACGGGGTTTTTCTTTGTCAAGAAGAGACTCTTCGCTCAGACCCTGTATTTATTATCGAGGCCTCAACAAGATCACTATCAGAAATAAATGCCCATTACCGCTGTTAGACTCTGCTTTCACTCTTCTTCAAGGAGCCACCATCTTCACTAAAATTGGATCTTCGGAAAGCTTATCACTGCCTTTAATACTCCATTCGGCAACTTTGAGTATTTGGTAATGCCCTTTGGACTGACAAATGCCCCCGCTGTCTTCCAGACAATGATCAATGATGTCCTACATGATTTTCTTAACAGATTTGTTTTTGTTTTGTTCAGATGGAGGTTGTTCTTCATGGTTTAGATGGAGGTTGATCTTCCTGGTTCCTGGTAGCTTCAGTAGGCCTACCGTAATCATGAAGAATTTGCACAAATAAAAAATGTACTCTATGTTTCTGTTGCTATGGTTACCAAGTACAACTTGGCTATTTGATGGGAACTTTTTTTTATGGTGTTTATAACTTTATAACGGACACCTTGCAGCTGACCAGAATCAAGCATTACTCCAGACCATGGTATAAAAGTCTTTACCAGGTCATTTATTTGTGCGTGTTTTTCCTGGTTTGAGTTGAAAACAGGATTACTTTTTAGCTTAAACATTTCCTGACTGTATTTGACGTTGGCTCAGTCTCACCCCATGCTATATAGAGCTCTGTGAACACATCATTTTGTCAAGATGCCCCAAAAAGAAAAAAACAGTAGGTAGCACACTTAAACCGACCCAAAAATGCATCTTACTAAGTAATTAGCCTTACCGGTCACTAGAGAGGTTTAAATGGACCACAACAATGGCAAAACACAAACGTCAATGAAAGGTTAACAAAAGACTACAGACTATTAATATTTATTCTGCTTTCATTGAGTAGATACTATACATATAAAGAAAGCACCATAACATGAGGAAATAAAACAGTTGCCATAGTTACAGCTGTTAGTCAGCCCGACAGCAGGAAGGTTTTCTCTTTTCTCACCTTTTACTCTATTCGCAGCTGCACGGCATTTAACCGTTAGGCGAGGAGTTTCTCTGTAACATAAAGGTGCTAGCAATTCCTCAGTTTGTTCACCAGCTGGTACGAGCAGTGACAAACAGGTCAGTCCATCTCTTCTGCTTGCTACAGCACAGAGATTACAGAGATGATGTTTACCTGCCCGTTAGACATGCAGAGACAGAGAAGACAAAGCAGATGTTGGAAGAGTCGAGCAGATCCACAAACAGAAAAAGCTGCTTCTTATCAGCTTTTTCTGTTTAATATATGTAAAATATTTTCTTTTTAAAGTTTTAGTTTCTTTCCCTGCTTTCTGTTTTCATTTTTAATTTTCCATACTGATAAACTGACCTGACCCCGTCTCTCGCCTGATGTCAGCTGGGATAGGCTCCAGCCCCCCCGCGACCCCGTCAGGGACAAAGCGGTAGAAAATGGATAAATTGATAAACTTACCTGGTGAATCCAACCTAATTCTTTTGGTTGGGAAGGAACTCTGTGTTTTTAAAGATTATTTGAAACAACTTGAATTTACAGAGAAATTTAGTCAAGCTGGTTTATTAAACTCCCAGTAGTTTAACCGGACAGTCACTAAGGCACATTCCCATAAACACAGCAGCTCCAGGTGACCCATTTTATTATAATATAATAAGTTATGTTAGGGTTAGGAGAAGAAAAACAAAATGTATTGGATTTCAAGGGGTCATTAGTTTCAGGAGTCCCACCCTTTTACTCCACCCTTATCAGCTGAGACCAGACCTGCTGAGTGTGCCACTGCACACAAACACCCGCAGCCATCCAATCATCAGCACACTTCCTGGGTGTTGTGTCTATCTGCTGGTCAACAAGCATCCCAAAAACACAGATATGTGAGGTGTTCACCATTATGCTGCCAGACAACCAAACACCAGCACAGATGGCGGATTACTTCTGTTTTTATTTATCGCCAAACCAGCTGAGGTATGGAAATTGGATTAGATATTATAGCTGATTATTTGGCACTTCGAGGGGCTTTGACTCTTGTATCATTTCTGTTTAGGTGTTGCTTCTCATGGAAATGCTCTGTTTGGAATATGTAAACAGGAAAAATGGCAAAATCAGGAGATCATGGTGAGTTCAGGTGGTTTTATTTCTTCCGAAGTTACTGTCTTTGCTCATGTTTATTTACCAATAAATGGCCTGAAAACTGAAACTGTGTTCAGCTGCCTGCACAGATGATATGAAGGTCAGGTAGGTACTGTCAGGTCCACATATCTAACTGTTCAGTAACCATCATGTTCACATGCAGCAGAGAGGCTCCTGCAGGACCTCAGAGCCCAGCTCATCTCTGGAGGGGAACCATCCAGAGCCATCATGGAGACCTGGATGTCTCTGACACCACAGGAACAAGTCAGGATGCTGCTTCAGGTCCTGGAGGTCAAAACACCTGAAGAGACGCATTCAGAAGTGGAGCCTCCAGCTGATTTAGGTAAACTGACCCTGTTGAGATGGCCTGCAGGCTGATGTGCTTCCAACAACAACAGGTTTTAAGTTCAGCCTTTAAGGAATATGGAAAAAAGATAAATAAAGGACAAAATAACAACAAAAAATTCAATTGCAGTTAAAATACTATTATTAATAATCCAATTATGAACAATAAAAAGACAATATAGAAGGAAACATACATAAATAATAGTAAATATCCCTAAAATAAAGTTCTTTCTGAGACTAATCGTTTAATTCTTTGTTGTGTCTGAGTGGTTAAAAAGCTGCCAGAGTGACAGCTTGGATGTGAAATCCACATCTGAGTTCATTAACATTAACAGCGATTACAAACCTGAATGATTTGGGGTATGTCCACACGGCTGGTTTTTAAAAGTGTGATGAAAACTAAGAGAAAAGCTTTAGCATCCCTACAAACTGCCTCAATATTTACTAGAAGCTTTGATGGTAAACAAATCCAGAGCTAAAAGATATTTTGCTTGTGCAGAAAAAGCTTCTCTGAGTGTCGCAGGAAGTTACATCATGTAACATGTAACATGAGTGTTTGCTCCTGCTGTCGATGGTACAGCAGCAGGATGCTTTGTTGTATATAATAGGTGTTGTGTTTGATGCGTGCACGTCACAACGACGTCATATCCTCCAGGTACACTGCCATGGCCAGGTAAAACTGGCTTCAACCCCCATTTTGGTGTCTGGTTTCATGAAAAGTACGCCCAGTTTTATGTGGAAGAAAAAGCATAAATACTTCTGCAGTTTGGTCAGTCATTCAGTTAGTCTATCAATCTTTATTTATAAAGCCCTTTTCATATAAAAAAAAATGTTGCACAAAGTGTCTTACAGTTAAAAAGTCTAAAAAACCCCATTATTTTATCCAATAAATCCCCTCAAAAGTCAGACAACCATAAAACAACAGTGCATACATAAAATCATGTCTCCAGAATCGCCGGCCCAACTTAACTTTAGCGGGGATCTAAAATACTAAATAATAAAAAATGTTCATGGTCAAATGAGAAAATAAAGAAATATAAAATGAATATATAGTAAAATAAACATTTTAAGATAAGTATCTAAGAGGATAAAATATTCATTAATATAAATACAGACATCATAAAATAATCAATTACACCTAATATAAAACAATCACAGCCCTGAAAATAATAATGAAAAGCTTTACTGAAAAGTTTGAAACTGTCTCTTAAACATATCGACACCCTGAGGAAGGTTGCTCCTCATGGACTTAACCCTACGGACAAACAAGAGACCAGCGGCTCCCCGGAGGTCCAGGAGCTAAAAGCAAGTCCAATTAATTCTTTGGGCAAAGATCTTTAAGGCTTTAAAAACTACTGAATATTTAAAATCAACTCAAAAGCACACAGAAAGGGTTTTAAGGCGGGTGTAATATGAGCCGCTGAGCTCTGCAGGGTTTCATGTCTTCCTAAGAAGGCCGGATAGAAGAGTTTATTCTGCAGGAGACAAAAGCGTCTCTGCATGGCTCTGAGAGAGGAGAGGAAAGAAGCCGGTTTTAGTTATGTTTTAATGTGGGATGAAAAACACAGGAAGTCCATTATCAATCAGCTGTCAGAACAGGAAATAAAGTTTCTGTTCATTTGTACAAAAATAAAGATTTTTACGCTTATTCCAGTTTTTTCATGAAACTGGTTTGGAGTATCCCTTTTCCTGTCCAACAGTATTTACTGATGATTTCTACCTCCTTCCATAATCTAATCTAAAAAAGATTTTAATTCACGTACTTAATGTTTGTCAAACAGAACAGAGACAAGAAAGCAGCAGCATGCTGGAAACAGACGCAGCAAGCAGGAGGGAAAAACAAAGACAACTGATTAAACAGGTAACTGAGGACACCAGAAAGGTTTGGGAAGAGATGTACCTTCTGAAGACGGAGCTGCAGCAGGACACCAGAAGACTGGCATCGGTAAATCCTGATTCTGTGAAGATAAAGCTCCAGAAATTTCAGGAAAACTCTGAAAAACTTTTGGATGATCTGGAAAATCAGTTTACACGCATCCAATCAGAAAGAGCCCACTTAGAAACAAAGACCCTGGAAATGAAGACGGAGATAGACAGAGACAGGAAGCTGCTTCAAGCAGAAATGGATGCCGTGACACATGTGAGGAAGAGCACTGAGCAGAAAATAAAAGAACTGGATGGGAAGTTAGAAAAGGTAAAGACAGCAATAAGAGAGAAGGAACTGATTAGCAGCGAAGTGGACATGAAGAAGAAAGAGCTTTTAAAAATGATACGAAGGAGCAGAAGTCAGAGGGACAGTATAAGCAATATGAAGGAGGAAATGGGAGACAGAAAAACACAAAGTGAAGTGCAGAAATCAGAGCAGGAAGCCAGGGAGGATAAAAGCAAACTGCTACAGGACAGCAGAAGCAGAAAGACAATGTCCCAGGACAACATGGACAACACCTCTGACATGCAGACAGACGGTCCTGATGAAGAGGATGTCCAAGAATTGCTCCACACGGAGCAGTGCTGGAAGAAGTTAGAAGATGAAAAGTGTCAAATGAAATGGATCAATTTCCAAGTGAAGAAGAAGAGACGAGAGCTCAGCCAGCGGCTGGAGAAGACCATAAGAGAGAGGGACGAGTTAGAAATCATGAAGGTGAAAATGCTGCATCAGAAACAGGAAGTAGAAAAGAGAGTGAACAATATCATCCATACAGTTAGGACTCTGGCTGGAATCAAAGCTGACATGGACAGAAATGCTGCAGAGATGAATCTGACACAAAGAGAAATCCTGAAAACCCAAAAGAAGTTTGAGGAAGACAACAGAGAGGTCAGACATTTGAAGGTAAGTCTGTCTTTTTAAGCTGCTTTCTGCACAGAAAACACCCTGCATGCATCTGATACCTTCTGTTATCTTCTTCTTGGCTTAATCTCTGCTGTACATGCACACAGAAGGGAAAAGGTTTTTCATGTTTGTAGTGACAGTGAAGAAGAAAACTGGCTCATCTGTTGGTTAATGCAGAAATCATGTGCTTCCAGTGTAAAACATGGCTGCATGACTGGGCTCATTTCTGTCACACGAGTTACACGACGACTTTATGATCCCTAAATGGGGTGAAATGTTTGATATTTCAACATGACAGAAAAGTTCTTTAACCACACAGTACAACAAATCTACAACTTTATTTAATTGTCTTGAAAATGTGTTAAGATATGATTACAACACTGCTGTGATAAATTACAGCTAAGGAGAACTTAACTTTATAATAAGCTAAAACATTGATATGTGCTCATTGGGAGTCAGTGCAGATGTTAATAGTTTGGTTTCATAGTATTTGTGGTATTTTTATTTTTTGCCTTTCCTACAGTGAGCAGCATCACATGTGATGTTATTGTTTTATAGTAACTTACTGTAATTCTCTTTTGTGAAGGAGAAGCTGAGATCCATTAAAGATTTGATCGACAGATGGGTCTTGATACAATCGACTACCAATAAAACTTTGTTAGAACATCCCTCAGAGTCCCCGGGAGGTGAAATATCAGGAACTCCAGCAGGAAATCAAATTACGCAAGAGATTGTGTCATTTCAGCACAACATAATATCTGAAGACCAAGAAGAAGATGTGTGGCAACATAGCAAGGTCGTAAAGGAAGAACGAAGCATTGTCTTAGAGGTGGAGACAGACATTCAGAAGAAAACCCTGATTGATGAAACCGATCGACAAACAGGCTTAGAGATACATGCTACGGAGAAGATTGAAGTTGAAAAGCAGATATCTAAACTAAAGGAGCGGGAGCAGGAAATGAAGGTGCTGATTCAGCACAATATAGAAACAACGATGGAACAAGGCAAAGAGATGAAAAGGCTGATGACAGAGATAGATGAGCTGATGAGTCAGAGGCCAAAACCAGAAACAGACACGGTGGAGGATGTACAGCACAGAGATGCTTTAAAATCAAGCACAAATGTTGTCAGTCAAAACGTGATGCAGTTTGACATGCAAAATGAGGCTAAACACGAGCCCAAGTGCAGGAAACACGTGTCAAAACAAGACCTGCAGACACAAACTGAGGACACAGAAAGCTCTGACCTACACAAACTTCGGTTAGAGATCTGCCGGACACAAGACACCATACGGATGGTAAGGCTAGCATCCGGCTACCAAACTGAAATACATCATTCAGATATGGACAATGAATATGGAGAAATTAATGGAGTTCTGCAAGACATGAGAGACTTACAGAAACTTTTGAAAATGGTGCAAGCTGCAAAGGAGCAACAGAAAGTGAATGTCAGAGAAGAAATAAGAAGCAAGAAAGCGGGAGTGACGAAAAAGTGGCGAGAACTGGATCAAAGGTTGGAGAAAACTTTAAGAGAGAGGGATGAATTAGACATCCTAAAAATAAAAATACAGAAACAATCCGATGATACTCAGCAAAAGATGGAGAAAATGGAAAAATACAGAAGCTCTGTAAAGAAAATGGCAGCCAAGATCCAAAAGAAAAACGAACAATTAGAAGTTAACATGAGAGATACCGAAATAAAACTGAGGACAATTCAAGACCTGAACGGTACGATTGAGGCAACTAAACAACTCATGGAACATTTTACTCTTTTAATGTCAGAAGAGATAGAAAAATTCAGGTCTGATTTCAGGAAGAGACAGGAAAGAGAAGCTGAACTTCGATTGGAAAATACTCCAATAAAACCAGAGAAAGGCCGTGCCCTGCAGGCAAAAGAGGGGATGAGTGAGGAAGAAAAGAAGGAAACAGAGGATGTGGGAATATCACAGCATGGCGCTGCAGCTGAAGTACAAACCATGCAGGTTTCAACAGAAAATGCTACAAGACAGCAAAATGAGCTGCATTTGATTAAAAGAGAAATCAGAGAAATGGAGGTCTTGAAGTCAGAGCTGCAAATACAGACAAGAGAAAATCAACAAGTTCTGAGAAAAATTATGAGAGAAAAGAAGGAAAATGAAAGGATGCTGAAGGAAATCCAATTTAAGATGGTGTCATTGAGGAGAGAGACCAAGAAGGAAAAAACAGAATTAGACGTAAGGCGAGAGAAAACTTTGAGAGAAAGAGATGCATTAGAAGTGTTAAGGCTAAAGATGAGACAAACAAATGAAAAACTTGTTGTAGAACAGATCAGTCCCATCATCAAAGCATCCAGCGAGCATGTCACCCCACGTTCGGAGAGATCGGATGTGCAAAGCCAAAAGGAGGAAAGTGAACTGAAAGACATCATGTCAAAAGTTGCAGTTTCTGTCAATGATGTTCACAACATAAAGCAACATATCTGCGTTCAGTTTGAAACAATCAGCAGAGAAATTAAAACTCTGAAGGATATAAATATTCATTTAGGGGAACAGAGACGAGAACTTCAAATATTAAAAGCTCAGAACATGAACATGAGAGAAAACATGAGCAGAATAAAGATGATCATACGTGCAGAAACACCTACAAATGAAGTGGTCCAGATAAACTCTGATATCCAAACACAAAGAGAGGAACTTGATATCAGTCTAGAAAAGCTCAAAAGAGAGAAATGTGAGATGGAGGTGTTAATAACAGAGTTGGAGATAAAGAAAAGAGAAAATCAAGAGATGTTCAGAAAAAATAGTCGAAAAGAGCAAGAAATTAAAAGGCTGTGGGAAGAGATCCAAGCAGAAAAAGATACACTGAAAAGGGAAAGCCAGCGGAAAAAGAAAGACCTCAATCAGAGACTGGAGAGGATCACAAGAGAGAGGGATGAACTTGAGATCATGAAACTAAAGTTCAGAAAAGAAACCGAAGAAATAAAAAGGAAGGAAGTAAATAGGTCAGAAAGAAAAATGTTTCCCAAACTGACTGAAAAGCATGGGGAACATCTTCACATATGCATGGAGAGATGTAAGAACATCAGGACAAAGGCTGGAGTTATTACCGCAGTGATGGAGAGTTTAAAACAACAAGTCCAGATTCAGGCAGAAGTCCTCACAACCTCAAAGGCAGACACTGAAAGTATGAGGAAGGAAATGACAAGAATGAAGAGCACTAATTTATCTGTGTTAAAGATTGTTAAAGAGAAAACAATTGAATCAGGGACAGAAAACATTCAGATGATCGCAAACAAGTCCAGTACAATACAAAAAGAGGAGAAAGAAGTGAAAACTAAAACATTTCAGGATGAAAAATTAGTGCTGAAAGATGACAATCAAACGCCAGACAGCAAAGAACAAGAAGGATCTAAAACAAAACAGAAAGCAAATGTCAAAAAGTCTGAAGAGTTGGAGAAAGACACAATGGACTTGATTGCTTTAAAAGAACAAGAAAGACAAACCAAAGATATGGAGTTTAAGAGACAAACACAAGAACTAGACACCAAAATGGAAAACATCG
>JBAMIG010000016.1:22466851-22478585 GCA_037177335.1 Kiunga ballochi | reverse complement strand
AAAATGCAGTGTCTCCAAAAATGAGAATATTACATAAGATCAATTTAAAAAAGGATATTTTAAACAGAAATGTCAGGTTTCTGAAAAGTATGTTGTTTTCCATGCACTCAATACTTGGTTGGGCCTCCTTTTGCATGACGTACTGCATCAATACGGCGTGGCTTTTTCATCATATTCTAATTTCCTGAGATGAACCTGTAGTTTGTTCCAGTAGTGTTAAAACTACTTGGTTTTCTGTTTATTTGTATATTTTTAGATAACCTGTACTTTGAGTTGGACTAGGTAAGGTTTTTGTACATATTTGGATAACTTGTAGTTTTGTAAAAAAAAATAAATATATATATATATATATATATATGTTAAATATGTTAATATAATTTTTTCGTACATTTACCTAGGAGTATTGGTTTCTCTGTAGGTATTTTGTTTGATAATTGTTAACCTTAATTTTTTGGCGCTGCTCTCTCTTTGTTAACGTTTTAGGAGACATGTTTTGTTTTCATTTTGGTATTTTATTTTGGCCATCCCAGTTTATGTTTGTTAGGATTTTGTTATATTACTTTGTTGGTTTGAGCAGCTTCTGGAGCCCTAACTCCTGTGGTCTAGGACCACTTGTATGTACCGATACCCTCTCTCACTTAATAAATTCATTTTCATTACATTGACAACCGCGCACTCTTATGTGGTTAAGACAAAAGCCTTTTTGCCAAACAAGGTTGTAACAAAGTGGAGGCTCGTCCAGGGTCTATATTCTTTTTTTCTATCTTGGTCAAAAGTTTTGTGCGTGTTGAATTTGACTTATTATCTTGGAGAGAGCCGAGAGTCAGTATGGCAACGTATAGCATCAATAATCATTCATCCTGTGATCAACACAATTTAATCTAATGGCACACACCATCTTTACCCTTCAGATCAGATTTAAAACCATCCTGTTTGAGAAGTCTGGTCCTTTAGGGTGCTTAGCGTATCTTATTAATGCTGTCATAGCCTTAGACTGCAGAGGAATGTCCCATGATGCACTGAGCTCTTACCATGCTCAGTATTGGTATCATTAACCTCCATTTCTCTTCTTCTCTCAGCAGGTCTTCCAGGATAAAAGTTGTGTTTCCTCTCCACCCAGACCAGTTGAGGCAGAGCTGGGTTCTGGTTCTGATGGGAACTGCTAAAATAAAAGGTTTTTGCCTCTTCAGCTTTCACCTTGCACCCCATGCAGCTCGGCGTTGAACAGAAGTAAATGCAATCTGTTGGTTTTCTTAACAATACTCTTATAATGAATTGCTTGTATGAATATTAAAGGTCACATCTGTTTGATGCTGCAATCGAGTGTCGTGGGACATTGTAGCTGTGATTGAGCAGCTATGCAGCAGGACAGGCTGAAGACATGTAAAAATGAGACAAAACATCTATGGTTTTTCAAAATAATTAGGATTACCACTTCAAGGTGATCTAGAACATGGTAGATCTGATGCGGTGTTGTCCCACCTGTAGAAAGTCTGTCTATGGGGTTGTGTGACATCAGTATAATTAACATTAACCACATTAGTTAGAAATACAGACGTTATCCATTGTAACTGTAGTCATGTTGCTACTGTACCGCATATGCATATATTTTGCAGTTATTGTGCACATAAGGACAAACACTGCCCCCTACTGGTGATCAGGGCTGGGGTGTCGGCACTGTGAGATTTTACCACAACAAAGTGGTGTTAAGGAACCACAACAAATTCGTCCAAGTGAGAGAGGCTACGGAGTCTCAGAGGGGAGGCCGAGGCTTCAGTGCATCCCCTCCTGAGCTCTCATCAATAAATCAACATTTCTATGGAGATGAACATGTCTAATGACCTCTCTAGTCACATGACTCGGGATTCATTTTGTCCCTCTGACATATGAAGACATGAAAGAGGAGAAGGTGGTGGGCCATCTTACCTTCCTCTGTTCCACATCCTGCCAGTTGATGGAAATAAAAAATTTGTGGCTCGTTACTTCCGTGGCATCATTGGGGCCTCCGCCTAATCTGTCAGTCCAAAGAAGATCTTTTTAGAGAGCGATTGGAAGAGTGAGATGTCAGCAGGGCCTTCAGACCACCTACCTCTGTTTGGGGTCTTTCTTCAGCAGACCCGCCAGCAGGGACTTGGCCTCAGGGGACAGATTTTTGGGGAAGCGGATCTCCTCCATGAGAATGAGTTCAAACAAGCGCTCATGATCCTGGTTGTAGAAAGGAAGGCGGCCACACATCATCTCATACATGACTACACCCAGACCCCACCAGTCCACAGCCCGGCCATAGTCGTTATCCTCTAGGACCTACGGAGAAGAGACATTTCAGGATTTACCACAGAGTGGGAGGGTACTAGTGACCGTTTGGATGTGTCTGCAGACTGACAGCCTTTGTGGTTTTTCAGTCAGCTGCTTTTTACGTTCCTTTAACTTCTGTGAAAACTTCCCTTTCAAAGGAATCTATCAGCGTTGGTTCTGTCTATAGTCAGCTATGCCCTGAACTATAAACCATCTCTTCCTTCTTAGCTTTAGTCTTTCTGATGGTTACTTCCTCCCATTTCCATCACAGCCACATCCTCTGCTGCCACCCAGTGGCAGCATTCTGTAATGATTCTGAGCTTAGAAGCAACACTAAGGAGAGAGAAGTGGACCTGTGATAACGTCCTCCAGAAAACATTGCATTAACTTTCTACAAACAGCTGGATGATGGACGGGAAGCAGTTTTAACCCGAGTAGGACTTCGAGACTGATTGTATGCCCTGATGAGGGTCATATGGTTTTTTTCTGACCCGATTAATTCGTCTGTAACGCTGAAAATTGAAATTGTGTGGATACTCTGCAGAGCATGGTGCAGGAAGCGTGCCTTACCTCTGGTGCTAAATATTCAGGAGTCCCACAGAAGGTTTTCATGGTAGCATCTGGAGTAATGCCCTCCTTACACAGACCAAAATCAGTGATCTTGATGTGTCCATCTTTGTCCAGCATCAGATTTTCTAGCTGTGAAACAGAGAAGGAAGTTTCTAAAATACCCCAGTACAGTGCTAAACAGAAGCAGGCTTTTGGGAACTTTGCCATGAAGCTGAAACCATAAGGACCTGCAGCAGAGTCCTAGTGGGACCAGCTAAATGAAGACCTTATACATTACAGTGTCTATAAATGAGTTGGAAGTTTGAAATGCACCATAATGAGACAACTACCTGAGCACCACTAACTTATGAGTAAAACAAAGCTCCAAACTCAAAATGACTCCAATTTTAGTATATTGTCTCTTTCTATGTGTTTCTGAACCAGTTCCTCCATCTCCTCCACCTCTTCTCCCAGGATGGAAAGAGTGAATACATTCTGCTAGTCATTTTTTTCTTTGTTTTTCTGCAGGTCATCCTGGATAAAAGCTGCAGTGTGTCTTTCCTGTCCTCCCTGAGCCGGGTTGTGCTTTCAGATTAATTTGTTGGTTTCCCATAGCTATCTTATTGATTTTAAATTTAAAATGTCTTTAAAGTAAGATGGAAGAAAAAGTCAGAATTTTTAGGTTAACTCTCCTCCTCTTCCTCCACTTCAGTCTCTGATGCAGGCTGATTAACACCAGTCCATCCAGCTTATTAGTATTAACTGACTGGTAAACAACACATGCTGATAATTAGAGGCTGGAGAACGAATCGGTTTGATGCAGTGTGAACTGTTAAAGTGTGCAAATGTTAACAGGAAAAAGATGTGATTGAATTTTGCACAATAGGACTGGAAATGCTGCAAGTTCATAAAAATGCCCGCAGCGTGACAGTCAGGATATGTGAAATCCAGCCAGCCCTCTGCGCTAAGCTAGCATGGCTGGGTTAGGGTTAGGTCCGGTCTACCTACAAATAAACACCTCGCTTCACTTTAAGTGAACCAAATCCAGGAAGCCAACTTTCTGGCCGCTTTAGGTAAACACGACTGGCTGTGCCTGGGTAAAATGTCTCTCATCAGATGTGGCAGAACTGGATAAAAGCAGAAATATGATCAACCCAAGACTACTTGGATTTAATGAAAGTTCATGTTTAATCTGATATAAACTGTCCTGAATTAACCAGTAAATTATCAATAGTCACAACAAATGCTGGAAGATTCCCACTAACTCGGGCATGTTTATAGACTCTTCTGGAGCCATCAGCTTCCTTCAAGGTTTAAAATGCTACAAAAAACTGACAATAACAAAATTACATTAAAAAAAACACATAATAAAAAGAGAAAAATTACATACAATAAGAAATGTCATCTATAAATCTATGGATCAAACACACTCTGATCAGACAGAAATGTGTGTACTGATCACCTTCAGATCGCGATAGACCACATCATTAGAGTGCAGGTACTCCAGCGCTGACACAATCTCTGCTCCATAGAAACGTGCACGCTCTTCCGTGAACACTCGCTCTCGACTCAGGTGGAAGAAAAGCTGATGATAAGACAGAGAGAGAGTCAAATGGTGTCACAGAGGGTCTGGGTGGATGTGACCGGTTCGGGTCTCACCTCGCCACCATTGGCGTATTCCATGACAAAACAGAGCCGGTCGTGGGTTTGGAAGGCGTACTTCAGAGTCTTAAGAGAAAAACATAAAAACCTTACGGGAAGCAACTTCAGAAGAGCAAAAACAACCAGAAGCAGAGCAAAAAGAAAAATCTTGTATAAAAGAAACAACTAGTTTGACTTCCATGAAACAAGAACAGATTTAAATCGATGTGGTTCAGTCCATTTGGGTGAGTGACTGTTGGGAGTCTCTTGGTTTTGTGTTGTTGTTTTCACTGCTCATGTTGGACTGTTGTTGGCACTTTTTCCCTACAGTAGCGGAAGCCGTGATGCGAGTTACTGTTAATGGCTCAGGACAAAGCAAAAAGATGCCTTTTAGTGGGTTGCAATCACTCAAACGGAAATTATGCAAACAATCTCTGTTACGCACACTGTAACGCAAACACCCTCTGTTACACACACTGTGTTACGCAAACCCCCTCTGTTATGCACACTGCATTACACACTGTTACGCAAACACCCTCTGTTACGCAAACACCGTCCGATACTCACCCTCCGTTACGCACACTGTGTTACAAAACACACTCTGTTACGCACCATCTGTCACGCACACTGTATTACACAAACACTCTCTGTTACACACCCTCTATTACGCAAACACCGTCCGATACGCACCTTCTGTTACGCACACTGTGGAACACAAACACCCTGTTACGCACATTGTGTTACACAAACACCCTGTTATGCACCTTCTGTTACGCAAATACCCTCTGTTACGAGCCCTCTGTTACGTAAACACTGTCCGATACGCCTGTTACGCATACTGTGTTTCACAAATACCCTCTGTTACGCATCCCGTTAATGAAACACCCTCTCCTATGCAAACACCCTCTGTTACGCACAGTGTCATGCAAACACCCTTTGTTACGCACCATCTGTTTCGCAAATACCCTCTGTTACGCAAACACCCTCAGTTACGCAAACACCCTCAGTTACGCAAACACCCTCAGTTAGGCAAACACCCTCAGTTACGCACCCATCTCAAACCTGTTCAGACTCCTCTAACAAACCAAGCTGGAAGCACTCTAGACTTGATGTTGACCAGAAACCAGTCACCCTACTGCACCTCTCAGACCACATCCTAGTTAGATTATCTGTCTTCTTCCTCAAGTCAGTCTAGCGGCAACAAAAATAGTGTCCTATCTCAAAAACATGAGAGCTGTTGAATGAGTTTTTTTTTTACCCTGCTCCCGGAGCAGGACTTGGAAAGAACCCAAGGGGCACACTGACTTGTCCAAGCAGGTTGTTTAATATAATAACAGTTTCATTATATATGTGTTTCATAAGCTTAATGTAAATCCATTAACAAAACCTATTTAGAGCAGTGGGTAAATGAAATGACTGCAGTGCTGATAATTGTATCCTGTCCAGCTGTGCACGTTCCCGCGATGTGCACAACCTTCCCGGTTTACCAGCAGGAGAAATGCTCTGGTTTTTCCTTGGTGGAGAATGAGTGTGACACTTCTTGGTTTGATATTTGTCTCTGACTTTCAGGCAGAAGAGGATTTTTCCCTACGCGGAAGCTGTTGGAAGTCCGTTCACCAATGTGCACATATGATTGTCTGTGGTTGCATCACAGAGCAATCATGACTCTATTCATACCGTTTCCGTATGAGAAGTCTGTATAAAATTTTCCAGACTGAGACTTTAAACTCTGATGCTGCTGTATACAAAACCAGATCAAATTAAATTACCTTGACGTGGGAGGGAGGGGGGTTGTAACAGGTTAGGTGAGGTTAAGTCTTGCACACGGTTAGGGGTAATCTTTCAACATTTTGATGAGGAGAAACTCTCCTCCATGTGTTCTTCATCTTTTTTTTGGTTCAAAAAGAATCAGTTTATTTAAATTTTATTTAGGTAATGAAGTACATTTAAACTAACACGGCTAAAACCACAATTAGGGTGAAACCAGTAGGTGTAAATGTAAGCATGCTAACAGCTTTACTGTTCAGAGGATGCTGAGGATGGTCATCTTCAACGAGCATGTTGACCCTTCCACCTACTGATTGACTGAGGAAAACCAGTCAAACGTCCAGATGAGGACACCTATCCTACAAGTATGAAGATGTGTGGGTGTTAGCAGTTCCCTGTTTCTCACCGTGAGGAAAGGATGCCTGGTGTTCTGCAGAACTCTGCTCTCTGTGACGGTGTGGGCCACCTCATCCTGCAAACACACCAACTTTACAATCTGAACCCACCAAAAATATAGGTATCCATGCAAACACCTGCTTTACCTTGGCTATTATGACCATCTTACGCAGTATCTTCATGGCATAATGAACCCCAGTAGACTTCTCTTTAACCAGAATCACCTTCCCAAATGTTCCCTTTCCAAGCAGCTTCAGATACTCAAAATCACTCATTGTCTGTAAAATGAAATACACACACACACACACCCACACGTTTTACTGCAATAAACACAACAAAAACACCTGTCTGTAGAAATACAGGCGTATTATCCTACTATTTATCTAGAGCACATTTTGTAGATTTAAAAATGTTAACAGTTGTGTGGTGATGATGTTTCTCCTATGAAGCCTGGTTTAATGGTAGATTAATACACTGAAGCACCTGCTTTCTCTTGGGAAGATGTGAAAAGCTTTTTCAGCATATCGGAAGCAGCCTGCAAATATCCACCTGGCTTGACATGACATAACTTTAAAGGTAACTTTCTGATCAACTTAGTGTATTCAAATTAAATGGCAGTTTATACATCATTTATATATATATATATATATATATATATATTATATTTAAGCCCATATGGATAAAATAACATCCATTCATCCATACATCCACCGCTTATCCGAGGTCGGGTTGTGGGGGCAGCAGCCTAAGGAGGAAGCCCAGACTTCCCTCTCCCCAGCTCATCTGGGGGGACCCCGAGGCGTTCCCAGGCCAGCCGCAAGATGTAATCAGTCCAGCTCTTGGGTCTCCCTCGGGGTCTTCTCCCACAGGGAGGTCCCCAGAACACCTCACCAGGGAGGCATCCTAACCAGATGCCCCAGCCACCTCATCTGGCTCCTCTCCATGTGGAGGAGCAGCAGCTCTACTCTGAGTCTCTCCCGGATGGCCGAGCTTCCCACCCTATCTCTAAGGGAGACACCGGCCACCCTGCAGCGTAAGCACATTTCGACCACCTATACCCGGGATCTCATTCTTTCTGTCAAAACCCACAGCTCGTGTTCATAGGTAAGGATGGGGACATAAAGCGGCCGGTAAATCAAGAGCTTCACCTTCTGGCTCAGCTCCCTCTTAACCAAGAAGATTGGTGCACAGATTCGCATACTGCAGACACAGCACTGATCCGTCTGTCAATCTCACACTCTGAATAGGTTTGTGTGAGCGAACGGGTAAATGTGTCGAATTGTGTCAAAGCGCTTCGAGTACACTGAAGTGTAGTAAAGCACTATTCAAGTACAGGACCATTTGCCATTCCTCTATCTGAGGTTCCACTATTCGACGGACCCTCCTCTCCAGAAACCCTGAATAGACTTTCCCAGGGAGGCTGAGGAGTGTGATGCCCCTGTAGTTGGAACACACCCTCCGATCCACCTTTTTAAAGAGGGGGACTACCACCCCAGTCTGCCAATCCAGTAACACTGTCCCAGATGTCCACACGATGCTGCAAAGGCGTGTTAGCCAAGACAGCCCTACAGCATCCAGAGCTTTAAGAAACTCTGGGCGGATCTTTTCCACCCACGGACCCACCCCAGAGTCTCCCACCTCTGCTTCCTCATCGGAAGATATGTTGGTAGATTTGAGGAGGTCTTTGAAGTACTCTCTCCACCAACCCACAACGTTCTAGGTCGAGGTCAGCAGCCTCCCATCTCCACTGTGGACAGTGTTGACGGAGCACTGCTTTCCCCTCCTCAGACCCTAGATGGTGGACCAGAATCTCCTTGAAGTCTTTCTAAAGTCGTTCTCCATGGCCTCACCAAACTCCTCCCATGCCAGAGATTTTGCCTCGGCGACCATCAAAGCCGCATACCGCTCAGCCTGTCGGTACCCATCAGCTGCCTCCGGAGTCCCACAGGCTAAAAAGGCCCGATAGGACTCCTCCTTCAGCTTGACGGCATCCCTCTGGTGTCCACCAGCGAGTTCTGGGATTGCTGCCACGACAGACACAGACAACTTTTCGGCCACAGCTTCGGCTGGCCGCCTCAACACTTGAGGTACGGAACATGGTCCACTCGGACTCAATATTCCCCACCTCACTCGGGACATGGTTGAAGCTCTTCCTGACACGAGACTCTGCCAGACGTTCCCAGCAGACCCTGATGACACGTTTGGGCCTGCCAGGCCTGACTGGCATCCTCCCCCACCATCTGAGCCAACTCACCACCAGGTGGTGATCGGTCGACAGCTCCGCTCCTCTCTTCACCCGAGTGTTCAGGACACGCCGCCTCCAGTCTGAAGATACGACTACAAAGTCGATCATGGAACTGCGGCCCAGCGTGTCCTGGCGCCAGGTGTACTTGGGGGCACTCTTATGCTGGAACATGGTGTTCATGATGGACAATCCGTGACGAGCACATAAGTCAGAACAGAACACCACTGGGGTTCAGATCAGGGGGACCATGTCTCTCAATCACACCTCTCCAGGTCTCGCTGTTACCACCCACGTGAGCACTGAAGTCACCCAGGAGGATGAGGGAGTCCCCGGGGGGAGCGCTTTCTAGCACTCCCCCTATGGACTGTAAAAAGGGTGGGTACTCTGTACTGCTGCTCGGTGCATAGGCACAAACAACATTTAGGACCCGTTCCCCCCACCCGAAGGTGGAGGAAGGCTACCCTCTCGTCCACCGGAGTGAAACCCAATTTACAAGCGCCAAGCCGGGGTGCAATTAGTATGCCCACACCCGCTCGGCGCCAGAGTGGAAGAAGGTCCAACTCTTCTTGAGGATACTGGTTCCAGAGCCCAAGCTGTGCGTTGAGGTGAGTCCAACTATATCTAGCCAGAACCACTCAACCTCACGCACCAGCTCAGGCTCCTTCCCCACCAGGGAGGTGACGTTCCACGTCCCTAAAGCCAGCTTCTGCCGCCGGGGATCAGACCGCCAGGGCTCTGGCCCTGGGCCGCCACCCGGCTCACATATCTGCACCTGACCTCTACGGCCCCTCCTGCAGCTGGTGAGACCACGGGAGGGAGGGCCATGTAACACCTTTGGGCTGAGCCCGACCGGACCCCATGGGCAAAGGCCCAAGCCGTAAAAAATAAAATATAATGACATAACAGCTAAAATATGTCCAAATATATCTAAACCTGACTTTATATGAACGCACAGACAGACTGATTCTGGTTTCAGTGGAAACCAGTCCTCTCACCACTTTGTTGCGGCTCTTGGACATGGCCACTTCCATCTCCTCCAGGCTGCTCTCACACGGTGATCCGAACACATCCATGGGTTCCTCCTCTTCCTGTTCCTGCATCTTCAGACTGTTTGTAACAGACTGGATGGCACGCATCCACTCCTCTCTGACAAAGACAAGAACTGGTCAGGTACCCTGTCATCCTGTTGCTGTAAACCAGTCTGATGTTTCTCAGTTCTTACCTCTCTGCACTGGTTTCCACATGGAAGGTACGTTCAATGAAGGTGGTCCACTGCAGACAACGAATTACAAATGTGTTGGGTCGGGGTCTTTCAGTCTTCATCAGCTGGCATTCTGCAAAAATAAAGAAAATATTCCTCAGTTGAAGTTTACAGGTTTTAACCTTTGGTTAGGTCAGAGTCAACCTTCACGCTTATGACCTGCCACTGAGAAGTTGTTGAGAGGTGGGGAAGTCTGATCGTTCAGATCGGGTTTCTCTTTGTAGCCAATGAAGGAACCATCGCTTTTCAGGATGAAATACCGAGGTCTCCACGTCTTGATGTATTCACCTGGGATCAGGAAAGATGAGGAACTTTCAGTGGGATTTAAGCCCTCCCTTTATCAGGTCAGAACATCCCAGTTACCTCTTTTGTGAAGCCACCCCTCTCTGACAATACTGACTTCATTCATGGCTGGAGGCGTGCTTCAGAGAGGGTCGGAAAGAGCAGGTTAAGAGCTGTGTCTCCAGTGTTCAGGTCTCAGTCCAAACCTGAACAGAACCTGCAGAATTAATCAGTAACACATCATTATGGAAGCAAAACAGTTTTACATCCACAGCAGTGTTTGTGTTTGCAGCTGGTCTCCGCTGACGATGCGTCTAAAGATGTAGTGGATCAGGTTTGGCCCAGTTGGACAGGTGCTGGTTAACATCTTGCATGAAAGCCTAACATGCAGCATACCAGGAGGACAGGAACACACTTCCCAGGGCTACGCTACCAAAGCCCAAGATAAACCGCTGTCGTACGCTGACACAGTAACACAAATCTGATCACAGATTGGATGTGTTAGTTTTCCTTTGACACTAAGATCGTGCAGACAGGTTTCAAGTTATGAAGATTTACTTTATTCAGGCTCATTATTGAACTTCGTTCATATCAGTCCAACTGTAACAAAAGAAGTACATCAGGGAATGCTGAGAATTCTGCTGCATTAAAAAACACTTCCACATCCCTTTAGATAAAAATGGAGTCTATAAATAAACTGACTCAAATAAAGCGTCTATTTGAGTCAGGGTTACTGTAAACACACAGTTTTAAACACGTTGGTTCTTTACACATAATAACCACAGTTTGCTGTCTATAGAGCGCCGGCCTAAGCCCAAACATCCCAACATGGATGAAGAACACATCAATAATTAAATATTTGATCTTTTAAAAAAAACTGCAACGATGCTTCTTTATGAGTAGATATTTCTGACAATTTTTTTTCTTTATCTTCTACATTATTTTTACTCTGCTGAGAAATGTTGGAACCGAGGCGCAAAGCTAGAACCGGAGGCGCAAAGCTGGAACCAGAGCCTCAAAGCTGGCACCGGAGCCGCAAAGCAGGAACCGGAGCCACAAAACTGAAACTGGACCCGCAAAACTGGAACCGGAGCCTCAAAACTGAAACTGGACCCGCAAAACTGGAACCGGAGCCTCTAAAACTGGAACCGGAGCCTCAAAGCTGGAACCAGAGCCTCAAAGCTGGCACCGGAGCCACAAAACTGGAACCGGAGCCACAAAACTGAAACTGGACCCGCAAAACTGGAACCGGAGCCTCAAAACTGAAACTGGACCCGCAAAACTGGAACCGGAGCCTC
>JBAMIG010000016.1:22350926-22364329 GCA_037177335.1 Kiunga ballochi | reverse complement strand
CTGTCCTCTTTCCGATGGAGTGTCTGCTGTCCTCTTTCCGATGGAGTGTCTGCTGTCCTCTTTCCGATGGAGTGTCTTCTGTCCTCTTTCCGATGGAGTGTCTGCTGTCCTCTTTCCGATGGAGTGTCTGCTGTCCTCTGCATGATTTATTTCAGTTTTCATATTTTGACAGGAGGACACTGGATGTATCTGCAGTTTAAGCAAGTTTAGCTCTTTTTCTCTCAGGTAGGGTGTCTTCATTCCCTGCTGATACTGGGATCCTACCAGTTGTGTTGCTGTAGCTTAATAAAACATGTTCAGCGTAGGGATTAAAACCCGATGGTGGGATTTAGCTTTGAATGTGTGAGGTGTTGCACCTCGGATCAGGTGAAGCACACGCTGTGAGTGACATCACATGACTGTGAGTTTTTCAGATTAAAAGCATTCTCATAATCTGAGCTGGGAAAGGCTCGTGGTGACCCGACCTCTGCTGTGGCTGTTTTTCAGGCTTCTTCTGAGACGGCAGCTCAGGATGAACAGCAACCAGGTTTGTCACAACATTTTGGCTCAGACTGAAAACTGATCACCCAGTTGATCCGAGCCTGGTGCGTTTCCATCCCACAGGAAGAGCTGAGGGTAAAGAGCTGAGTGCTGCCATGTTGGAAAGCGTTCCTCCCAACATTCGCTCTAATGTGAAGCTGTCCGACCTGACAGCATCCTACCAGCAGCTGCTGCAGCATCTGAGCAGGAGCAGCAGGTCCGGGAGAAGCTCTGTACTCTGATTACTCTGATTCCTAAACAGGAAGTCTGCTGCCCTCCTTTCTGCCTGTGTGGATGTGTTAATCTGAGAGCAAATAAGATCATTATTCACATCCAGTTTTTGTGTGTCCCATGCAGCGGCTCGCTCAGCCTGCAGAAGACCAAGCAGCTTAACGTGAGCGATGCCAAACTGAAGGTCCTGCTGCACCTCCGGCTGCTGGAGCTGAATGGCAGAGGCCACATCCGCCTGCTGGTGTGAACACTCTGCAGCCGGGTCAAAGCAGATGATGGAAGAACTACATTTGGGTTCTGCTGGTGGTTGCGCTGCAGGCTCACTGTGCACACAGTTTAGATGTCTAAATCATCTTTACCTCAGATAAGCAATGATGATTTACACGTCTGACTTTACTTTCTGTATTTTCTTGTGATAATAAAGCTTTACTAAATGTGTGGAACTAAATCTGTGAGCTAACCTGTAATTCCTGAAAGATAACTGCATTACTTCCTGTGAAAATAAGGAGAGCAGCCTGATTCATATCACAATAAGTAAAGTAAACCTAGGAACTAATAAACACATCTGAGGAATGTCTGATAAGTAGAACTGAAAGGACAAAAACAAGTCTAAAGTATTTTATTAACAAAATGAGTAAAGATTACTGCTGCTTCTTTCACTTCCTGTGTTTCTCCCTTCATCTCCTCAGAAGAGGAGGTTCTGTGGGGTTGAGGTCAGGTGATTTACCTGGTTGGTGTTTTGAGTGGTTGTCCTGCTGTCTGATAAAATTCCTCCAGATTCCTCTGGAATCATTTCTCTAATGTTTCTGTAGCACCTCAGAAATCCTTCCACTGCGACCATCAGCAGTAAATATTCCTGCTAGCCCAGGGCGTACCTCACCAGCTTCACAGATGAGCTTGTATGCAGTTCCTTTCTCCATCCCTTTAAGTAGAGATGACTCTTTATTTCATCAGCCCATAAGATTGTGTTCCTGAACTTTATGGGCTTATCTCTGGACTTTTCTCCCTCTGATTCTTGCTGCAGGTTTGCAGGTTAGCATCTTGTGGTGTGGTCTCTCAGAGTCCCCCCTCCAACACTGTGGAGATAGTTGGGGACTTACTGATGTCCTCAAGTTTTTCTTTGCAGCTCTCACAATACTTCTGTCATCAGCCTCTGTTGTTCTCCTACCTGGCCAACCTGTTTGACATCTGTTGCTCTGTACAGCAGTGGTTTGGTTCTTTCACAAAGCATTCCAGACCCTGCGCTTGCTGTACCCAGTGTTTGCCCAGGAGCTCTGATTCTTCTCTCCCATAAATAGCTCTCTGATCTTCATGTTGGTTTATCTTCTTTAACAAAGAAAAACAAAATGCAGTCATTAAAAGTTTATACAGGAAGCACACGAGGCCCGCAGAGATATGTGATGTTTGAACAATCAACCATACAGGCAACGCCTGGTCGACAAGAAAACCGGTCAGTCACATGCTCCACTAGTTTTACTCACTTAAAAAACTCAGACTACATGTGTCAGACTCCGGTCCTCGAGGGCCGGTATCCAGCAAGTTTTGGTGTTTACCTGCACTAACACACCTGATGCAAATAAAATAGATCCAGCTGCTTCTTGTCCATCTATTAGGTCATTTCAGTCAGCTGTGTCAGAGCATGGAGACAACAACTTACTGGATGCCGTCCCTCCTGGACATGAGTTTGCTACCCCTGGATCAGACTAAGAGTGGTGCATCCTAGCTTTTTTACCACTTCTACATGTAAACACCCGGAAAGAACACACTCACACTCATCTTTTGATCCAAACCCAAAAGTTTTCAGTGAACAACAAAAACAAGGCAACTTGACTTGCTGTTTCAATACTTTTACAGGGAACTGTAGGAGTGTGTGTGTGTGTGTGTGTGTGTGTGTATAGTCCGCTCCTCTAACACACCTGAATGAAACACCTGATTCCTTCTTCTGCTTGTCATCCGGCGCTGCACACACCTGCTGACGGACATTTATGTAAAGCACCTGTGTTACAGGATGGTGGATCACTGAACTGTACACACTGCACACACTGTACACACACTGTACACACACTACACATACACTGTATACACTGCACATACACTGTACAGTGTACACACACTGAACACACCTTACACACACACTGAACACACTTTACACACACATTGTACACACTATACACACACACTGTACACACTGTACACATACACTGTACTGACTTTATTTGAAGCACCTGTGTTACAGGATGGTGGATCAGGAGGATTATACTTTGGTACCTCTGTTCTGGTCATTTTGCTTCCTGGTTCTGAAGGAGGTGTTCCTCACCACTGTCTCTTTGTGCAGTTTAGACTGGAGGACTGAATCACACAGAAAATTTGACTGGTTTCCTTCGCTTTATCAATATTTTCTGAATGCTGATATTATAAACCGGGCCATAGTGGATCAAAGCATGAATTTATTTTAACTGGATTAAAATGTAACTGTGAATAGTGTGTGTAAAAGAATCTTTAGAGCGCTGCAGTGACATGGTATATAAAATATATTTTTTATTGACAATAAATCATTATGACTGACAAATTATTCTATATGTTAGAACAATATTCTGTATACATATATTTATATATACCAAGACAAAAATATAAATTCAACTAAATTCCTGCCCCATCTATGTCATTCTAAAAAAAACAAAATCTCAATATAAATCAGATTTTAAGAAAATAATTTGTTTTTAAAAAGACAATAAACCCCATTTAAAGAGTTATAAGTTATAAAAGTATAACAGAAACTATTTAATCCCGCATAATTCTGTGTATAGAGATTGGAGGATGGTTAAATGAATCTTGTAGTGGCCCTGCAGGAGACAATGAGGTCATGTTTTCTTGGCATTGATCATAACAATGGGGAGTTTTCTTCTCTTTATTTCTCTTGCCATCTGACACCAGGTGCAGGACGTACAGAAGGATGCAAACACACAGTCCGTACACATGGTTCCCTGCAGAGGAAACAACCGTAAACAGTTAACTCCAGTAAGGCAATGGTTTTTTTTCCTAATTACAATGTTTGTTACAGAAGGATTGGTGTGTAATTAATTATAAAGGAATATAAAGTGAGGCTGGGTGGTGGTGTGTTTAGCACTGCTGCTTAAACCAGGAGTGTTTCTGTTTGCATGTTCTTCCCATGTTTGTCCCAGCCAGCAAAGCTCACATATGGATATAAATGTGTTGGAATCAGAGATGATCCAGATGTACATGAGATTAAAATGTTCATCAGGGTTTCTTACTTCTGGTCATCTCTTGTCCTGCATGTTTTAATGGTAACCCTTTTGAACACATCTGGCTCGTTATCAGGATGTTATAGGTAGGCTCATGAATCTGAGTCATGCGTGTTGGAGGAGGAACATGCAGGAGGTCCTGCGCGCCCGAATTGAGAAGCACTGATTTAGGTCATGTGGATTTTTCTAAATATTTGACCAAAATGAGACACAGATTGCAACTGTAAAGGTTGTTTTTTTTACCCTGATGCCATAGCGTGCACGCATGGAGACCCTCATGGCCAAGGTGATGGGTGGGATGGAGCCACCACAGATGTCTAGCAGGGGGAGACAGAGCGGTTCTCCGTAATCTTGGGAGGTCTTGCAGGCAAAGCAGGGGCAGCACCAGAAAGCAAAACAGCCTATAGCAAAAGCAGAACAGGAAAGATAACTGGTAACCACTCAGATCAATAGGAAATAATACACATTTTAATTCACACATTTTTATTTAAGGCTAATAGTTTTTTTTTAGAAACCCTCTTCAGATAAGGAAGATAACACAGATATTTATAAGATTTCATATCAAGTTTAGGTTTAAGAGTCTGAATCCTTCACAGCTGAATCCAATACGACCCAAAGAGAAAGTTCGATGTCTATTCTTCAGTTTGGCTTCTCCAAAGCCACTGTGTGAATTTATAACCAATAAAGTCCTGAATCTGTGCAGCTTTAAGCTGCTCTGAATGTGCAGGAAATGCCATGTGGGAAAAACTTACAGGTACGCATGTCATCGAAGCAGTCAAAGGTCCCGGTACTCCATTCATCCGAGTCCTGGGACACCATCACAGGCTGAGGCTGTGTGATCACCATGGTCTGGTGGCTCATTTTGGAGTCTAAAGGAGGAGCGACAGCAAGCCACACTGATTCAAGCTTTCATTATACCAGGAAGTGTTTTTATAAAGCTATAAGATAACACGTATAAAAAACACATTTTCTTCATTTTAAATAATTTTCATTCAGTTCAGCTTTATTTTAAGGCATCATTTTCCATCAGCCATTTAATCTAATTAAACCTGGTAATTAATATCCAATTCAAACTAATCCACACCAATATATATTAGTCTACATTGTTTTTTGTTGTTTGTTAGTTAGTTTACATTGTTAGTTTTTTGTTTTGTTTAGCTTGTGGTAGATTGATAGATTGCATTTGTATTTCTCAGCAGCTATATGAAAAGATAGCAGATAATTCATTTAATAATGATTGATAAAAGTCTTTGACCTGAACCATCTGAAGCTTTTTATTGTTTTACTTTAAAAAGCCATTTAAAAATGAACAGAAAAGGTTTTTTTGGTGTGTGCGTGCGCGTGTGTGTGATGTATGAAAATCCTAATTAACTCCTGCTATTAAAAATAAAAATCTCATAATGATTACTCACCTTTGTGTTTGATCGGAGGGCTTGGATGTCTTGTCACAGCTGATCCGACACAGAGGTCATTTAAGAGGCTTTCCAACAATACGTGCTGGTATGTGGGCTGAGGGACAGATCCAGATCCACCGGTTCCTCCAGCAGCTTTTGTTTTATCAACATAAAGCTATTATTTTTCTTGGCTTCTAACACATCAGCATGAAGGAGTGGCTCTACAAAATGTGGGAAAATGTTATTTAACTGCTCTCAGGAAAGATACAGGATGAGCAACAGCTTCACCGTGTCCGCTGGATTCCTGTCTGAACCCATTAATCCACATCATCTTGTGCCTGAAGCCTTTCAACATCCAGCTCTTCTGTAACACTTTATTAATCTACCATTCAGGTTAAATATCATATTTATTCCTAAAAGAATGGATTTTACATCCTGAAATAATCATGCAGGTAAACCTCAGTGCAGATCTGCAGGCTGACATGCTGATTTATGTGGATATGGGACAGAAAAGCATCAAATCTATTACTATTATTATTAGTTTAGCTTTCCTTCCCAGGGCTTTAAATCAGCCTGAGAGCACAATCGGTCTCTTGGGTTTAACTAGCAGCTCTCAGTAAGGATTATACAAACATACACATGAATGCTCCTTTGGTTCTGATCATTCTTACTGATCTTATTGCTGCTTTCAGAAACAGGACTTCATTCTGAACATTGTTTTTTAAACATGTTTTGTCCAGCATCAAAGCAAACAGAGCAATGGTCTAGCTGCTGTATAATGCTGAGAACATTTACTTGGTAAAGAAGGTCTGTATGTACAAACAGAGATATTCTTGATAATCAGAAAACAACTTGGCACAGAAAACAGAGTAAGTATTTCACGGGGGTCACAGGGGTTCAAAGGTCTACCAGTGCTACATACGCCACAGATAAATAAACAAACATGTTCCTCCTGAATAAACCTAAGATACATGAATGGCATGAATGATGAAATAAGGGTGAAGGGGATCAGTGTTGAGGGGAAGTACCTGCTCTCATTCTTTATTTGTTTTATTTTATTGTTCCAGTCTTTCTTTGATTTAATCCAGAAAATGATTTAAAGTACTTATTTAATAATTAATATTAGTAATTCAGACGACGGAGGGCACTGAGATGATTGAGCAGATGTTTAAAATGTGTGTATAGTCTCTCTCAGTGTGTGTGTTAATGCTAATAAACCAATGTTCAGCGGGGCCGACTCCATGTTTGTTTACCAATAAATGTGTTTTTATTATCTTGTTGGAAAAAAAGATATGTTTAATAAAAAACATCATTTACTGTCTCGTTTCACTCTAAAAATTCAGTTTGGTCAACTATAATATACACTTTTGTTCAATTAATTGGGTAATGCTTTCCCATAGTAGCTGGTGGTGGATGATTGTTTATCTAAGTTACTAAGTTACTGTAACTATCATATTAGTACATTTAACTTAATTATTTGATTCCACTCCATAACCTGATGCATTTATTCAATTAATGAGTCATTACTAAAATAAAGGCAGCTTATTGGGGTTTACAGTGTGGGAGGCGGAACTCATGCAGGGCCCCGCAACCCAGCAGACAGATATCTGGAAAGAAGTGTTGTGATAAAGCAGGTTCACTATGTTCAGGCCAGACATGTTTACGCTTTCTGAAGCAGTGTGGTGGATGTTTGGTTGTGAGGGAAATCCCAGAGGCACAGAGAGGGATTTGTAATGTAGTGTCACATAGTCCCCCAAGGTGCTGCACACCTGTGACAATTATAAAATATTCTATTTAACTGAGTGTTAAGTACATGTTTATCTGAGCCGACTGCAGCTTCCATCAGGCATTCCACACGGTGAGTCACATGGGGTGAGTCATAATGGATGAGTTGAACGGGGTGAGTTGTGACGGGTGAGTCGTGAGGGGTGAATCGTACAGGGTGAGTCGTGAGGGGTGAGTCGTGAGTTGCAAGGGGTGAGTCGTACGGGGTGAGTTGTGAGGGGTGAGTTGTGAGGGGTGAGTCGTGAGCAGTGAGTCATAAGGGGTGAGTCGTACAGGGTGAGTTGTGAGGGGTGAGTTGTGAGTTTTAAGGGGTGAGTTTAAGGGGTGAGTCGTTAGGGGTGAGTTGTGAGGGGTGAGCTGTAAGGGGTTAATCATTACAGGGTGAGTCATATGGGGTGAGTTGTGAGGGGTGAGTTGCAAGGGGTGAGTTGTGAGGGGTGAGTCGTGAGGGGTGAGTCGCGAGGGGTTAGTTATGTTTGTTTAGTGAGTTGCTTTCCAAGTAATACGTGTTGGCGATAAAGATAATTGTTTTTCTCAACTCTGTCCAGTGCCCGATCCATCCAAACCTGACAGATGTGAATTTGGTATTGAACTCTTCATCTTTATAATAGTCACAAGAATTCTCAAAATTATGTAATAAGTTATTTTCTGGTTCAATAGAATTTCCATCCATCCATCCATTATCTACCGCTTTGTCTCTAAAGGGGTCACGGGGGGGGCTGGAGCCTATCCCAGCTGCCAGTGGGCGAGAGACGGGGTACACGCCTGGACAGGTCGCCAGTCCATCGCAGGGCCAACTCAGACAGACAAACAACCATACACACTCACACTCACTCCTATGGGCAATTTAGAGTCTCCAATCAGCCTATCCCCAAGGTGCAGTCTTTGGACTGTGGGAGGAAGCCGGAGAACCCGGAGAGAACCCACGCTAACACGGGGAGAACCAATGTATTGAATTTTGTAATCTGAGTAATCTGCTACGTATAGTCCAGGTAGATACTTTTTGAGCAACGTATGAATCATAATAGGTGACTTGTGAGGATTGAGTTATGAGGGTTGAGTTGCAAAGGGTGAGTCGTAAGGGGTGAGTCATGAGGGGTGAGGGGTAAGTTGCAAGGGGTGATTTGTGATGGGTGAGTTGTGAGTCATGAGGGGTGAGTCATGAGGTTTGAGTCGTCAGTGTTGAGTAATGAGGGGTGAGTCATGAGGGGTGAGTCATGAGGTGTGATTTGTGATGGGTGAGTCATAAGGGGTAAGTCATGAGGGGTAAACCCTGAGGCGTGAGTTGTGATGGGTGAGTCATGAGGTGTGAGTTGTGAGTCATGAGGGGTGAGTCATAAGGTCTGATTCATGAGGGGTGAGTCATGAGGTGTGAGTTTCGATGGGTGAGTCATGAGGGGATAGTCATTAGGGTGAGTCATAAGGTGTGAGTCGTGAGTCATGATGGGTGAGTCATGAGAGGTAAGTCATGAGGGGTAAGCCCTGAGGTGTGAGCCGTGAGTCGTGAGGGGTGAATCATGAGTGATGAGGGGAGATTTGTGATGGGTGAGTCATGAGGGGTATGTCATGAGGGTTAAACCCTGAGGTGTGAGTCGTGAGGGGTGAGTCATGAGGGGTGAGTCATGAGTCTGAGGGGAGATTTGCGATGGCTGAGTCATGAGGGGTAAGTCATGAGGGTTAAACCCTGAGGTGTGAGTCGTGAGGGGTGAATCTCTCTTTCTTGCAATCAAACCTGCTGGCAATATTTCCCAGAATGCCTTGTGCCTCACACCATTATGTTCCTTTCCTTATCCTTAATGACTTTTTGGGCTTGAAAACGTTTCTGAATCTTAATCTTTTGTTTCTGTGGGGCTTAATGGAAGTTTTCATGTTGTCTCATAAATAGGTTGTTGGACATGGTCAGAGGACAGTCAGATGGACAGATGGTCAGAGCTGTAACATGGATGTGCAGTAATGACTGGTATAAAGCATTTGGAGCTTTCATCTTACATAGGAGGCGGTGGCTCACATGGTTGATGACCTGTTTGTCCTCCTTCACAACATCTGAGTTAGAATAATGAAAACTCAGACCTCTCCCATCGTGTAACAATGGCTTTTAACCGAGCAGCAGACTTCAAACCACAATGTTAGGAGACCATGTTCAGGTAAAAAGTAGTTGGACGAGCATTTTGTAGCAGTTAGTTGCTGATGGAAATAAAAGGAGCCAACATCTTAGCTGCTTCTTAGACAGTAAGTATTTATAGCATTAAAAAGAAGCAAAATAGAAAAATAATTCAAAATAATGTAAGATTTAACATCAGTACTGACCAAGAGAAAATGCTCTCTACAGAATTCCTGACATGCACATGTTACGCGATGTTGTAGTCTCAGTCTCCACGTGAGAGTCGTGTTTTTAATCATCACTATGTGGAAACACCTTCAGTAAAGCTGCTACCAGGAAACTCATCTACAGAAACTTCTGCTACACCAAGAAGAGTTTTTCTTATGCTGGAATCACTATGACAGGTTTTTTATGCACTTCACTTTAGTCTGAGATGTCTTTATTATGACGATGATGACGATGATGATGAGAGTTTTATCAGATATGAGGACTCTCCCTCCCCTAATGTTGATCTATCATTTAGATATTTTTATTTACTTTTGCTTCTATTCAATACCTCGAAATATACTCGAAAACACATTGGCTACATGTATTTGTTACAGATCAATTAGACTCAACTTTATTAATGCTTATTATTAATGCCAACTTATTATGAATACAGATGCAGTCAGATCATTGTTGTCCATTTATAAATCAATTAAAACAAATTCATTCCATCATCCACATAATTAAAATTTACAAAAAACTGAATTATTGCATAAAATTAGTACAATTTCAGTCTCTCTGACCCATTTGGCTATATCTCTGTATGTGGCGTGATTTTGCAGCAACTAGTGTTGTGAATTGATATTCTCAGACCCGAATGCAGTGATATGGCAGGTTTATTGAAAAGATATACAGTACATGGACAGTGAGGGAAAAAGGCACAGAGAGACACGCCTTATCCATTAATATAGAGTAAAGCCAGCTATTCCTGGTTCAGCACCTGCTCTCTATGCCTCCTTATATGGTACATCAAGACTAGCTAATCAGTGATTACACAATGTCATGAGGCCTGCTTAAATGTCATACTGACTAGTGCAGACATAATAATTGTGTTACAGTATAGGTATTTTAATTCCCCTACATATTCCCCCTCAGACCAGTACTACCGATCTACCACCCCACAAAGTGTATAAAAAAAGGAAACTATTTGGGGTGAGGCTGCTCACTAAGTTACTGTCAATAAAGTATAGAATATAATAATCAATGCAGTCATACATTGCTAGATTATTCCCCCCTAAGAGTTTTTAGCATGACAATTCAGCTGGTATGTACAGAAACAACTGACCAAAGAAAATCCCCAAATTGTCCTCCTCCATCCTTTCCGTGTGGAAGCAAAAAACCCCAGATTGCTACCAGATGATGTCATCACATCACGGGGATAAAAATTCTTCCCTGACCCCTTCAGGGTGATCGCCAGTTACAGACATGTTTTATAGATAGAAGATACAACAATCCTTCACCCCACAAAACCAAACAAATGTCCCACTGCACTTTTACAGCATCAGACACCGCTTATCTACACGGCATCAATACCCCAATAATTATATTGATCATAGATACAACCTATCTACATGGTATTAAATAACAATTATAGTGCCCACATTTAGCAGATGTTGCTTCTGAACACATCTTATAAAATAGCACGTATCCAATCCACTACTGTGATGAGACTGAAGAAGAGGAAACGTTGCTGTGTTCCTTCACATCCTGTGGTGGTACCAGTCCAGTTCTTATTGACACCGCTTCACCGGGTCAGGAAGTCAACAACACACTGTGTGTTTCCATGTGGGAAACATGAATAATAAGTCATGTGATCATTTAACAGCCATGCTGCATATTAGTGCTGTTACTGGTGGTTCTGATGTAGGGGACACACAACCAGGGAATCTATTTTCCCTTCACAAATTCGATGCATCATCATTCAGTCTCAGCGAACTGAGACCTCACACACTCCTTCCACATTCCTCACACACTCAGATCTTTTCCATAGAACTAATATGCCCACTAATCTCCAATCACACATGTCCAGAGATGATATGGGATGCAGTCCGTGATGGTCATACTGTCACAAAGCCTGAGCACGTCTGGACACTGTGCAGCTGCAGAGTGCCCGCTTTGCAGCAGCGTTTCCGCTTTGCTGCAGCGTGTCCGCTATGCAGTAGCGTTTCCGCTTTGCATCAGCGTTTCCACTTTGTTGCAGCGTGTCCGCTTTGCAGCAGCGTTTCCGCTTTGCTGCAGCGTGTCCGCTATGCAGTAGTGTTTCCGCTTTGCATCAGCGTTTCCACTTTGTTGCAGCGTGTCCGCTTTGCAGCAGCGTTTCCGCTTTGCTGCAGCGTGTCCGCTATGCAGTAGCGTGTCCGTTTTGCTGCAGCTTTTCCGCTTTGCATCAGCGTTTCTACTTTGTTGCAGCGTGTCCGCTATGCAGTAGCGTTTCCGCTTTGCATCAGCGTTTCCACTTTGTTGCAGCGTGTCCGCTTTGCAGCAGCGTTTCCGCTTTGCTTCAGCGTTTCCGCTTTGCAGCAGCGTTTCCACTTTGCAGCAGTGTTTCCGCTTTGCAACAGCGTTTCCGCTTTGCAACAGCGTTTCCGCTTTGCATCAGCGTTTCCACTTTGCTGCAGCGTGTCCGCTTTGCAGCAGCGTTTCCGCTTTGCTTCAGCGTTTCCGCTTTGCAGCAGCGTTTCCACTTTGCAGCAGTGTTTCCGCTTTGCAACAGCGTTTCTGCTTTGCTGCAGCGTTTCCGCTTTGCAGCAGCATGTCCGCTTTGCAGCAACGTTCCCGCTATGCAGCAGCATGTCCGCTTTGCGGCAACGTTTCCGCTATGCAGCAACGTTCCCGCTTGGCTGCAGCGTGTCCGCTTGGCTGCAGCGTGTCCGCTTTGCAGCAGCATTTCCGCTATGCAGCACGTGTCCGCTTTGCAGCAGCGTTTCCGCTATGCAGCAGGGTTTCCGTTTTGCTGCAGCGTGTCCACTTTGCAGCAGCGTTTCCGCTTTGCAGCAATGTTTCCGCTTTGCAGCAACGTTTCCGCTTTGCTGCAGCGTGTCCGCTTTGCAGCAACGTTTCCGCTTTGCAGCAGCGTGTCCACTTTGCAGCAGCGTGTCCGCTATGCAGCAGCGTGTCCACTTTACTCCACCTACGTAATATTGTAAAGATTAGGGACATCTGATCTCATTGGGACGTCCTGTCTCAGAGTGACATCCCGTCTAAGAGGGATGTCCTGTCTCAGAGGGACGTCCTGTCTCAAAGCGACATCCTGTCTCAGGGGGACATCCCGTCTCAGAAGGACATCCCATCTGAGAGGGACGTCTGTCTGAGAGGGACATCGTGTCTCAGGGGGACATCCGTCTCAGAAGGACATCTGTCTCAGAGGGACATCCTGTCTCAGAGGGAGGTCCTGTCTCAGAGGGAAATCCTGTCCCAGTGGGACATCCTGTCTCAGAGTGATGCAGAAAAGTTAGTCCATGCCTTTGTTACTTCCAAACTGGACTATTGTAATTCTTTATTTATGTCCTGTCCCACATGTGTCTTGCAAAGTGTCCATGTGGTCCAAAATGCTGCAGCGATGGTTCTGATGAGAACTAGCAGCAGAGATCCCACGTCTCCAGTTTTAGCATGTCTTCATTGACTTCCTGTTAAATTTAGGATAGAGTTTAAAAGTCTTCTCCTCACATATAAAGCGCTTCATGACCATAAGCTCCATTATACTCATCGACTCAACGTTCCTGAGTCCACCTGCAGATGGATCACTGACTTCCTGATGGACAGGAAGCAGCGTGTGAGACTGGGAAGCCACACTTCGGTCTCCTGGACGATCAGCCCCGGCTCCCATGTAAGGCTGTGTTCTTCCTGTTACAAGGGACTTTTCGTTCTCACTGTGGCCTCATGCAGCTCGGGATGGGGATTGGATCAAAGTCAAGATTGGATCCAATCTTCTGGTTTTCCTTATTCAGGCTATAGAATAAATTGGCTTATTATGATCATGAAGTGGCGCCAATGGCGGAGTGGGTAATCGGGAAAGTCGGGAGGATTCCCGGTGGGCCGCTTCCTTCATGGGCCGGTCGGTCATCG
>JBAMIG010000016.1:22231783-22243135 GCA_037177335.1 Kiunga ballochi | reverse complement strand
TCTGAAAAGTATGTTGTTTTCCATGCACTCAATACTTGGTTGGGCCTCCTTTTGCATGAAGTACTGCATCAATGCGGTTTTTTCATCATATTCTAATTTCCTGACATGTACCTGTATATACAGAGACCCTTTTTGTAATCAGAATTCTTTATTTATTATTCATTTTAAATTAATATTTGTTACTGGACCCGACCAAAGAAGACAGAAAGAAAAAAGGGAAAGTAAACATAACCGAAAAAGAAGAGATAGACACCACAAAAGGAAATACTGCAATCCAACCAGATCTTATTCCATCTGCTGCACCTGTATGGAAAACAAAGAACATCTAATGAGACTCCGTAGAGAGTCAAAAAAATGGACAAATACCATCCATCCATCCATCCATTATCTACCGCTTTGTCCCTAACGGGGTCGCGGGGGGGCTGGAGCAAATACCACCACAATTTAATTGTTGTTAACATTAGTGTGAAAATAAATCTTGAACCACAAGGATGGAGGACCACTGGGTTTTCAGGACTCAAACCAGCTTAGCATGGTTCCTTTATTACTATTTCCAGCCTCTGTAGCAGAATGTTGAGATCAATGGTGTTGAATGCAGCATCTAAGATAAGAACAGACAGGAGTCCTTTATCTGAGGCCAAGAGAAGATCATTAGTAACTTTCACCTGTCTCTGTGCTGTGATGAGTCTAAATCCTGACGGAAATTCTTCATATTGTTTCTGTTCAGAGGGGCACATCGCTGAGTTCAAACTATTCTCCCAGGAATTTTAGACATGAAAGGGAGGTTGATATTGGTCTATAATTAGCTAACACTTCTGGATTGAGAGGTTTTTTTTAAACAGATTTGTTTCCAGTTGTCTTAAACGATTGGGGTCTACAGTATATCCTCTTATTAGTGATATATTGATCCAAATCAGTACAGATGTATTAGATAAGAAGATAAGATACTTCTTTGACTTGGGATTGGGTCTAAAATACAGTTTGAGGGTTAGATCAAAGCTGTTATTCTGGTGAACTCAGAGAGCTGTACAGGACAGAAATGGTCCAATCAGATGAATCAGCTTTTACAGATGTTTCTATAGCTGCTGCAGATGTAATCACTAGAGTTGCAGCATTAAATCGGTCACTCTGTCAACAAATTTATCAACCTGTGTTGGAGTAGAGCTCAGGTGGATGTCCTCTTTCATATTAACACATGGTGTTGAAGGAAAACTGCTGAAATAGATTTTTTACATTTGGTAACAGCGCTATCAGACAAACACACACTATAATGAGTTTTTCTCTTTGCCATTGTGTAGTCAAGTGAAGTTAAATTAAGTCTTTCCTCTTTAATCTAAGGGTGGTAAACACCGGATTGTTTGAGGTCTCAAAAGTTTTTTCAATAAAATCATCCAGTGATGTGTTAATTCCGTAAGAAAGTGAAAAAACATGTTTGTGGTAGATCATGTAAGACAGAAAACAAATGTGCTTAAGTTCAGAGATCAAAACTTAATTAATAATCCTATTTTTGCCATTTTTTTAGCATGATAATAAGATAAAACATTGAACATGAACATTCAGCAGAGGCAATGTAGTTCTTGCAGTTTTACCCCTTATGAGTTGACGCATCATATTTGATGCATATTGTTTCTGAGACAATTTGCATCACTTTATGATAGAAACTTTACTCAATACCCTGCTGTTTACTATATTATAACAGTCTCCTGCACCCTGGTGAATACCAGAAGGCAGAAGGTTACATTATGATAATTTGACCTATTCCATGGGAATAAATGATAAATATACAAAAAAAACCAAAACTATTTTTTCCTCTAGATTTTGTTAAAGGGGCAAATAAAGTTTTCAGATTGAAAATCTAGATGTTTCTGCCCAGCTCCTCTTAGTTCAGGTGTTAACGTAATAAGAGTAAATTTGTATCAACAAGCTGCTCCAAAATGTGTCAGGGGTGACATTCCCAAAGGATTAAAGTATTTATGATCACAGCTTTGTGGATTGTAGCACGGAACAGAATATAGTCAATAAAGAGAACAATCTTTATAAGGGAAGGATTTGGCAAAAGCAAGAAAAAGCACAGTGGGCGTTGGAGTCCAGGGAACCTGAGAAATGGAAGAAAAATAAACACTAGCACAAGTGGAAGCTTTGTTAGGTCACCTTCTCATTTCTTTTTAATGTTCGTAGTATTCCATCTCCTTCATTTGTGATACAGGTTTAAGAGTGTAACTCGTGGGATAGATAGGGTTACGGTGTTGAGTGTTTTTGGGAGCAGCGCGTCATTTCCCCAATGGGTGGAGTTGTATGAAAAAAAAATGATTTCCTAAACCTAAGTAGATTTATTGCCTTACATAGATCTACATTAAAAATAGAACTGATGACAGTTATTGTCATAGTAGATTGGATGATAGTTGTTATTGTTTTCCATGTACAACACTTATTTATTTGACTTTGGCTGTGATTAATTAAAAGATTGTATAAATATCACAATCTGATTCTACTTAATCTGATCATTTATCTGGGTATGAGAAATTGTCTGAACACACTTAGCTTTCTCCTCAGTTCTCTGATCATGTTCCACATGTTGCCCCAGATATCTGAATTAATATATTTATGTTAACATGCAAAAAAAAACAGGAGGAATATAAACCCTATCTGCAGTTTGAAAGCTTGAAACACGTTTTCAACATGAACTGTACACAGAAGACAAAACTTGGTGGCTTACAGCAACAGGAAGAGAAACTACATTCACATGTATAGTATTTAGAACCCTATTAGCTCTAATTAGCAGCTAATGCTAAGACAGTAGGCGCAGCTTGGAAAAATGGAACTGAAAGGAATACATGAACAAAGGAAATTGAAATAATCTTTTATCATGTCCAGCCTTCTGCCAAGTTTTCTATGCACATCTTTTGCTGTATGTTCTGACTTAAATGCCTCTCCAGTTCCTGATTGCTTTAGAAATTTTTATGGTCCAGACTGAAGTTTTGACTGTTGTAAATTCATCATATTTAATGGGTTCATTTGAATATCCAAACAAAAATCAGGAAGCAGTCAACATAAAGCAGGGTCATTGATTCCAGGTCTGTTTTTTTAGATGAAGATGTTAGAGGAAAAGAATCAGTCAGGATAATATTCAGACATTGCATTCATGTTTTACCTTTTTAAAAAGTTATCAATCCTTGCATCAAAGCAAATTAGCATTTCGTTTAGACTCGGTTAGTTTTACCAGTCAACTACAAATGTGAGTCATGAAACAATGTATTGAATGAGTTTCAGTACATATGGCTAAAACTGTTATTTTGCTGCCTTTTCTTTTTAAATCCTTTTCTCGGTTATCTTCTAATCATAGCTGCTGTAGACTCATTTCCATTTGGCCTCATTACTCAGTAAGGACCAGTCCCATGTGACGAGTAAAGCAGCCATCTCTGCCTCCGGCCACATGGCACAATCAGTTTGTTTGTACGTGTAACTGAGTGTATATATGTGTGTTTATGTTATGCTGTTGTTATTTTATCAAAGAAAACCTCACATTTTTAACAAAAGTCCTGAACTTCTAGCTACTGATTTAATGTGCTTCTTAGTTTTGATTTCATTTTAAATCCTAAATCTATATTTACCAGATACAGATTCTTGACTGAGCGTTTCTTGCTAACATGTTCTTAGAAAAATTCCAGGGCTGCCATCATCAGATTGATCATTTACATCTCATATGGGGCAATAATTTGATGATAAATTAGACAGCAACTGTTTGTTGTTTCTCTGTATGTTTGCAGGTTTATCTAATGCGCTGTGAGCGTTGGAAGCCCTTTGGCCCTGGTGTCACCCAGCTGGATCACCAGGATGGATCCCACACGTTCCTTGAGGATGGAGCTGGACTCAGTTCTGTCGCTTGACCAGATCCGGGCCATCCGGGCCAACAACGACTATGTAGAGAGGCCCGTGGCATTGGAACCTGCATCTCAGTCTGGATTTTTTTATGTCCATGAGGACCGTTACCCTCATGGAGCATATACCTATAACCCTTCTGCACTGTCCCATAGCCAAAGTCAGCAGCACCAGACTCATCTCGTTCACCTAAGCCGTTCCAGTACCATTAGCTCATCCATGTCTCGAACCAGTGCAACTTCAGACCAGCGACTCTTAGTAGGTTTGACGCCATCTCACTCTGGTTTAAGTTCAGTGGTCCATTCTCAGCCTAAAGGGGAACTTAAGCCTGGTAAACAGCTGACGAGGGATGATATGGACCGTAGTCTTCATCTCTTTATCTGTGAGCGATGTGGTCGCTGTAAATGCCAGGAGTGCTGCACCCCCCGCCGCCTCCCCTCCTGCTGGGTCTGCAGACAGCGTTGTCTGTGCTCTGCTGAAAATGCTGTGGAGTATGGCACATGCCTGTGTTGTGTCAAAGGACTCTTCTATCACTGTTCTGTACAAGACGATGAGGATAACTGCTCTGACCGCCCATGCTCCTGCACTCCAGCTCACGCCTACTCCCGCTGGAGCACTATTGGCCTGCTTTCGCTCTGTCTGCCCTGCCTCTGCTGCTACCCCCCTGCCAGACTGTGCCTTGCCCTGTGCCAGCGTGCTCATGACCATGCCACACGACCTGGCTGCAGGTGCAACAATACAAACACTGTGTGCCGCAAAATTTCTGACTCCAATCCTAACCCTTGTCACCCCTCATTACCTAGCAAAGTTCTGGAGAAGCCATTATGACAGGTCTAGTGGTAGATCTGATAAGCAGCTTTCCCTGAGCTATTGGCCAAAGTTACAGTGTCACCAATAAAAGTTGGGACCTTGCAACAGAACCATTGTGACCCACCTACCTGTAGATGACAATCTAAAAATGCATTAAGTGTTGTTCATCTGATATACCTTGAATTGGATTCTTCAGCTCAGAAAGGACCAAAGCTTTACTGTGCCTGTTCATGTTGGAGACTCAACACCTAAAACCAGAAACTCATGCTGAGGAAGAAGAAGAAGCTATTGTGCTTTGCTTGTCCATCCTTTATCCTACACAAGACTCCCAGATGGAAATCACCTCTATGCATTCAATGGCATTATGTTGATGTGATAAAATCTATCTTCCTCCCCACCCTCTGCAAAGAGTTCACACACAGCACAGACATGGTGATGAACCAAATCAGAGAGGAGAAATCCTGTGGGAGCGTGCACACTCCTCACCAAGAGTTTTCTGTCCTCTATAAAGAGACAATCAGAGCGAGTGTGTCTAAAGTTAGTCACAAAGACATTCAGAAAACTCAATAAAATGGTTAAAGTGTCAAGTGGACGCAAAGCTGAACATCTGAACTGTGTAAAGCAGAATGGGCAGAATGGTGTAACAAGAGCTGAAAACAAAAACACTGTCTGAAGAGCGTTAAGTGTCATGAAGTTCATTAATAAAGAAAAAGCACTGTGAGGTAGATGGACATTTTCTCAACCCATCCAGAGCTGAATGTAGATTAATTAGGAAGAGAGAGGATTGTGACCAGGCAGTGTGTGTGTGTGTGTGTGTGTGTGTGTACGTGTGTTGTTTTGTCAGCAGAAGAAGCCTCCTTTATCTTATTTTTAGCAGAGCCGTTTAAGTGAAGCTCCCAGGGTCTGGTCGGGTTTCCTCTCAAAGTCAGTCTGTCGCCATCCTCTCATCCCCCTCTGACTGACCTCCATCCTTTCCTCCAACCCACATTATCTTTATTCCTCCCATCTTTAAATATTCTTTTTCCAGAAACAACAATCAGTTTGATAGTTTGGCCTACACTGACAATAATTGCGATAAACCAGTTGCTTTATTTAATGAAAGTAGCTTAAGTCTACAAAAGATTTAGTAACATTTGAATCCGCAGCTTATTTTTTAGCTTATATGAGAAGTTTTTCCATCATTTCTTCTGAGGAAATTGAAATGCAGCACAGAGGAAATGTGAATATCAGACTTTCAGGTTTACATCCTTAAGGAAGCATAAAGAATCATCAGTACTGTTGATACTCAGTGAGTCTGGCTGAAGGCCTTCATGGGCATAATGATATTCAAGTTCTCCAATTAGAGATTCCCCTTGACGCCCACTGTCTGAGTGATGTATAATTTGTTCCTCACAGGAAAGAAATAGTAAAAAAAACACCTAGAAAGATAAAGCTTATATCTGATCCATGTCTAGAGATGGTCAGAGGACCAACTGACTGCACTGAAATAAAACTATTGGACCAGTGAAAGCAAACCAGACCAGGCGTATTATTCCACACCCATCTGCCTCGTCTGAAGCTCAGACAGCTAAAAGCCTTTAGTTCCAGGTCCACAGAGAGCTGATCAAACAGGCAATTAGTTTCATGATGGCTCTTAATGGGAAAGACTGAAGCACAGGAGGGAAGGAGGAGAGGACACAGGAAGAGAGGAGTTGTGGTGTTTGGCACGGCAGGAAGACAGTGATGCTAAAGAGACAAAGGGGGAGGGAGGATGAAGGCAACAAAAAGAAAAAGAGATAGTTCATGTTATGATATAAATCATACAATTCTTCCAAAGCGGAAGCTCGGCAATTTTCCATTCTTTGTTTATGCAGGTTTTAATGTAAAATGCAGCCCTGCAGGAAGAAAGGGTGTGTTTGTGTGTGTGAGGACGTCCCTAAAAGCACAGGCATGCACATGGACTCGCATTGTTAAATATTTCTTTCCTCTATTTTTTCTATCTAAATACAGCCTGTTACCTTTAAAACGATATTTTCTGCTTTATTTGTGTTTCTATAAGACTGATATTATTACAGCTGTTTATCAGGAGAGTAAAAAATATACCTGTTTACTGTCCACTGATGATCTGATGAGGAACCTTTGGAGCATGTGATTTACTTCTTTCATTTCCTGTAGCAGACAGCTCCTTGAGCTTTTTTCTTCTTTCCTGAACACTTAGAAGCATTTCTAAAAGATAGACAATGATGTCCTTTGATAAAAGTGGTCACTGAACATTATATATGACATAAAAGATAAAAATATGAAACAAGCGTGTGACTACTGCTTTGCTCTGTGTTTTTGTAATGGGACTGTTGCTCTTAACTCATGACTTTCCTCTTTTTTTTTAAAAATGTTTTAATGATGCAACTATTTTATATCATTTTGTTTATCAGGACCCAAAAACATGATTTCACAGTTTTGCATCAAGCCACTACTGATGTGAACGAGTCTGAAAACATATTCCAAACACACCAACAACAAAATGGAGATGTTCAACATACGGGATATACAATCTGGACGGAAAACTATAAATATGGACAGACTGTCTCCTTTGAGGCTACATGACTTAACCTTGATTTGGATGCTTGTTGAGACGATGTGAGGACTTTACCTTTCAAACCTGTACTTGTCTGAGCTGGATGTTGGTAGAGTGTCAGCTGCCCAATTCAAAACCTTTTCTGTTAATATTTTTATGTGTATTTGAACGCATTTTATTTACAGTTCCTAAAAGTTTTCCAATATTTATCTCTTTTGACTGATGCCTAGATCAGGAACCTGCCTGAAGCTGCACATTTACAGGCTGCCTCTGTAACCACTGCACTTCTCCTTTCATGCCTTAGCAAGCATCGCTTTCATACAAATTGGCATCTTGTATGTTGTAAAATAATTTAAGACTATATAGAACAAATGTATAGAGAAATATATTTAAAAATAATATATTATATATGAAAGATGCTTTTCATACTTGGCTTCATTGTATTTGCTTCATTTATATTTATTTAAACTGTTGAGAACTAGTGTTATCTTTAATCACATTGATGTAGAGTATTTGAAGAGCACCAATATTATTTTTGTCTTTTCAGTTTATTTGTTCCTCTCATGTGGTGTGACTGCTGCTACCCTTCTGGCTAGAAAGAACAATAAAAATGACGTTCCAACACAACTGTTTATTTGGATTGAAATGTGAAAACAAGATTAATTTTATACTACTGAGGTCATATTTTAGGGAGTCGTCATCCTCAACTTTCTAAGAAAACACAATGGAACACTACGGGGAATAAAAAGAGTATAAAACATGAACATCTATGTACACAACAGCAGGTATATGTGTATCTGGGTGTGTTTCTGCATGTGTGCCTGTGTGTGCGAGTGTATTAAAAATTAGAGGAGAGTTGCGTTGAGTGATCATGGAAATGTAACATCGCACCTTCCAAGGATCAAGTACAGACCGAGAGGCCCAAAACCCCGGACGAACCAGTTAAGAAGGGAATCAAGACCATTACCACCACAGATTTGTTTTTCCACAGAAGTCCTACAAGTTGGCCCCCGGGATGCATATCCAAATGGACCTCCAGTGCCCATGGTCACAGAGATACATTTCCTTAAAGTAGCGTTTCTCCATCCTGGTCCTCAGGAACCACTGCCCGGCGTGCTTTAGAGGTAACCCTTTTTTATAACGCTGACTTAAATGAATGTCTTATTAGTGGACTTGAACTAAACGAGCAGGTTAATGAACCTGAATCAGATGTGCTGGATTTGAAAGGAACTAAAACATGTAGGGCAATGGTCCCTGAGGACCAGGATTGAGAAACGCTGTCTTAAAGGAAGGTCAACTGTCTCCAGTACTGGAAAAATTCACAGGGTGGCATACTTTCAGAGGGATGAGGATTAGAGACTGTTCACTTCCAGTCCCTCTAATTCAACAAACAGTCAAAAGTGTCATTTTGTGCATTTGCTGTTAATGGATCCCAATGAAAAAGTTATGAGACGGCAATTAGACAAGACATATCCTAAAAAACACTTGAATAGGTTTACTGACCTGACCAGGTTCCCATAGAACTACCAAGGACACTGGATGAATCTTAGCTCAATACCCATCATCCATGCTAAGCTTTGGTACTGTCCATTTGCTGCCTCTTGTTACTAATACAAAGAAAGGACCACTAGACAAGTTGTTGTCACGCTCGGCCATGGCTTCCAGCCCTAATTTTCAGGCATTTCCTCATTAACTCAACACTTCCACCTGTTGGTGCCACCCACCAATTACCAATCAGTGTCCCTACGTAAGCTCTGCTGTTTCACAGATTGTCTTTGCACCCATGCCTGACTCGCCAGTGTTCATCCCCTGTTGCCAATGCTGTCTGCTCCTGACCACCGCTTTTTTGCTCATCCCTGTCCTGGATCTATCAGAATATATCTCTGCGTTCCCAGTACCAACCCTGCCTGTTTCTGACCTTGCTTTTTGTCTCAGCCCAGTTTTATCTCTGGATCAACCTGAATCACATCTGGAAGCATACCAATGGGTTTGCTTGTCCTTCCTAAATTGGTAGGACAAGCATTGACTCTCACCTGCTTTGAGCAAACCCATCTCTATTGTCACTTCTTGAACTTCTGTTCACTCACCAGTCCTGTCATTTTTGTCAGTACTTATGGCCCAAATGAAAACCTGCTTCCTTGGCAATTGAGAGACTGGGGTTCAAGTCACACCAGGTTACCGAGTTCAAGAGCCTGATTCTAACCAAGAACTCCATACTCAGACCTCCAAATTTGATACAGATCACCTGGCTTCCCAGTAAATATCTCATAACTGTGGTACATAATCCAACATCAGGGTACTAAGTACCAGAGCCTACTAAAGATCACCCCAACAGCTCCAGACCCTTAAAGTGGGGCACTATTTCCCAGTCACCCTTAAAGACTACAAAGCCCAGTACATATCTAAAAAACATCATACTAAGCCCCAGACTGCAATACTGAGTACAACAGCTTTGTACAAACCCACAGACCTTAGTAAAAAGCTCCAGACCAGGTCAACAGATTTAGATCCTGTTAGTGAGTTCCAGACTGGGTCCTTGACCCAGGTACAGAGCTCCAAAACCTGTGAGGATGTGATTGGTTTAACTTCATCTGGAGTGCTTGGTAAATCCCTGAGGACCAGTTCCATCAGGCCAGCAAACCTGTAGGACAAGAGATGTAGACTTTAGCTTCCCTGCAATCCTAAATTGTACCAAGAGGTATCGAAAATAAATAGATGTTTTAACATTATTATTTTAAGAATAGAAACAATGTTTTTGAACTATATATCAGTTTAAGCTAAATTATAGCATTAGCTAAGGTGATGTGAGAATGAGATGTGGGTGTGATGGAACAGCAGTTTATACCCCTCTGTACTCCACTCCCTTCACATTACTCTGTTAGGCCCATAAATAAGTAATCAAGGCTGGGTCAGACTAATGGCTGCATAAAGCAGTGAATACAAGAGTGTGTAAGTGTTTGCAGGGTTCAGCAACACACAAAGACAAAAGAAGAAGCAGAAAGACGAACGGATGTATGTTTGTGTTTACACATATTGTAAGTCTTTGGGGGGAAAAAAGCAAAATGTGTCGAATCAAAGGGCTTAACATCAGCTCTTAGTATTGTCTACTTTGAACATTTCCCCTCTGGGACAGCTTCCCACAGCACACATACATGTACATTTTGGTACATTTTCCAACAAACATAACCCGCCCATGCACGTTAAAACACACTTTCTGTCATCTGTGACACACTCAGCAGACTGTGAGAATGTGTGTGTGTGGTAGGTAAAAGTGTGATGGTGAACATGAATAATTCATAAATGTTTCCTTCCACAAGCTTTTACCAATAAACCCATTCATCAGCTCTGAAATAAATTATGAGAGGTTTGATGTGGGACTCAATCTCAAACAAACCAGGTTGCTGGTTCACTTCCGCTTCTGTAAACAACACAAACAACCAACTTTTTATATTTTTTTTATAGTTTTATACTGTGACAATATTCTGTCTATGTGTATGCATGTATGTAGGTTCATGTAAATGTGTATTCATGAGGGTGTTGCTCTTCGTCTTCGTTCCAGCCTCTTCCTTCTGGCCAGTCCAGGTGGGTGTCACTTTCTCCTGCAAGACAATCCTTCCCCAGCTGACCTCATCTTTTGCCCACACATTCAGACACAGAGTATCTGTCTCTAGTGCTGCTTAAAGTTAGAATATAAATCCTCCAAAATGAATTTCTGAACAGAATTTATGATCTTGCTTCTCACTTAATTAAATGGATAAAGCTGTCTTTAAAACAAGCAGACTTTCTGTAGCTGGTATCTTCCTTCCCTCATTTCCCTCCTGGCTGTAATCTGTTTGCCTCCCTTCCTGGCAATAAAGTTCCTGCGTGCCAAATGTTATCTGAGGGTCAGAGGTTACTTATATGCAGGCAGGAACAAACAATCATAATTCATAATAAGTAATGAAAAATGTGGATTATTTATATCTATATGTATATATCAGAATCAGAATCAGAATCAGATTTATTGCCAGGTGATTTTCATCAGTAGGAATGTGTCTTGGTTCTCAGTGCAACATAGATAGCAAACATAAATGACATATGTGTATGTAAAGTAAAATATGGGCAAGTAA
>JBAMIG010000016.1:21363891-21375167 GCA_037177335.1 Kiunga ballochi | reverse complement strand
CAGATAGTTTGTGTGTCCAGTGTCCAATGTGTTTATTAAAGGGAAAAATCATCCTATTTTGAAAACAATCAACCGGTGAATTTTATCGTATGATGGCGGTCCTCAAATATTCAGGTTCTAAACAAACACTGACTGATTTGACATGTACGTGCACGTGTACGTGCACATGTACGTGCACAAGGAGGCATGCCTGTCACTTGGATTGAGCAGGTTACATAGGAAATGAGTAAAAAAATAAAAGAAGCTCCATCGTCATCAAGCGTTTTCACACTTGTCAAATCAACTCAAAACGAGTCCTTTCCGTCTCTTTGCTGTTTTGGGAAACCGTTCGGTCTTCAGTTTGTGTGACATGACCACAGGGATGAAGGGTACCTATCAGCCTCCCTGCTGCTCAGTAAAAGTAAAAACTAGCCTGATCCTCTTCATCAGTGTTGCTTATCAGAAACTGCACACACCGTAGCCCCACAATGCAATGCATCCCTTCTTGTTGTCATAGCAACAGGTTGTGATGGTTACGACAGCCACGTAACTGCTTGTCTGGTTTTGAAGACAGTAGCCACCAGAAGACTGAGAGTAAATCTGTAAGAAGAAGCAGAAAAGGATAATCCTCATTGTGTCAGTGTAGTAAAAGTGTATAAAACAGCTCCGCCAGCAGAGAAACGGCTTGTTGCCAGCGGTGCGTTTGTGGGAGGAACAGGTTAAATATGGCTTTACAGGAGGATGGAACATGAGTCCTGTCATTCCTTTTGCTGTCCTCTTTGCATCCATCTATGTCTGCAGCTTCCAGGCTTTCACACGTCATCACAAGTTGTAAAGAGGAACAAATTGGTTGCTTTTGTTGAGGCGATCATAGAAGAGACACATCTTAGTCTTCTTTGTCTCAGATACCCACACCTTACGGTCAGGAAGTCATCCCTTTCCCCTTTGCTAGTACTTAAGTTTGCTGAGCAGATGGAACCAGAAGTTACGTGTATTGAGGAAAGGGTCATTTGTATGATGGGACAATATTTGGTCAGGCTGTTTATGAGCTGTAAGACCAATACTAATCACGTGAATTCTCCTTTTCACATCGCACCGGCTCTGGGAAATAAAGTGCAATCAGAAAAGAATGGGTCAATGCTAATGAAATGCTCAAAGAGAAGGCTCGTCTATGCTTTCATTTATCATGTTGTCACACTTGCAGCTTCTTTAACTGGGAAAAGCAACACGTGAAAAGAGATGTTTTTTATTTGATAAAAGTGGCCTTGGGACAAAAACACAGCCGGCTGTATTTTTCATGTTTGGAAGGTTTTGAAGGCGTTGGAAGAAAAACACTCAGCATGTTCAGCCTTGATGTTCACTGGGTTTATTTCATTGTAGAGCCAGAAGTCACTGACGCAGATGATGCTTTTTTTTAAGGCTTACAGGGTCATAGAGTCAGTAAAACTTTTATTTTCTGGTTGAATAGTTATTTCTCAGTGGGCGTTTTATGTCACTAATTGATGTTGGAAACTAATACATCCAATAAGCCTGAGAAGCATTTCTACTTTATTTCTCTATCAGGCTGAAATTCAGACCAGTGCTTTTGCCTTTTGCATGATACGCTTCATTCAAGATGATTTCCTCTGCAATGTTCCATCAATTTATTAGTCATGACTGATTGATGTCTCCTTGAGACATAAATGCGTTATTCGCCTTACCTGCCAGAGTGAACCAAAGGTTTCCAGAAATGTGCTTAATTATCTGAGACCAAAGTTAGACAGGAAAGGGTCAATCAAATAATCAGTTTGAAGAACATTTGTGCACTCTAAATGTGGCAGGAGGATCACACCTGAAGGTAATGACTTTTTCCACACCAGAGCCCGTCTGAGGTGTAATTTGACGTTTTGTAACGGTGGCCGTAAGGGACAGTCATTGCATTTGATTCTAAAGCTTTGAGCTGTGATGGAAAGGTTTTGCCTCTTTGCATTTGCACAAGATGTTGTGGTGTTTGATTGCATCCTTTTACAGCATGAACCTCAACAGAGCATAATGTCCCTGAACCCATGTTCCCATTATGTTCAGAACCACTTACTAACAGGTTGTTCTGAGTGCAAAACCATCTGCCATTTATTTATCCTTCAACTTTTTGAGCTCTGTAATTTCTATTTAGGGTTTTGCTTGAAAATTGCCTCGCCAGTATGAAGTGAGTGTATCTCTGCAACCACTGGGTTTTTGTTCCAGTCATCGAATGGGGAACAGTTTGGATATGTATATATGTAAATATTATTTGTATTACAGGCAAGGAATAAATGAAGCTAGCACACAACACAAATAGGACATGTTTCAGGTTTCTCTTAGAAAAAATGAAAACATTAGACTGAATATGAATGTCTTTACATTTGTCTGTAAACCTCTGAAATCAAAGTACATCATGTTACCTTTCGGATCATTTCTCCTCTAATAAAATGAAGCAGATCAGAATTTTGCTTTTTTAAGCAAATTAAAATGAATAAAAGTGATATGAACAGTTTGGATGCTGGAGAGGTGCTGCTTGAACAACCTTTTTAAAACAGCTGTAGGTTAAAGCACAAATCTTGCACTGATTGCTGAATAATCATGCATTAATCCTGATCATGTAACATGAATTTTGGCCTCAGGAAGCTGTACTTCTATAGTACATGTTTAAAAACACATTTTGTGTTTTTGTAGAAAATGAAGACATTACATGCAACAGCAGAAGAGCGGACTGGTTATACAAGCAGGACCTTTCAATTGACCTTTTGCAAAAGCCCCGCCCCCCTTAGTTACTGTTGCTAGGTCCGTCAAACAGCATGACTCCGATGGCACAAACCATGGCATGGAAAATTATACCGGTATGGGTTAAGTAATCTCTTTTCGAGCAATACTAGTGCAATATCATCCAGATCGAGGCAAGAATGTGTACAATATGCAGTAGAGGGTTGTATTTATATTATGAATATATACAGCAAAACTACAACTATTGAGGCAAAAGCATACAGGTGTCAAGCTAAATGGGAGAAACCCCATGACCTCTACCTGAGATGCAACCAGCACAGCATTGTGGACCAGTTGTGCTCTTGTACTGCCCGGTATGTCATCTTTTTTTATATTATTTTAATATTGTAAAGGTGAGCATTATTGCGAGGATTATTGTAAGGTCAGTAAACTAGCCAAACCTAACGACGCTAAAGTTAGCTTTCGATTCTCAGCTTCCGATTCACGCAATCTGTAAAGGGCAATTCTCCTGTTACAAAACTACAATACCTACCCTTTTCAAACCTGGACTGAAATACTCTACACACTGTGTAGATTCAAGTAAACACTTTCTGATTTGTGAAAGCTTTAATCTATTTGTAACCATGAAAGTTAGACATAATTTAGGACTGTTTTGACATCTGGACCACATTGGACTGAGTCTGACTAAAAACTACAATACCTAGACTCTTCAAACCTAGACTGTCTGGGTCTCCCCACGGTCCTCCTGCAGAAACGTGCCCAAAACACCTCACCAGGGAGGCGTCCAGGAGGCCTCCTAGCCAGATGCCTTTGTGGATGTGGAAACTGTAAGAAACACCCTACTTTAGTTTCACTGTGGATGTAGTTCTGATCTGTAGATCTGGTTACTGCTTTTACAGCATGGATAGAGAAACAGTATGCACTAATACCTTTATTGCAAAGGGAATATGGAATATAAAACAACTTTAATACTTAAAAGTAAGTATTTTAGAACAAAAATAAATCACACTGTGAATTATTTAAACCAAAATGAAAAAAATCTTTTAAAATAAAAAAATAATTCAACAACAATAATATAAGCATATTTAAATTTATCAAAAGGGAAATAAAAATATTAAAAGATAAAAAATAATGATAAATATAATGCAATAAAACACGCAATAACCTGTATCAAACTAGTCAGATTTCAAAATAAGGCGCTATTAAAAGCAGTATTATCATGAAAGCATATCTGCTTTGCTTGTGTGACCCAGAAGGAAAACGCTATCTGGGTTTCTCAGAGTGAAAATGAAAACAAACAACATACTTTGTAGCGTTATCTCTATACTTTAAAAAGTATTGAATCTGATCATTTGATTGGTCATTGAAGGAGTATCAACCCTGGTTTGAGGTTGTATGAAACTCTTTCATTTTCAACTAGAATATTTGTCAGACTGTGAGCGCCATCTTCTTTTTCGTAGAACTGAACAGTTAAATACCCAGAACCCTTTCCTTTGTTAGGGGTGTATTATCTCTAGGCAATTCTAAATATGTCATGTTTAGGCAAACCTTCTCATTTGGTTAGAATATCACTAAGTTAGTTGGAAAAACACTAAAGACTGGCATAAAAAAAATAAATAAAGCTTTTTCAAACCCTACAAGTTCCCAACAAAGCATCAACCGGAGGACTTGGCTCAGAAAGATTTGTACTCGTTGGCTTCTGCTTCTACAGAAGGTGGCTGCAGACTTTTCCCCTCTGATATGTTCTACTATTGTATTCAGTTCAGGCTGTTTGTCCAGATGGAAAAACAAGCTAACCAGCACTGGCCTGATACAAAGAGCACCGTGGGCAGATATTTGTTGACCAGCCTAAAAAATCTCCAGACAGTTTCCAACAATAGCAGCTGGCTTGAGTGTGTGCTAAGTGCAACTGTTCAAGCACAGATAAGAAGACAGAAAATAATTTTAGTGATGCCAGATCTGTGAATAAATGTTAAAAACACTTTAGCTGTAAAGCAAGTAGTAGAGGGAGGCATCTGCTGCTTGTTTCTTCTTTGATAACAAGAAATTCTTCCACATGACAATAATGTCTTAAAGCAGAAATATGATGCTTTTAAATGCTTTTAACATGTAAATGATGAATTTATTTATTTTAATTTTACCATAAAAAATTAAACAAAAATATGACCACAAAGAATATAAAGATATATTTGCAGCATCAGGAGGGAATAAATGTACATTTTCTGCATTCCTAAACACTTAGATGTGTATAAAAACATGAATAAAAAGGCTAAAAAAAAGTGGATTTTTATATTACATGTCCCCTTTGAACAATGAGCCTGTTCAAAAATGATGTCATTGCTTCTGAGTTTTCTGGGACCGGTTTACGTGTGGACAAATAAGAGTTAATTATCTTTCCAGTCAACACAGAAAGGTGGAAAATGCCACCTAAATTTATATTTATAAACTTTTTCTTTACTTTTTTTGTGATGAGCTCATTTTTCCTAATGATTAATAATAGTTCTGACATTTAATAATCATGATATCACCACAGATGATGGTATCACTTTGGTGAGATGAATAAATGATATGTGGGTTAGAAATAAAACAAACACACTGAAGCGAAACTTTGAACTCCAGCAGCTGACAATGTTTCAGGTCCTTTATAAACTTTTTAATGGCCTAATGATCAATATGTTAATGGAGAACTACCAGAACTGACAGTGCAAACATAAATCTGATGAACAGAGAAAAACTGTGTTTAAGCTTTCTGTCCTTGGTCACAGGGGCAACCACAGTAAGACAGCCTCATCTATCATGTACCGTAATTACCTGCCTCTGTGTAATCCAGCTCTAGTTTGTCCATCTATCCATTTTCTTTACTCGCTTATTCCATTGCAGGGTTACAGGTAGCTACAATAACCATGGTACATATTATGAGTCTATTTTAGGACATAAAACACACCTATTTTATTTCAGTAATGGGTGAGACGTTAAGCTCTCCAGTAAGGTGCCTTTCAAAATAAAGCTCCTGCTAAAGTACACAATTTTTGTGGTATATTACCTGCCCCCATATGCAACAGCTCTAAAGTAGGTCTTGTACACACTTACAAGGTTTACAAAGAAGTAAGTCATCTACAGAGTGTGCGAGATTAATGTATCTATGGTACAATAAAATAGAGGTTTGCTGTTAAAATAAAAAGAATTAGTGACTTCATCACTGTATTTTTAGTGAACATGAAACGTGTCATAAGGTGATATTTTTATTAGAAAAGCAGGGAATCTTTCATTGTATTACCTGATTTGTGGGCTATTTTGCAGATGCTGTGACCTAAACAGACCAATGTGAGCAAAATAGGCCTAATCTTTAATCCAACGAAGCAGAAACATTTATCTTTTTTAAATGAATGATTCAGAATTGTTCAGGTAATGTGTGGGAGTAATAAGTAACAGGTAGCTTGTGCACATAGACACAAGGCCTGTGAGTATCTGGGTGTGCAAGGCTTTTGGCTAGCACCAGTGATAACACTTTTAGTTTGGTTGTACTTTGATAGCTAGAAATAAAAGTATACAGGCTATGTGCCGCTGCACTGATGGACCGGTGGATCACGGCAGCACGTCTTCAGGTACGGCTGATATTGGTCGTGTGATTGTTGTCCCCATACATCAATCACTAGTCTCTTCCAGATTGTGGCTCCAGTGGAAAATCAGCCTTTTATATGATATTATGTCTCCATGGATAATATAGTGATAGTAAGGTCAATGAAAATGTCTTTTTTTACTTACCAAACTGTCAGTCCATGTTCAGTCACATAAATACACCTGCACTTAGTGGAAATATATATATTTATATATATATATATATATATATAAAGCTGTTTGCCGATCATCATGTACAAACTGACCAATCACTGAGCTGAATTTTTCCAGTGTCCAATCCTCAATTGGGTTTGAAAGGCTTTCATCCAATCACAAGCCTGGATTTATATTGACAAAATGCCAAATATGTTAAAAACTACAAAACGTCATAGCAGCGATCCTGTGGAGAAGCTGAAGGGTTTAAGATCTGAATGCATGAAGTGACAGGAAGAGAAACGATGCTGAGCCAATAAGTTTGGTGGAAGGATATGAAATACTGAAAGACTTACAACAGTTTTGTGTTTTTCATGTCAATATGGAGAAAAGTTCGTAACTGTTTTCCGTTCTGTGAACTGTCTCACAGATAATGAACGGAAGGTGGAGGGAATTTCAGGATAAGCGCTCCGAGCCCGTAATAAAAGGTTTCTACATGTTTTGCTTTTTTTTAAGAGTCAAAAGTAAAAGTTTGCTTTAAACTTTACACAGTATCAGGTATCACATGTAGAGTTTGACTCAATTCTGATCCGTTTTGTACCATTTCTGAAAATCCTGACAAAACTAAACAAACACTTTAAATTTGAAATACTGTTATTTGTGCACTGTTTATTTATCAGAAGCTGTTAGAATAAACCATCATGAAACATGAGTCATAGACAACATGGAGAGGTGTAAGAATTCATTTCTTTCTTTCTCTTTTGTGGAATTATAATAATATAAAATGCCACTTTTAACAGTTAGCTGCAGCTCATCTCTCAGCTGGGATAACACAGTCCAGACACATATGCTTAGTCAGCTATTAAACTGGTCTCCACTGTGATGGTGAGGAATCTGCAGCCTACCTCAGTCTTCAAGGTTTTGTTTTGCTATTCCACCCAGAGATAAAGCCAAATCCTTTCAGTCCTGTCTGACAGCAAGTTATTGATGTGGATGCACTTTTTCCCCGCTGCATCCACTCCCCAATTCATTGTGTGACCATATCCTATCATATCTGTGCATCTTTAATGTGCTGAAAGAGGTGACAAAGCGTGTTTAGCAGCTCTTACAGCAGCAATTATACTCATTATTCACACATCTCTGATGTATTTTCTTTAATAAAGAGCCTCATTCACACATTCTTCTTCACTTTTCCTGCAGCTGTTCTTTAGGTTTTTGATGCAGTAATAACATCTGAACAAAACACCTCCCACTGCACCAGATTTTATAATTATTCAATAAAACAGCTACATTTAACTTAAACTGTCCATTTGTGACAAAGCAGGAGATATTTGCAGCTTTGCTTATTATAACAGCAGAGATGATATCATTGTGTTTGATGCTTACAGGAGGTTTAGTTCTTCACTTAATGACATCTTGCATCTATTTTTATAAAATATTCTTGTAGCTTTTCTCTATTTTACTCAAACAAGAACTCCAGCCTCTATTTTCTGTCACTTAAACTTACTGTTGGTATGAATGTATTAAAAAAATTTAACATAATGAAACATAATAAATAGCTTTGATCAGAACATGCTACTAAAAAACCCAAATTTATCAGCTTAAAAGTGAATATGTGTTTTATTCCTCACAGTTTGAAGCCTGTTAGAAATGTTTTCTGCCCTTTCTGAGAGTCGTCTTCAGGAATAGTTTTCCTCAATCAAGACTTTCCGTGATGTTTTTTCCAGGATGCTTGAAAAATTTCCAAAGCTCCTATTTGGATCTTTCTGCTTTTGTTTTATTCTGTGTCTCGATGATCAAACGTTGCTTCTGTAATGTGAAGCTTCATGGCGCGTCTTCCTCACGTCTCAAGTAGCAAAATCACATCATTTAAGTTGACCAGTAAGGTTAAAATAAGGTATCACGAAAAGAAGAGTGGAAAGCAAGAGCAAAGGAAAATAAGAGAAGATGAAGAGGACTTTCTTGTCATTAAGCCAGCATCACAGCACATTGAGTCTTATCAATAAAAGCCAAATCCAAGACAGGAACAGGAAGACTGATCAATGTGGAGAGAGAACTCCAAAATAAAAGATGAGGGGAAAAACTAGGAAGCATTTGTGCCTGAGGATGAGGAAAGAAGGGATTCAGCTTTAGGTCTTTCATGTGTTAAGCAGATAAATAGAAAAATATTAAGAATGCGTTTCATTCATAAAGGACACTTTTCCCAAAACATGTTGTTTTTTTAGGTCAAGATAAAGAAAAAGACAAGTTTGGTGTTTGAAAAGATGCATTTTGAGTAAAGATTTGCTGATGATGGATGGGAAGCTTGTGAAGGATCTTATGGAAGAAGGGATGTGAAGATGCTGAGGCAGTGTCCAGTCTGAAGGTGATCCGTTTCAGAAAGCAAAGAGAAGAGTGAAGGATGGAGGAGAGCAAAGGTGGACAAGGCAGTTGTGGTCATGGTACTGATATTCAAACTGCAGATAAGAGGGGGGTTAGTTATAGCAACAAGTCTAAAGCGTGGCAGAAGATATGGTAAGATTTCATTGAACCATTTATTAGCATGTAAGGTTTATTAAAGCTTGGTTTTAAGTTGTTATCCTTCATCCATTACAGAAGAAATCACTGAAAGTCATTAGATCCAATGACTGAATATAAAAAGAATTAGGAAAAATCTGGTTCTTTGCAAGGAATAAAAAAAGTAGTGGCTCAAGATAAATGCACAGATAATAAATCCCCATCTGGCTGTGTGTGAATAGGTGGGGCATCTGGCTTCTATACATGCTTTAGATGTTATACATGTATAAAATCCTCGCGTCACCAGAATAGAAGCCGCTCGTTCAGGCTGTGTAGACATGACTAGCACAGGATTCCAGAACAATTCCATGAAAATGAGCAAATGTGATTGTTTCCCTGAAAGCTGCTGTCAGGACCTGACCCTTTGTTCATTTCCATGCATCTCCTGACCCCCGTAAGCTTCAATCACTCTGCTGCACTCTGTCCACATGTTGCATTCTTCACAGCTGTCTTTCCAGCTCAATGTGGTGAGCTATTTGATTGGGTTACAAAACTGCCCACCTCATCTCTTCCCCAGCTTGCCCAGTTCCTAGCAACCAACGAGATTAGTCTGTTTCTGTGCGCTTTGGAAAGAGCCGGAGTGCAGGCAGATACAATAATCACATTATACAGATATAATGCATGCATGCAAGCACACCGGGTACACACATATGTACCAGTGCACTCATGCACAGCTACAAACACACACTCCATAACACAACCAATAAAGCATTGATCAAAAACATGATGTGGATGTAGTGATATTAACTGATTCCAGTGCATTATTATGTTGCATACTGCTCAGGTTAAACGCTTTATTCTTATTCCACCGTTTATTTGATGGCTCATTTAGCTGCATGCTGGATTGTTTCCTTAAGAGCAGCTAAATAGATATAAAGCTGAATAAAACCTCAGGCCAAGTGACTGTTTGATCAACAACCCTATCAGCCCTCACAGACACCTTATCAAGGGCCACACTGTGCAGTGGCGCCGGCAGGACAACATCCAGGCTAAAGCAACAGCCCGGCAGAACAAACTCCGAGCTGGGTCCCACACGCCGTGGTTGCAGGGGCACGAGCCCATAATGCATCATAACACGGAGATAAGAGAACAAGGCAGAGAAGGAAGCATGATGGGATATAGATGGGATTAATGTCAAACAGAATGATCCTCTGCTAGGTGGAAAAACATCTGCACATACGGGCTCACAAAGCAAAGATCCATGCAGCAACACACACACAAAGCCAGCTCCTCTGAAAATAGACCTGTTATTCTGACAGGCTCTGCTCTCTGGACTCAGGTATTACCATGCAGCAATGAGTCAGCAGACAGACATCTCATGTAAACCTAAACATCAGCTGGGAGTGATGGGCTTTACCCGCTCAGCAACCTAATATTTGACAGTACAAGAAAAAGGAAGCCATACACATAGTATTAGTGGTTGCATGTGATCCTGCATGTCTGTGCCGTTGCTTGATGCACTACCAAGGCAGGTGCTTTGCAGTTGAAAACTCCTGCAAATGCGTCAGTCAGCCAAAGCTCCCGCACACAAACCGACTGTCTTCACTCCCACCAAGCATTTTCAGGCAGCATACAGGAGCTGCAGCAATCAGACGGGACCTTGATGAGCAGAGCACTATCTGCTTTGTAGAGGAAGGTGATTTACTGTTGAAGCCTCTTCACGTCACAGTGACATTCGTCTCCATGGCAGAATAAAAGCACAAAGCGTTTGGATGTCTCTGTAACGTTTACACTCCCTGCTGTTTCAATGGATAAAGCATTTTAACCCCTTAATGCCTGACTTAAGAAAAACTGGGCCTGTGTTGCTTCTCTTATTTATTACATTGTTTTTTAAAGTTTATTTCACATCTTTTTTTGTAACCTTGTTAACTTATTTTCCCCTCATAAAGCTTGCATGAATCTGAAGACGTATTGATTTTATTATCATAAAAACTTCTGCCTAAAACAATGATTGTTTAATGTCTCCTGAACGATGATCGTTCTGCTCTCTGGACGTTTAGAGGAGATCCGTTTATTTTTCTGCTTCACCGAAACATGGCTGCATGATCCGCTTTGCAGGGATCTGCTGGGTCAGCACCATCAGAACCGGTGATCTGCTGGGGCAGCAGCATCAGAACCGGTGATCTGCTGGGTCAGCTGCATCAGAACCGGTGATCTGCTGGGTCAGCAGCATCAGAACCGGTGATCTGCTGGGGCAGCTGCATCAGAACCGGTGATCTGCTGGGTCAGCA
>JBAMIG010000016.1:21180510-21191346 GCA_037177335.1 Kiunga ballochi | reverse complement strand
CTTGACGGCATCCCTCACCGCTGGTGTCCACCAGCGAGTTCTGGGATTGCCGCCACAACAGGCACCAACGACCTTGCTGCCACAGCTCCAGCTGTCCGCCTCAACAATCGAGACACAGAACATGGTCCACTTGGACTCAATATTCCCCATCTCACTCGGGACATGGTTGAAATTCTCCCAGAGGTGGGAGTTGAAGCTCTTCCAGACAGGGTACTCTGCCAGACGTTCCTAGCAGAACCTGATGACACGTTTGGGCCTGCCAGCCCTGACCGGCATCCTACCCCACCATCTGAGCCTACTCACCACCAGGCCCGTCCCCCCACCCGAACACGGAGGGAGGCTACCCTTTTGTTCACCGGGGTGAACCCCAATGTACAAGCGCCAAACCGGAGGGCAATTAGTATGCCCACAGCCGCTCGGCACCTCTCACCAGGGGCAACGTTGGAGTGGAAGAAGGTCCAACCCTTCTCACGAATATTGGTTCCAGAGCCCAAGCTGTGCGTTGAGGTGAGTCCTACTATATCTAGTCGGAACCGCTCAACTTCACGCACCAGCTCAGGCTCCTTTGCCGCCGTCCCTAAATCCAGTTTCTGCAGCCAGGAATCAGACCGCCAGGGCTCCCGCCCCAACCCACCACCCAGCTCACATATCTGCACCCAATCTCTACGGCCCCTCCTACAGCTGGTGAGACCACGGGAGGGGGGGCCCATGTAGCTCCTTCGGGCTGAAACCGGACTCTATTTTTTTAAACTTACTCATACAGTGTTTGGAAAATTCTCCTTTTTGATACAAACCGTTTGCAAAGCTACTTTATGGGAATAACCCATATACAAGTTAGATCAGCAGAAAATTCTGAAATTGTTGTGATTTTTGTCCTGATTTATAACAGTTAGACATCATCTTACACACTAGTCCCCTGAGAATAAACAAGAAATTACAAATAATCAAAAGGTAAAATATCAACATTTTTGTCCAGTCCAAATGTCCCAAACTAACCAGTAAAACCTACAAATACAAGTGTTTAGTGTTTGTAGTGAAAAAAAATCAAGCAAATTCACACACTGTGTTTATAAAATGTCCTTCATTTGGTTCAGATGCAAAACATGACGGGACAACATCATTTACATGTTACTTTTGACATGCTAGAATAGCAGAAAACAACATGAAATATTTGTTTTCATGGATAATCTCAGTCGCAGAGATTGTGTTCAAAGTGTGAATCTACAGTGCCTCGCTAATGTTTGGGTATTTTAATGAAGAGCACACAGAAAGGAACATCACAGTTATTTATATTATTCATGAAGAAAATAATCCACAATAATGAGCACCACCAGGTATCACATGGAAATTATGCCTTAATATCCAGCTTAGTTTATGTCATTACTAACGACAGACGTAACAATATGAGCTGTATGGGATTCTAACCTGATCATTATTTAACTCTTAGTGTTAACAGTCAACAAGCAGAGACAATCACACAAACACAAGACGGTTAAAGTGCAAAATATACTAAAGAGTTGGCTTGTAAAAACACCTTCATCTTATCCTATTTCCTGAATAAAACTCTTTCCCACACAGGCTTTTGTAGTGTTCTTCATTTCAAGCCTAAAGGAAATTTTTACTTCACAACAGATATCTGTTTCAGTGTCGTGCATCTTTCTCCGTCACTAATTCACCCTGCGCTTTGCTATCCTGCTGGTTTTTGTGTAGATGTAAACTAGCATTCCCAGACTAGAAACTGTGGTATAAAGTTACCCTGGTTCTGATCAGACCAAGAACATCATCATCATCATCCTAGGACTGCACAGACCCTCGAGTCATCCTGCACCAGATCTTTTTGTTCTTCATGTCTACCGATGTGTTTTTTCCTCCAAGTTCTCAGGTTTCTTCCTGCAATATAAGGATTGTACTAACATACTGAAATCTTTAGCTGCTACAGTCCGACAGACTATACGTGAACATTAATAGCCCCCTAGGAACATAGGTAAAGTCATGTTTACTGTTTTCATGGTAAAAGTCAGATGTACGTAATCGTCTTAGGGGTTGAGCCTGGCTATTACACTCTACTCTATACTAAAGTATAATCACATTTATCAGCCAGCACCTCTAAGGCTAATGAAACAAAACCAGACTTTGGGTTAAACATGCTGTACATCATAACACAGTGAGCTTAAAGATGCTCGTGGTAAAGAAAATCAGTGTCTTTTCTAACGTTATGCTAAAGAAAAACTGGTTGTTTTGAGTTTAAAAGCTGCCGTTTAACCTGCTCAAAATCAGAACTTTATGCTCCTTCTAAACATACAGAATAGCTGGGAGATGAGACGGATCACTGAAAACCAGGAGCAGCCGTGCTGGAAATCCTTTCCTCAAGATCACCTCATTTTTTCTGTTATATCAAGACAATAAAGCTTATTTTCATTTGTTAAAGCAACACAAAGTTTATGAAAATGACTGACATCTAGTTTCCAGCACCAGCTTACATGTTAGTAACTGGTTAGCAGCACACTGACCACTTAGAGTCAGCCACATGGTGTGTTCAACAAAGAAACCCAAAAAAATCCTTATGGAAGGAAGGAAAGAAAAAAGGACTTTTAATGGCTTGAGAGCTCCCAGAGAAGAGACAGGATGTAAGATGGATTCTGAATGAATCATGTTAATGATCACCAGGAGGGAGGGTTCAGTAGTGCTGCTTAAACTTTTATCCTTTCCTTTCTATAAACAAAAACAACTAATGAATGCAATATAACAAGCTTTGTTATCAGCTGAGCTGATCAATAATTATCTCATGTATCATATAAAAACACTGCTCTCATAAAACCTCCTAAGTAAACCAGATTTCCACATATGTGATTCCTTCGGTTTGAGAAAACGAGTTTTTAGGCACGACTGCTCTAAATTTCAGTGTTTCTCACATGTTCCCATCAACTGAAGAGTAAATGAGTTAAAACAGATAAAAACATTCAGTCTGTTGCTTCTGTCCTGTGGAACGGTCTTAGTGTGGATTTTTCTTTTTACATTCAATAAAAATGGTGTGAGACAAGTGGTTTGGTAGAAAAACAGCAAACCAATCAGGTTACTTTGCAGGATTCAGCCAACCCACACCTCTGCTCGGTGCATTTATCCTGTCTGAGGACACCGGGAGGAGTTCAGGGCCACGGTTCTGCCACAAGATGCTACAGGAAGTCATTTCACATGGTCCTTATTCACACCCCTGCATGTGCACATTATGCATCAAAGCTTCGGTTATGTTTTCGCCTCTTCAAACAGCAGCATTTAATCAGCAGCCCCAGCAGGATCATGGCCACTAACAGCGTCACCACCACAGCTACGGCGTAGCTCGACACATCCGGCTGATAACACATTTCCTGGGTCACCTTCTGGATGTTGACGGGCTCTGAATACGACTCATGAAGGCAGGTGGCCGTGGCGATGTCCGGGACGACCACCGCTGACTGCTGCACCAGCCGGAAGATGCTGAGGTTTTCACAGCAGCTCAGAGGGTTGGAGCCCATGTAGAGCGTCTTCAGCGAGCGCTCCAGGGTGAGGATGGTTTGGTGGTCTAAGGTGACCAGGTTGTTGTTCCGCAGGTTTAAGGACTCGATGGAAGACTCTTTATTCCACAGCTGTAAGGAGTTGAGCTGGTTGGTGGACAGGTCCACGTGCTTTAGACTCCTCAGCGAGGACAAGTCTGTGTTTAGGGAGGAGATGTTGTTTTCCCTCAAAAAGAGGTGAATCAGGGAATTTTCCAGACCAGAAAGAGAGTCTTTGTGCAGGTCCAGGCCCGGGTTCAGGGACAGGTCCAGTACCTTCAGAGGGGTGTTCACAAATGCGTTCACAGGCAGAGACTGCAGTTTGTTTTCAGACAGGTAGAGGAAGTGCAAGTTGTGCAGAGAAGCAAAGGAAACACAGCGAGGAGGAACCTGGTGGTTCTGCTCCTTCGATGTGGGCTCACAGGGACAGATCTGCAGGTTGTTCTGCTGAAGATGAAGGTGCCTGATGCTGGGCAGTCTTTGAAAGATGCCATGGTCCAGAACCGTGAGCCGGTTTCCTTGTAGAAAAAGCTTTTTCATGGACCGCAGCGTGTTTTCTCCAAAGCTCAGACTCTCCAGGGAGTTATAGCTGAGATTAATGACCCTCACCTTCTTTAAAAGGCTCTCATGGCTGACAGAAAAGGACTGGATGCAGTTATTACTCACATTCAGGACCTCCAGTAGCGGCGTGGAGCAGAAAAAGCTCTCTGGAACAGCTTTGAGTCGGTTGTAACTCATGTCCAGGTATTTCAAAGAATACAACTGAGGGATTGTCTGTTTGCTGTGACTGGCGGTTACATTTGTGGTCTGGAGTTGGTTTCGTGAAATGTTCAGATATTCCAGCTTGTTCTTTTGCGGCAGATGCGGAAAATAAAGCATTTTGTTTTCACTCAGATCAAGAGACAGAAGTCTGAAGAGATGGTCTGACGAGACGCTCTGAAACGTCTCCACGCTGTTCTTGCTGAGATTAAACACTGCCAGGTTGTGAAGATCAAAGTCGTTGATGCATGTGATTGAATTCTTGGACAAATCGAGTTCAGTCAGATGCTGTAAGGACTCAAAAGCTCCATCTTCAATCTCCAGGATGACGTTATTGTGGAGGCTGATTTTCCTCAAGGACAGAGATCCTCTGAACATGTTGTGTGCTATCTTTGTGATGCTGTTGCTGTTCAGAAAAAGGTTCGCCAGAGACGGAGAATCTGTCAGGAAATAGTCCGACATCCCAGTGTACAGCCCATTGCTTGAAAGATCCAATGACTCCACAGCTTTCAGAGATCCAATGTCTGTTTGGGAGTGTGCAAAAACATTGAGGTGGTTCTGGGACAGATCCAGGACCTTCAGATCAGTCATGTTTTCAAACAGTCTGGGCTGGATGAAATGGATCTTGTTGGCTTGAAGATTGAGGTGATGGAAGCCGGTGTGGAAGCCCAGAGTTTCCTGGGTGAGGTTTTCAACTTGGTTTTGAGACAGATCCAGCATTTGGACATCAGGAGGAAGGTCCACCGGAGCGCTTTGGAGGCTTTGATCGCTGCACAGCACGTCTTTCTGGATCTGCAAACAAACAAACATAACCTGATCATATCTGCTTACAGACCAGCTGATCCCGACACGCAGCAGAACACTGTTCAGATGCTCTTCCAGCCACATGGTTTTTAGATAAAAACAAGCAAAATGATGCAGCACGGATTAAATACACCTCTTTTTTTAAATGGTTGCATCTTTACCTAGCACCCTGCTTCAAACAGATTCCTGTATTCCTGCTAGGAATAGTTTTTAACAGAAACCATGTGGCCATGAGAGCCGGAGTCGAAAAGCAGCTCATAAAACCGTCTCTGGGGGAGATTACATTAGGCCCGGCCACATAGTTGTGGTTTTGTAACAGAGGGCATTTGCTATTGCTCACAAGTTGGCTGTAAACAAGTACATCATTTATTCACTGGAGGGTAAAACATTACAGCTTTATTATCAGACACTGAAGAATGAATCACAAATAAAGGGAATCTAGTCCTGCATGTGTTATCTAAGATCTCTTCTGCTTGCTTACAGTCTACTAAACTGTGACACTGCATCCAAATCCCTGCCTCTGAAACATGTGATTTATATTTTAATCACATTTAGTCACAGCTCTGTAAACAGGAAACTAAACAGAGATAAAGGAATTGATGTCGGATCCTCTGGTCTCCTCTGAATCCAGCTTTTTAAACAGCTAAGCTTTCGTGTTTTTGCTGACTGAACATCATTCTCTACAGAAAAAAACACTTAAAATCAGATTGAAACTATAAACTTATTTATGTTTACTAAGGCAACAAACTGAGTAGATGGCATGGGTTTCTAAAAACTTCTTGTTTAAAACTGTTTTATGGCCCTGTGGATACTGGAAATAATGCACGTTGTTTTTGGCTTTAGTTCTCCGACATGGACGTTTCTTCTAATCTGTTACTTTGCTGTAATTTAGATGTCACATATTGACCTTATTTATTCAGTTTGGCTTGCATTTATGTATTAATCTATTCAGTGTAAATGTTAACTCCATGCTGGGTTCCACATTGTTCGCCCTCGACATGATCCCACTAGCTCAGATTATGGAAACAAACCAAATACCTGATGCTAGCTATGCTGATGACGCTCTGCTTTATATTACTGCATCACCGGGGAAATCTGATCCCAGACAAAGTGTAAAATCATGCCTTGGTCAAATAAATACGTAGATGTGTTGGAATTGTCTCTATATAAAGATAGAACTGAAATTATAGTGTTTAAAAACTAAAATTAGAGTCCAGCGTCAGTCAGCAAAACTAAAAAGGATCAGTCCAGAAATCTGTTATTTTGGACTCTGAGCTACATTTTAACATATTAAATCAGAAAACAAGCCTTTTATCACCTGAACAACAAGATGGCCCAGCATGTTTTATGCTTCATGATTAGTTTTCAGTGGTCTTGATGACTGGAATAGAGGTTTTACAGGTCACTAATCTAACCAAACTGTACACTATGATTTCTGCAAGTGATGGTCCATAAATCTTGTGTCTTGTAGGCATTAATCTGGACATTATTGATGTGGAACCTTGTTTTGTTTGGTCTTAAAGCTCAGCTAGAAGAGGCAGTAGATGACAGGATAGGAGGGAGACGGGAAATGACAAAGGTCACTGGACTGGACACAAACCAGAACCTATGAATGTTATGTTGACCTGTAAAGGCTCTGTGGACGCTTTAGCGACATTCTCCCCTCATATCCTGCTTAGTACCCCCCTGCTGCTTCCAGTTCTCCCAGAAATACATAAAACGTCCCAAAATGCTCTTAAAAAGAACTTAAACTTAGGAAGAAATTCATTTTAAGCAGCAGACACTGATTGTGTGTTCTGTAAAATGCTTTAAGACCAAAATGTTTTTTTCTTCTCATTCACCCAAAAACTCACATGATCACTCCTGCACACCAGCAGCTCCTTCATCATCATCACGAACACACACACTGTTGTTTATTTGGAGCGGTTTCCACATTCATCAACCAGCTCAGCAGGCATGTATCAATCCACTGCTAAATCTAGTCCCAAACAAAACCTCCTTCCTGGTTTCTGATGGTTCTGACAAAGAGCCGCAAAAAAAACATCTTTTTATGTTGTTGGTTTTTAAAAGTATCATTTATGACACAAATATATAAAAAGGTGGACATACAGATGTTCCATTAAATAAACAATGTTTCAGTCATTATTTCCATTACATTTTACTCTTCCCTCACGCTATTTTACATCCAGAAACGATAATGCTTTTTATTCATCCCATTATTTTTTTTATCCTCTAAACATAAAATGTGATCATAATTTACTTTATAGTTTCCTCGTTTTGTTTTCCTGATGCCTATGCTGCATATATATTATTCATTCTGCTGTATTAGGAACATGAAACCAGGTGTAAACAGTCAGCGTGGCGATAACTGTGCATGTAAGGGTTAACGTGCACAGAATTCAGCAGAGGAAGTCCAGCTCATGTTTGGTTGTATAGAGAAATACTAATGACCACATTAAAGACACTTTTATTTTCAGTGAAGGGTTATTTTTAGAAAGGATGACTGAAACAGAGTCAGATCCATTTTCATGCTTTAAATGGCCTCCGTGCATCTATTTATTATTAATCCCAGCTGAAGAGAGAAAGCTCTACAACACCTGGATGGATCAAAGCGGACACACCTGGTGACATCTGACATCCACCACATGACGTAAAGCTCACTTTGTTTCATTTTAAACTGGCTGTTGTGAAAATACTGCGAGCAACCCAATAAAAACCAGGTACAGGTGGAGAAAACAAAAACAAACAGGTCAATCACAGAGAACAGATGCCTCATACTCACAATCTGGCATTGAGAGAGATGTCCAGGAGGATGTGCAGATGCCGCCATGCAGCTGAGCAACAGCAGGAAAAGCAGCTGGAAGGCCGTCATGGTGCTGCGGCACAGAGAATCACACACATGAATGCAGGAAATATGCTCTGCTGATACCGTTTGAAAAGGGAAGGATACAGGCCCCGCATGCTATATAACACGCTGACCTTTGCTGATGCTATTTATGCCATGAAAAAGAAAAGGGGGTTTCTATTATCAGCATTTTGCAGTGTCACTTCTCTCTTACGCTGTATTTCACAGTGCATATGACAGAACTGCTGCAGAGACGGGTGACTAAGCAGCCGGAGGCTTTCCATTAGATCTTTGTTTGGAAGCAGAACAAGAAGAAGCTGTTTGATCAGACGTCAGTGAGTCATTACGTTAGAGAGGCTAGCTCGTCCTTCTTCAGAACCCAACAAAACATCAAGTCACATAGCAGAGCAGGCAATGTGGGAGTGATTAGCAAGGGGTGGTAAGTACCCAGCAAGCGGGGGGAAAGTTCAGTACTTCAGGCTGAAGGGTTAAAATAGACGTTTCACTTGTTCTGTGGAGCGGCTAATTTAATGCATGAAAGCAGTCATGTGGTTTGAGAGGAAGAGGAGCTCAGAAGGTCATCCTCTGTTAGCATGTTTCACCTTTTCTCTCATTATCTAAGCCGTTCTGCTCTTTTTACGTGATAAAATACGAGTCTCATTAAAAGCCGTCTAAGAGCCACAGGAGGTGCCGACCATGATGCCCTGCAGGCCCAGCGTGAAGGAACACTGGTCACTTTCATCTACGTGGGAGAATTCACTTCCATAACCGGTGAAAGTACTCCATCTACTTCCTTTTTTATTGATTATTTTTAGTGATTGATGATTACCTCATCGTAGGAAATGATGCCGTTTGTTTGCAGGATTCTTCTGAAATAAAAACAGACTTTGATGCACATCTGGATTAACTACATATCTATCATCCATCTGGAGGTGTGCAGGATCAAGTGACCGCTTTGTTTTTAAGTTGGAAACAGAGAAATGTTTTCACTAACATGTTGAAATCAAACCGCTGCTTAAATGTTTATTTATAATGTGATAAAAGCATCAGAGGAGCTCTGAAAACACAAGTACTTTGTTAGCTACTGAGTCCAATCAAAGGAGAATGTAATAATAATAATAGAGTAGTCAATGTTTTTATATTAGATGTAAAAAGCTGAATTAATCTCTGTTTAAAGCAGCTTTGCTAAATAAAGCAGCGTAGTGGTCGACTGTACAGTTTAAACTAGCGTGATAATTATCAGGGTGAAAAGCTGCAGAAGGAGTATTTCTGGAGCGAAATGAGGCAAAATCCTCACGGTAGATAAATTATCACCTGAAAACAGGCTAAAACGGCACCAAAATAAGAGTCTTTTCACGGTGACTTCCTGTGAGGCTCTGCCTGACCCAGAGACCTGAGGTTGGACAGAACTTCAGTGTTTAGAGCGTGTCTTTAAAAAGAGCGGTGTAAAAACGTCTCCAGATGGAGTCAAACTGTTACTGGTTTTATAAGGTGTAAACCTAAATCCTCTCCTTTCCACTCAAAGCTTCAGACATTTTCACACCATAACCTCACAGAGATGAAGCAGAATATTTAACATCCTACCATGAAGTTTGATCCCTCCAGTCTGTAAGCATGCACACAAATCCCATCCATCAGCTTCTCCTCTCACAGCTCAGAGCAACAACAGCAGACATTTACCTGACTTTCAGAGGAGGATTTCTCAGCGCAGCGCCTCCTGACCGTGTGGATTTCACATCCTCATGAACCCACTCACAGACAGAGAGCGGCACCACAAGCCACAAGCTCCACTCAGCTGACTCCTGCTTCCACATGGCTCAGCTTCTGCCATCACGTCCTGTGAAAATATCCTGCATCGCTCATCCTCTTCCCCTCTCCCACCGCTGCTGGGAAATACCATATAAGGGGGTTGGAAAGTCTGATGGAGACTCGGCCCCTCGACTCCAAAATGCCATCATTAATCCTGGAGCTGGACGAGTTCCTCGGGAAGTAACGTTAGTATGTTCTCACATACCAGTCTCCAGCTGGAATTTGGGGCATTTTACTGGGAATAAACTTTCCACATATGTTTATTCTTTCTGAGGCCTTTTATGGGAATGTTGTGATGCTTGATGTCTCCGCTATGTCAGATGAAAACGTCAGCTGCAGTAATGCATTAGGAGGACGTTAGCATCTCCCAGAGGACCGGGTGGAGAATTCACATGTCTTTTTCACCCTGTTGGAGGACGTGGCTTTGTCCCAGTTTCACTGTAAACAAACATCTCTGTCTTTTTAAGAAGCCCTTTGTCTGACATGACCGTCTGCATGTTGGTCCTGGTGGGAAAATGTGAGTAAACCTGAAGCATTGATCCAGGCAGGATGGACGTCTGCGTGACGACACGCTGCGTGACGACACGCTGCGTGACGACACGCTGCGTGATTGGCTGATATCAGCAGGAAGCTGAGCAGGTTAAACTGTTCTTAAGACACATTATGTAGGTTTTATAGCCGTGAGCGTTGCTTCGTGTCGTGCAGATCATTAAAGGAAGAGAAATTACTCTGGAAGCAGAATAATAAAGCCAAGTACAGAAGCAGAGGGATCACGTGATGATGGAGGAAAGGTTTGTGTTTTATATCCACAGAGTCACCAACAACCCGGTGATGAAGAATAAACCCAAACCTGATCCATGCTGCCGTCTCACACAGGAGCTCCTCACATAAAGTCCAGTTTCACCTCTTACATTTCAAACCAGCCTATTTTAGTGATACAGCTTCACCCAGTCATGCTGCACTTCTCATTTATTGTGTTTAACGTCATTAGTACATTTTATTTTACTACACAAGCTTCACATACAGCTAAATACAATATTTACAATTATTACATGTTTATTTTTATAAAACATTAAAAACTGGGTTCTC
>JBAMIG010000016.1:20802409-20812866 GCA_037177335.1 Kiunga ballochi | reverse complement strand
CTGGTTTATCCTGGTTTATTCTGGTTTATCATGGTTTATCATGGTTTATCCTGGTTTACTCTGGTATATCCTGGTTTACTCTGGTTTACTCTAGTTTAATGTGGTTTAATCTATTTTACTCTGGTTTATCCTGGTTTACTCTGGTTTACCCTGGTTTATCCTGGTTTACTCTGGTATATCCTGGTTTATCCTGGTTTATCCTGGTTTATCCTGGTTTACTCTGGTTTATCCTGGTTTATTCTGGTTTATTCTGGTTTATTCTGTTGTGTTGTTACCCCCATCTGTCCAATCACAACACTTCCAACCCCCAGATAGAAAGCAGAGAAAAGGCCAATAATCTGTTTTAAAGCTCATACTAAAAAGAAGTTTTCCATATAAACTCAGAGAATAATGCCTAAACTCTGAATTATTTTAATTATTATTGCAAATTAAAAAACAATGTTTCACTGTGGTTGTCTTTAAATGATTAGTAACTGCAGCTGCTCACAATGAACAGGAAGAAAGGGAACACATGCTTCCACATGTCTAAACTGGCTTCCAGTGATGCATAGAACTGTTTTTTTTATAATGGTCTTCTGGTCTCCTCCGGTTCTTCTAAGCCCATTTTACTTTCATCCTCCCTTTCCACACTTAAAGGGAGGATTTAAAAACGTGATCTGTGAGGAAGTTACACCGGCACCACATTCCTACAAACCATTCAAACTAATTATAATCTGATTTACCTGCAACAATGAAGCAACCTGTCAGACATGCGGCTCTGGTTCCAGACCAGATTAAGCATCCTATAAAACTTACTTTATAATAAAAGCTTCATGTTTCTCTTCTCCATAACCACACCAGGACTGAGAAGCTCCTTCCTCTCTATTTAACTGTTATATAAATGACAAACTGTGTTTGAAGAACAGATAACTATGAGCATAAAGGTAAAGAAATCCTGTGTTTTAAAGGAAAAAACAGGATTTTACTGAGTGAAATGAATCATCGGCTCATGTCTGATCCTCACATATTTCATGTAGTTCTGGACCCCGTTCTGCTGGAGGTAAGACGGTGCCTGTGTTCTGTAGAACCTCTCAGTAGAGTCCATGTATGCCTTCTCAAAGTTGTCCCTGTAGATCTGAAGCTTGTCGTCCGGGTTGGAGCAAAGGTTCACTGTTCACAGGTAAGAAAACATCCCATGAAATACACATTTACACTTCAGAGGCAGCCTTTGCTTCCTTCTCCAGCTTTATCAGACATTTTCTTCTCTAAGATTAAGCAGAAAAAAAGAGGGGAGTCTTGGACCTGAACGCTTGAATGAGGACATTCATGGTGTCGTGGTGAGACGGATGTGGCGACTGTAGAGGGAAAAAACTAAGTGGACTATTCCACATCATTAATCCTGCTGCTAGATGACCGGATTCTTCTGGACTTTCTCCTCTGAGCCTGTGGATTTCTCACCGTAAGACTCTCGTACTCCGATCACCAGCTGGGAGTCGAAGGCTTCGCCCAGCCTCTCGGCGTGCACCAGCTTCATCGCGCTGTCCTGTAGCCTGTTCTTAATGTTGGAGAAGATGGACTCGTTCCACGTGTCCAGCATGAGCTGCAGTCAGCAGATAAGCAGAGACCATGTAGAGTCCGTTTCAACACCTAACACAGACAAAAGCTGCTCGTCCTCACCTTGCGGACAATGCTGTCCTCCATGTTGGACTTCTTGTTGCTTCCCTGCTTCCCCATCAGAGTGATCTCCAGCTGGCAGAAAGGTTTGGGCAGGATGTCACACTGAGTGAAGAACTTCCTCCACTCCACAATGTAGGCCTTTAGAAGCGCTGTGTCATCCTGGTGACTCAGCACCCGCTTAGACAGAGTCACAAACACAAGTCAGAGTCAAGCTAAAGCTGCTTTCACACATGCATAGTTTTCCAATAAACTGTTGCCATGACGATGTCTGCATCGACCCCCCACGAGGATTTTAATTAACAGCGATCCCACAAGGCTCAGCAGTAAAACATCACATGTGAACGCAGCACGGGGAAGAGCTGCTCCGTGCATAGTTACACATTTATGCTGCAGTGGTGGGAAAAACATGCACTGCAGTCCTGTGCAGGTGTTCCACCTGGCTGGACCTTTATATAACCTCTGGATTATCACTCCCTACTCACGTGGACACATTGAGATGCATGCAAAGCTTATATGAAGACAAGGAGTCGGGTGATGCTTTATAAATGGGCCTTTCTGCACGGCAGCATTCAGAGCAGCTTCTCTGCTTTCATCGCTCTCATGTGAACAGCAGCTACTTAGGACATTACATAGTAATATTATGGAGAGGGAAAACTGGCAGCACAGCAGGTAAAATAATACATTTAAGCCACATTAAACCATGTTTATTATCATTTACATCAGACTTTGTATCATTTTAATTGAAAACACAGAAACATGGATTATTATAGACATGTAATAAAAACTGATATTTATCCCATAAATACGTATTTACGGTGGGATCAGGAGATTGCTCCATGTTGACTGATAAGCACATGTACGGAAAAGAGGACAGAGGCTCGCACACCGTAGGGACAACAACAAGAACTTTTAATGCAACGTTTCCTACCCTATATGGGTCTTTTTCAGGCATAGAAGACCCATATAGGGTACAAAACATTGCAATTCTGCTAATTGAATAATCTCTCCTTAGCCCGTGTTCACACACGGCGATGGAGGAAAATCTACAGGTACTAAAGAAAAATACCAATAATCCATAATCAATATAAAAAAAATCTTCTTCTGAATTACCTGTGTTACAGATAGTGGCAATCATTTTTCATTAACTTTTTTTTTAATTCTTGAATATTTGGCCAAAAATGCACAGAAATATAACCATAAAATGATCATAAATCCATTTTTTTTTACTTCTTACCAAACATTTAATCCATGATTTAGGTTTTGAAACCTTTAAATAGCAGCTTTCATTATTTAATAAATATCAGGGGGAAGCTATAGGGATGACTGGTGATTGTCCCTCTCATGGCTTCCTGCCATGAAGGCCATCAGAAGGGGGGGAAACGGGTTTAATAGTGGATATTTGTCAGAACATTCATGAGGCAGAACACTCAGAAACAACGGCTAACTTACTGCTTGTGCTTGTTTGATGAAATCTAAGATGTCCTCTTTCAGAGCCTGGTGGATCTTAGCTGGGCCTTTGTCGTCCCACAGGCAAACAGCATGGACGTCTCTGAAGACAAAAAGGAGACGTTGGGGATCCTGTAACAGCTGTGCGTATAAACCTCACCTGAAGTCACAGAAACTTACGAGAACAGGTCAAACCACTGCTGCTTGGTGACAGACTCCTGCCGCAGGAGCTTCAGTACGATGGGACGCATCAGGTCCCATTTATCCTCAAACTGAAGGGAGCCTTTGTTCTGGGGACAGACGGAAGAAATAAGGACATGAACCGAAAGCAGGGAAAACTAAAACTATGACATATTTACCACAGATATGATTCTCCTCACTATTTTTTACTAAACTGGTACGTTGTTTTTGCTATGCAGAGACAGGCTCGTGTTGTTGCCAAACTGACAGCAGGATGACGATCATTCCTGCTTCCTCACTCCATCAGTCGGGTAAAACCGTGTTGCGTAGCTACAAGCTGGAGTCTGGTGATGCCCACATAACCAATGTAACACATAAATACCGACACCAGTACCCACGCCTGCTCTCTGCAGCTCTGACCATGGTGACAGAGTTGGTGGACTACTGGTGTCGGTTCTGAAGCAGACAGTTTGGAGAATAAAAGGTGGCTATCATGGTATTTAGGAAAAAAAGAGCATTTAGGAGAAAAAGTCAGAGAGCGCAGACCTCCACCATGCCACACAGTCCCCCAGCTTAGTGTGATTACACCCTAAAATGTTAGTCCTAACTTAGATTTATCTATTATAATAAAAACACAGCTTCGCTATCTGAGCATCTTTCATGGAGTTTTATACACATAAACTGAAATCAGCCCAAACTCATAATGATGAGGCCTCTTTTAAAAAAAAAAAGTCCTGAATCCACACGGTGATCCGGATCACCTGTTTCTTGTCCCAGATCAGACATGGCCAGAAAATTTTCAAATCCATCAAAGACTTTTTGACTAATGTTGCAAACAAACAAATAAAGCAACGCTGGTAAAAACATAACCTCCTTGCTGAAGGTAAAAATAGACTTATTGATAAAAAAATTGTTGCAACACAGAGGGAAAAGGTTCATGTTGGCTATTTGCATAAGTCAATCTGTTCTGCACTAATTCTGCATCACACCCATCATGAATGCTCAAACATTCATGTTTACACATCCTCAAGTAATAACAGATGGTTCTATCATCATTTAAGTTCCCAATAGTGACTAAACTGGTCCAAATGCAGACACTACTAATGCTCCTCCAGCTGATCGAGTGGCATTAAGTAACAAATAAAGATTATATCCTTGTGCTTCATGAAACCAGGCAGAACTGACATTATGAAACGTGAGAATAACAATAACCTGGCCATGATGGAAAAGGTTGAGTTAGAAAAACTCAAACAGATAGAAGATTATTCTGAGAAAAAGATCTTTTTACATGTATTTATTCGTGCTTCAGTGTTTTTCAGGTGTGTGTATAGCTCCAGCCATGCCTCCTTCCCTGTATTTATTCATATTTGATGGCTAACTGGTTTATATTTAAATCATATAGCACCAGCGGTGCTTCACGGGCTAAGCTTTATTAGAAAGATTAAATCCGTGACAGTTCTGGCAGTTTCTCATTGCAGTTTTTAGCTTGTGTTGTTAGGTGGTGGTCACCTGCAGACTCCCAAACCTCTGAATGACAGATGACATGAGATTTAAAGCTAGCGTGTGAAAAGACTATGCTCCTATTTTATCGGAAGATAAGCTAACAGTATGTCTCCATTCCGCTATTTATCGCTATCCCTCTCAAGTTTCCCCATGTCTGCCAATAACCAACACATTTAGGTCTATTGTAGCTTTTCCATTTAGCCAGCAAAATCACTGATAAGTAGCAAATGTTAGCCAGATGTAACTTAACTGCTTCCAGCTAAAGTCAACAGTGACAGTACAGGGGCGTACCGGTCCAGCCAGCTGTTCATTGAGGCTAGAGCTAAACACCAACATTACACTACAAAAATGACAAGCACACCGGTAAACGTTAAATTAAAATAATTGAATTGAAGTGGCTCCTACCTTTAGCAAATTAGACGTCGCCATGTTCCCTCAACTTATCTTCTCGTAAAATCTCGCGTGAACTACGAGACGGACGAAGATGAACCTTAACGCATTACAGCAGAAGTGCTTCATAGTGTGAGCATTAATGTCTGTATTAAAAAGTGCTTTTTATACTGTTAATGGAAGAAAGAGTAAACATAAGAAGTTGTATAAATATAAACATATGCATTTAAATATTTGATAAGGTTTGTTTTGCCACACTCCAGTTTTTAACCAAGTTAAATGTTAATTTTGTCATGCAGGCTGTTTTTACCCACATGCTCATTTTAAAAACAAATAAAAAATATAACTTACAGATTTGCTCATTTAAAAATTCCACAATGTCTTAAAACAATTATAATACTATCAGCACATTCCAGGTACTTTAATTACTGTACTTCTTTCTTATTCCTGAGACATTTAAACACTACAATTTGGATGTATGACTGAAAAATCAAGAAACTATGTTGCTGTAAAGTAAAACAATGTTCAGAATGTGTGTTTGAGATTTTGTTGACTTTCATTTTGTTTATTCTAAAGACAATATGCTTTTTTACTTTTCTGATTATGATATTAAATAAAAAGCTAATTTGATTATAAGATTATTACTTTACTAAGAAACAGTGTAACCTACTATTACTAAGAAGCAGTGTAAAGTCCCTCACTTGTCTGGTGTAGACCTACTTTTCCACAGTTAGAAATAATGTAGGTGCAAATATTTTTAGTAAAATGAATAAAATAATCAGTACTATTAATAATATATCTGTAAGGAGAGACAAATTACAGAAACTATATGTTTAAGGAAAGGTGCAGCTAGAATCTGTTAAATAAACTAACCCAGAATCCCAAAAAAACCCCACATATTTCATTAAAATCTTGGTCCCATAAAATAACAGACACAATGTCTTTTTATGCTTGCCCATAAAGACAGGCAAGTAAATGTGTTGGAAATGTGATTTTAAGATATTTTTTTATTTATTTATTTTTGCTTGTTTCTATTTTAAAAACTGTAAACTCTCTGTCACAACCCAAAATAGTTTGTTGCCAAAATAAACAAACAAAACAGTTTTAGTTAAAAATTTCTGAAAATAGAAAGCTTTGACAACACTGGTGTGTTTGCTATTTCTAACATTAGTGAGTAAAGCTGTTAGGTCATTTTTTAGTGTTAGCACTGAATTATCATGCTAAACTTTTGGGTTTTATTTCAGTGACATGCTGCAGGCTTTAAGTTATAATGATTTATTTTACTGTGTTCAACTAAACTAAAGAAACTAACTAAAAACTAAACAAAACATATTTTGAGCTCTCTATAATTTCTTTGTACAGCTTTCCAGACAGCATGATGCTAACAAAAGGATGCTGGATAGTTGCTATGGTGTCTAGGTTAGATCAGTCCAGGTTTTTGATTGGACAATCTGGTTGCTATGGCAGCTCTATAAGTAACTATGGTGGGGTGATCAGTTGCTAGGGTGCAGAGGGAGCATCTGAAAGTGCAGACATGCCTGTGATAAACACCTCCTGTGCAGCCGGATAAGGGAGCCAGTAGAGTCACAGCTCCTTCTCTCCTCCATCACTCTGACCTACTTTATCTTCATTTAACTTTGTTTTTTTTTACTTCTGCATTATCTCATAAAAGTTACAGGGACAGTTTTTTTCTTTCATTTGTTTTTTTCGACTCATATCACACTGAGAGTAAGATTAGAGGTAAAAAAAACAATATTTGTACTCTTTCAGGGGTAGAGATATTGTTTCATTTTCAGTTTATTTTTTGTTATCATTCTCCCTCCTTATGACATTCCTGAAGGGTTTCACACGCAAGCAGAGCGTATTTCAACCTTCAGACAGTTCCTTCAGCTCAACATTGAGATTTAAGAAGGAATCGCCTGAGCCATGTCTTACACATTATTATTAAAGTAGCAGTAAATCTGTCAAACTTTCCTGTTTTCTTAGCTTTTAGCTTTTCTTAGCACACAACCAAATAAATGTAACTAAAACCTTAAAAGCATTGCAGGTGGTGCAAGAAAGCACAAAACATAAATATTTGTCTAAATTGACTCTTTTTGGTGCATCATGTTCAGACACTCTGACTACTGAAATAACTTAGCAGCTCTGAACATCACATGTTTTCCTCCAAACCTCTGACATCCAGCTCTGCATTACAGGTACCTTCACATCCCAGATGCAGCCTTTCCACTGTGCTCCTTCAGTCTGGAGCTTCAGGCTCAGGCGGGAGTTTAGTTTAGCTAAACCGGTAGAAACTAGAAACACAGTCTGTTCATCTGGATACATTCGGTCTAAATGCATTTATTTTTAAACATTTTTGCCTCTCTGTCATTTTTTCCCGTTTTTAAACAATTTAATGTGTTTTAGTCTAAATGTTTCAAAATATGTTTAAAAAAAGAATCACAAAATTGATTCTTGTGAGTTGTAAGTACTTAGATATTGTTATATGGAGTTATTTACTAATGAAATAAATTGTTTATTAAGCTGTTTCACAGATAGTTGCCTATATAGAATTTAAGTGTTTTTGTTTGCTGAAAATACAATAAATATTTTATACTAGTCACTTTAAAAAACTAATATTGCTACAGACATTTTTTTAATGTATCATTCAATGATATACAGTATTTGTTATAACAATATTAATTTTATACTAGTCACTTTAATAACATCTAATATTGTGACAGACGCATATTTTTAATGTATCATTTAATTACATAATTATCAATACAATATTAATTTTTGCTTTTCCATTTTATTTATCCTTTTTTCCATTAGATTAAACTGAACATTTTGCTAAAAGCAGGGGAAGATTAAACAGAAACAAATAGTCAGCTACTAAATACTCGCACCCATACACGTCATCATTTCTATCCGACCAATCAGAGCTGAGTAGGCGGGACTTGAGAGCACGAGGTTAGACTGACCTCCTCCATATCAGAGCATGTCCGGTTTAGACATGGAAGGCGCTCGAGAGCAGCTTGATGGAAGATGCTCTGCTGTCAGGAGCTGAATGTACAGTAAAACCCATGTAAAGCTACGTGTTTCCGCGATTTGTTTTCCAGTAGGCTGCCGGAGGATCAGGGATACAGGAGCAATCGATGAGCGACGCTGTCACTCGCACGCGCAGAGCAGGTATTCCAAACTTCACCGACAAAGTAACAACTTAACGTCGTTGTGAGCAGTTTATTAAATGAATAATACGCATCATATATGTAGGGAAAGCCTCGAGGACCAGGGTTCCTCTCCCGGTCTTACATCCACAGCGGTAAACTAGCTTTAGCTAGTCCGGCTGTGTCTCGTGCGTAAATGTCAATAAAAATGCGCAATGTGCGCGAAGTAGTGCGCTGATTGAGACATAGCCTCAGGGATAACTTTGTACCACAGTGAGAATGCTCTCACACTTTTGAGCCCAGAGAAACGCCGTTTCTGAATGAATAACCTATAAAACTCTGTTTTTATTATCATAAAAATCACTTAGTAGTACTGTATTTACTCATTGTCTCATAATTTCTGCTCTTTGATCACAATGAAGAAGTGTTATTAAATTACTAAACTACTACAGGGAGAGACCACTGTATATAAATGAAACTGGGTCATAAATGGGTGTTTTAGCAGAGGAACATGTACTGCTGGGTGGTTTGGGGGGCAGGAGGGGGGCACCAGGTCTTCCCTCAGGGCATCACCTGTTCAGGACCAGGACGGGCTAAAGGTAACAGATATGCTGACTAACTGGACCAGTAGCATTAGCAGAGCTGCTGCATTACATGCATGTAGTTTTAACATGAACTGGGATCAGTGGGATGGCACGTGGTCACGTTTGGCTCACCGAGGCAACAGAAAAGCAGACTTCATGGGGTTTAGGAGTATGTGTACTCTATGTAGACTGAAAAATAAATGTATATACCTGCGACTACACCTGCTTTGTGCATGCACAGAGGAGAATCTATCAACCCCATGATTTGCAGGAAAATCCAGTAAACAGGCCATTCCTGTGGAATTTAGTAATCTCCCCTTTCCCCTGCAGAACCTAATCCTGTTCCTCGTGTCTCTTTAGGTTTAACGGTCAAAGCAATGGAGCAGCCTGGGACAGGCAGGCTGTGTGGGAAATGGAGGGTTATCTGCGGATTGCACACGTACACTTGGAGGGATATATTTACATGGTGAGTAAAACTTCCCTTATTCACACATCTTCCTGTTTTTCACACATAATGAGATGAAGGATTGGTAGAAAGGACCGTGTCTGTCCTCATCACACATTGAAGGACAGGAATAATGTGAACTCGGGTTAAAGCGGGACTCGCTCGGCTCTGGCTCGGCTCTGGCTCGGCTCTGGCTCGGCTCTGGCTCGGCTCTGGCTCGGCTCAGGCTCGGATCCCTGTTTCCTCCATACTGCATAACATTCCTGTGTTTGCTTCTGCAGGCGTCTGCTGAAGACCCTCATCATGGGCCAGGTTCTGTCCCTGCTGATCTGCGGGACAGCCGTGAGCTGCCAGTACCTCGCTGGAGACCCGTCCCGTGTGGAGACACCCATGCTCCAGAGCTTCCTCAACTATGCCCTGCTGTTCATCACCTACACTACAATCCTCTGCACACGAAAAGGTCCGACCCCGGGTGGTCTGGGAAGGTGGTCTTTACTGATCACAGCAAGCCTGAAACATCCAATTCTATGTATAAATCACTTTTCATCCTCCTACTCCAGTATAAACACACTGTCTTTAACACAATAGAACTTAATTCAGTGTTTTATAGCAACTCGTATTAAATCTGCTTCAGACGGGGGTCTTCACAGACATGTTTAGATTCTTAAACTTTTATTTTCTTCTTATTTCTAAACTTAAACTGAGTCTTCTTGGTTTTTACGCTGCTTGAGGTCGATCTGCTGATGAGGGAGCCGTCCTGTACAACGTCCAGCAGATTGTATTATCACCATGCATAAGTGAGCTTAGTTTGCAGTATTCAGCACATAGGTCAGTTTATCTGTGACATTTCTATGGATTTTAGACCCGGGAACGATGCCGGCTCCTCTAAGAGGTGGAGCCAGATCCACACAGATCCTCACAGATCCACACAGATCCTCACAGATCCTCACAGATCCACACAGATCCACACAGATCCACACAGATCCTCACAGATCCACACAGATCCACACAGATCCTCACAGATCCTCACAGATCCTCACAGATCCACACAGATCCACACAGATCCTCACAGATCCACACAGATCCACACAGATCCACACAGAT
>JBAMIG010000016.1:20575180-20586169 GCA_037177335.1 Kiunga ballochi | reverse complement strand
AGTGATCCACACAGTGATCGACAGTGTGATCCACAGTGATCCACAGTGATCCACACAATGATCCACACAGTGATCCAGACATTTATCCACACAGTGATCCACACAGTGATCCACACCGTGATCCACACAGTAATCCACACAGTGATCCACACAGTGATCCACAGTGATCCACACAATGATTCACACAGTGATCCAGACATTGATCCACACAGTGATCCAAACATTGATCCACACAGTGATCCACACTGTGATTCATGATTCACACAGCGATCTACACTGAGATCTACAGTGATCCACACAATGATCCACAGAGTGATCCACACAGTGATCCACACAGTGATCCACACAGTGATCCACATAGTGATCCACAGTGATCCACACAATGATCCACAAAGTTATCCACACAGTAATCCACACAGTGATCCACACATTGATCCACAGTGATCCACAAAGTGATCCACATAGTGATCCACACAGTGATCCACACAATGATCCACACAGTGATCCACACAGTGATCCCCAAAGTGATCCACACAGTGATCCACACCGTGATCCACACAGTAATCCACACAGTGATCCACACAGTGATCCACAGTGATCCACACAATGATTCACACAGTGATCCAGACATTGATCCACACAGTGATCCAAACATTGATCCACACAGTGATCCACACTGTGATTCATGATTCACACAGCGATCTACACTGAGATCTACAGTGATCCACACAATGATCCACAGAGTGATCCACACAGTGATCCACACAGTGATCCACACAGTGATCCACATAGTGATCCACAGTGATCCACACAATGATCCACAAAGTTATCCACACAGTAATCCACACAGTGATCCACACATTGATCCACAGTGATCCACAAAGTGATCCACATAGTGATCCACACAGTGATCCACACAATGATCCACACAGTGATCCACACAGTGATCCCCAAAGTGATCCACAAAGTGATTCACACAGTGACCCACACAGTGATCCACACAATGATCCACACAGTGATCCACACAGTGATCCACACTGTGATTCATGATTCACACAGTGATCTACACTGTGATCTACAGCGATCCACACAGTAATCCACACAGTGATCCACAGTGATCCACAAAGTGATCCACATAGTGATCCACACAGTGATCCACACACTGATCCACACAATGATCCACATAGTGATCCACACAGTGATACACAGTGATGCACACAGTGATCCACACAATGATCCACAAAGTGATCCACACAGTGATCCACACAATGAGCCACATAGTGATCCACACAATGATCCACAAAGTGATCCACACAGTGATCCACACAGTGATCCACAGTGATCCACACAATGACCCACACAGTGATCCACACAGTGATCCACAAAGTGATCCAAACAATGATCCACACAGTGATCCACACAGTGATCCACAAAGTGATCCACACAGTGATCCAAACAATGATCCACACAGTGATCCACACAATGATCCACACAATGATCCACACAGTGATCCACAAAGTGATCCACACAGTGATCCAAACAATGATCCACACATTGATCCACACAGTGATCCACACAGTGATCCACACAATGATCCACACAGTGATCCACACAGTGATCCACAAAGTGATCCAAACAATGATCCACACAGTGATCCACACAATGATCCACACAGTGATCCACAAAGTGATCCACACAGTGATCCATACAATGATCCACACAGTGATCCACACAGTGATCCAAACAGTGATCCACACAGTGATCCACACAGTGATCCACAGAGATCCACACAGTGATCCACACAATGATCCACACAATGATCCACACAGTGATCCACAAAGTGATCCGCACAGCATGCTCATGAAACATGTTTTGTTTAATATTGATTAGGAAATCAGTGTTGAATTCCTAAAAAATTATTGTAAATTATATGATTACGAACAAAACAAAGTAAAATACAATTAAAAGTTAGCTTTTCCTGTTAATGAATCAAAGGGTTACTCTTCTTGACACACTGGATATCAGGGTGTAAATCCTGTACAACATCCAGTATATATATATATATATACACATATATATATGTAATCATGCAGCGTGAATGAAAAATAGGTCCAGATGAATATTACACCCTACAACAGAACCGAGTCCAGACTATCCGGATCAACTGTCCCTTAAACTTGCAGGACAAGACGGGACTTCACTGGACAACACATGAACATACGAGTTCATGTTCATTTCCTAAATGTTTATTCTACTTTACCACTTTTTTTCTTGTAACCAGCCTTCTTTTCACCATCCTTTTTTTTTTGGTTTGTATGACTACAAGATACTTTGTTACATTTTTTCTACTTGCTTCAGCTACATCTAAATTCCACTGTATCTATGTTTGATTGTTTTGTTTTTTATTTGCATCAGTCTTATTGTTTTAGTTTTACATTTACTGGTTTGTTGATGCAGATCAATGTGTTGTTATACTGCTGTTTGGTATGCAGCTCTAACACGATGCCTCCTGCTCGAAACCAGAGCAGGTTGCTCACTAATCACACATTTGGCATTTTGGTCCTCAGTTCCTCTGATCCACACACTGAGGTGTCCTTGAGTTAAACACTGAACCTTAAGCAGTTCTCAGATGTCACACAAGCATCCTGCATGGTAACTGAGTGATGAGAATGGGTCATCAGGGGAAAATTGCAAAGAGATTTAAATTAAGATGGAACATAAATTCATCTGTAGAGGAAGCTGGTGTGTTTGTGATTGAGACACAAGTGCACTTTTTTAATCGTTTACATCCGGCCAGATCCAGTTTGGATGTGTTTTCTTTCTTCATTTTCTTCATGGTGTCTGATATTAGTTATATTTCTCAGTATTAGTTTATTAGTCTGTTGTAATTATTTCATGCTTAATACAGTTGCAGCAATATCTCCATAGATAATGCTAACAGTCCTGTGGGGGCTTTAATAAAAGACACATGACAGTGCCAAAATAATCTGACTTACAGATACTTTAGCTTAAATTTATTTGCTGTCTTTTAAATAAAATCAAGTTTTAAAATCCAACATGTGTCTTAGAAAAACAACGGTAATAAAACGACCGAGACTCCCTGATTTTTGCTTGTGTGAATTATGGAAAAAAAAAACACTGCAGAAGTTTTTTTTCTTTTAATAATCAATATAAGTTTTTTGTTTTTAAGTTTATTTCTCACTCATGACTAGAAGACATGTTAAATGTATGTCCTGTTGTATGACATGGTATTTCTGAAACAATTATTTTCTTTTTTATACAATTAATATTAGTCAATGTTTGATAGCCTGCAAGTGTCCTCTGCTGCATCTATCTTTTCAGGCTGTACTGCCCCCATCTGTCATCCAGTGGTATAGCATGTAGTCATCAGCATAGATAGGCATTTTTACTCTCCAGCATGCTTGCTGCTCACTCTGGACAGGCTACTTTTATGAAATAATTCTTTCATAGCACCACCAGTGTAAATAAAACTTAGCAAGGTAGCTTTTATATTCATATTGTTGGTTTTAAAAGCTAGATGTTTACTTTTTTTATTGTGTGACTGTGTAAGCCCTCACATCTCTGTGTACGTCTGTCTGACTGGTTCACTGGTCATCTGTGTAGGAGGGTCCCTATGTGATGCTAAAGAAGAACTGGGAGATGTACGAGGGCAACGACCAGTACGAGGGTTACTGTGTGGATCTGGCTTCGGAAATCGCCAAACACATTGGGATCAAATACAAAATATCAATCGTCCCCGATGGGAAGTACGGTGCCAGGGACCCAGAGACGAAGATCTGGAACGGCATGGTCGGGGAGCTGGTGTACGGGGTAAGGACTTCTGTTAAGTCTTAGATCAGATTTATTTTCTGCCTTACATGACTCGCATCATAAAAACTTTATTTCTACAAACACATTTAGAGAATGTAGCTCATCTTCAGCTTGATGACACTCAACAGATACAAACTGGATCCTTGGATGTTCAATAGTTAAACTCGCAGAGTTAGACTGAACATGTTCAAATGCTGCTCCTTAAGACTAGGATGAAGGGATCGGACACACATCTACCAGCTTTTTAGGATGTCTAAGCAGGAGTTTGGACTTCTGTGGATTTAATCCATTTATTTAGATTTTTGTTTGCGATCTAATTAGCTTGAAAGCTAACAAACTAATTTATTTCCTGTCAAAATGTGCGTGATTTTAGGTGGGAGGGATTAACATTGTTGTTGAAAATGTGTAAATATGATCTATTTGAACTAAATAAATTATATCTCTTGAAAGACGCCTGCATAAAGAGATTCAAACAAAAGGAATTCACAGTACAGTGATGATTAATTTTATTTTGTTGTTTAGTTTTAGTTATAAAAACTGTGTTTATGTTACTGCTTTGCGTGTTTTTTTGCAAATTATCTTCTAAAGCATCTGCAGCCTTGTTTGTCTTGTGTTCTTTGTTGTAAGTTATTACAACCATCTGGAATAAATGTGCAAATATTCATGTGGTGTCAGAGCAGGAAAAGGAAAGGGTTATGTTCAGGAGGAAATGTGCAGCTTGGTAAAGAAATGGCATTTTGTTTGGCATCTTTCTGAAGCTGACCCTAATAATGATCAAAGAGATGCAGAGGTGAAGGCATTTCTGCAGCCGTTTCTGCTTATGCTGAATAGTTTTCAAGCTTTACTGGATAAATTATTCATGCTTAGCACAGGTCCAATTTAAATGTTCTTCTTCAGTAGATAAAGACAGTGGGTGTTTAATTTTCACCAAATACCAAATAATGTAATAAATAAATAAATAAATAACCTCATCATGATGAGAATCTCAATATTATCAGTGTTTATTTCACTTCCTGTTGTCTTTCTGTAACCCACAACCAGTCTGTCCATTCTCATGTGACCTCTGACCTCACAGCTGAGTGTTTTTTCTTCTCCAGACCATCTCTGTAAACCCGACAGATGGTTGTGGGTCAATTTCCCATCAAACCATCAAATTTCCTTTCTTCCGAATTCTGATGCTCACTTTGACCTTCAGCTAGCCTTCTTCAACCTGTCTTCATGACTACATGCTGCTATGTGATTGGCTGATTGGATATATGTGTTAAGAAGCAGGGCAGGTGAATCGTATGGTTGTAACATATGACTCGAAATTGGAGGAAAGTTTGCGTAATTTTTAAGCTCAACATCCAGAATGAGCTTTAGCCTGATGATGCTCAGAGGGCAGACTGTTTTTCTGGCTAATAAAACAAATACTTTACATTATTTATACCTTTGGTGTGCTTTATGTGTCATAATGCGGCAGGATTTCAGGCAACAAATAGATTTAATATAACATACTGGGATAGAACTACTAAAAGCTTTCAGTTTGTTTGGAGGTTTTGCTTCATTCAATGTGAAAATGATCCATGTCATGTTGAAACTAAACGCTCTACCTCAATGGCATTTTTCTGGCCTGTGCCGCTTTGCTGCCGCAGTGACTCGGTGTAAAGCGGACTGCAGCGAATGCAAGCAGGCTCAGTTTGGGATGTGTCGGCTCTCATCAAGCTGCACTTTTGGTGCAAAGTCTGAGCAGGTTGGTGGAAAAGCAGAAACCAGCTCTGTGAGCAGAAACACATCCTGTTCCAGAGATTTGCTTCAACTGGAGGCTGTGCTGGGAAAAGTTACTCTAATACAAATCCTTTACAGAAAAGCAGTCAGAGTACAGCTGTCCTCACAGGTTTGGACTATTTGGACCCATTAATCTCGAGCCCAAAGCGGCCCTTTTATACCTCTTACACTTATCGGCCTCTTATATTGAGAGGAATTGCTATTTTTTTTCAAGGTGACCCCATTTCCACTTGACATGCAGGTTGAAGTGAGGAGGTTGAACATTAAACCAAAGTTGTACAGAGAATGAATCTAGTCAGGTGGAGATGTGTGAAAACACACCGTGTAGTGTTCATATGCACATTTGAAGAAGATGTCAGCACTTTCCCATCTAACAGCGTTCATTTTGCCTCGCCTCGCCCTGAAAAGATGCACGCCAGCCTCTTTTTATACTGCCACACTACATGCCCCGAAGCTGTCATCTTAGTGCATTTTGCTGAGGATGTAAGACCTTAAATCTCTTTCATTTTCTTTCTCCCGGCCCTGTTTTTCCCCGCTTCATAGATGGCCGTAATGAAACTTTAAATCTCGCTGATAGTAAGCCCTTTGCTCCCAAGCCAGGCAGACAAGGTCATGAGGGTTGCTGAGGCTAATCTGGTTTGCGGATTTTCTGCAAGTTAGTATGCACTTTTCCACAGCTGTGGACTGAAAAAGTGGCTACGCCCTCCCCTCCTCTCTTTTTTTCCTTTCGCTTTCCTGTGCTGTAAGCATATTTCTGTGATGTATTATTTCATCCTTCCTGCTGATTCTCCTAGAGCTTCAGCTAAGCCTTTGATCGCTGGAGAGAGTATCTCTTCCATTTGCTTTCTTGCTCTTTGGTAGTTAAAAAAAGAAGTTCATGATAGGAGTAACACCATCACTAAAAACAGATGAAAGAGAAGAAAATTGGGTAAATGTTTTGTTTTAAATGGTGCTTGTTTGATTTGTCCTACAGAAAGCGGAAATCGCTGTGGCCCCTTTGACTATCACGTTGGTCCGGGAGGAGGTGATTGATTTCTCCAAACCCTTCATGTCGCTGGGTATCTCCATTATGATAAAGAAGCCCCAAAAATCTAAGCCGGGGGTGTTCTCTTTCCTGGACCCGTTGGCCTACGAGATCTGGATGTGCATCGTGTTCGCCTATATCGGTGTGAGCGTGGTGCTCTTCCTGGTCAGCCGCTTCAGCCCGTACGAATGGCACACCGAGGAGCCCGAAGAGGGCACCGACGGTCCGCCGAGCGACCAGCCCCCCAATGAGTTTGGCATCTTCAACTCTCTCTGGTTTTCCCTGGGCGCCTTCATGCAGCAGGGCTGTGACATCTCCCCGAGGTAAGTCTGCAAAGGTTTTCACCTCCAAACTAAGTCCACACTAAACCCACTCACCAAGGGAAACTGCATGACCTCAAGTGATATCCCTGACATGCCAGGGTGTCAGTGTGGACAATCATAGCGATGACTTTGTGCTCCCCCTGTGTCAGCGCTGTGTGCTTAAATCCCTCGCTTGTCAATCCAATTAAGGCCGTGGTCATTATTTCAAACATGTTTGATTGACGTAAATGGAAAGTGAACGAGTGTGGACATCCTGCTGTGACAGGCGGGCTTCTCTGACAGTGATGTAAAAAAAAAAAAAAAGCTAAAAATGTGTTGAGAGTCCTGAAGGCTTTATTCACATCTAGATTAAGACAAAAAACACAAGTTTATCACCTAAGTTATGGTTAAATAAAGCACGGTTTTACAATGTAACATAATAAAAAGACTACTTCAGCTTTTTGGGGAAATATTTTAATTATAATTAATTGTGTGAAATGATAATAAGAGGTCCCAGCTTTATATCCTACTGCTGTCTGATGACAAGTGTAATGTCCTCTCCTCCTTCCCTCCACAATGTACGTCACCAGCCTACTAATCACCAGTCTTCAGCCTGACACAACACACCTGTGCACCGGCTCATCGGTCTCACCTGTTCACAGCACTATATCTCAGTCAGTGTGGTTTCGCTGCTCTGTTTGCAGTCATCACTGCGCCACAGATCCTCGTCTCCCTTCGGAGGAGGAGGAACTTTCATATTGTTGTCTCATTTTGCGAATAAACTGTTACTTCTCCCACCTGCATCCTCCTGCATGCTTTCTGACGTGGCAACAATTAAAAGTATCTGAGGTACCTCATAATTCAGGTCCGATTCTAAGTGCTTCATAATAAAATACCCATCATAAATTCTATGCATCTTTTTCCATACCATGGGAATATAAGATACCTTGTACTTAAGCATTAATTCAAGCAACCAAACCTATTTGTCTCCACTAAATGGAGTCACATGTTTTCAGTGTTACTTTCAGATTTTATTTTAGATTTAAATAACTTAAATATAGCCCTGTGATGGACTGGCAACCTGTCCAGGGTGTACCCAGCCTCTCACCCGTTGGCAGCTGGGTTAGGCTCCAGCCCCCCGTTAGAGACAAAGCGGTAGAAAATGGATGGATAATGTCCAGGTCTTGTCTTTTCTCATCTCCATAAAAACCAAAATGGATGAGTAAATCTCATGCTGTGTAACATTAGCTGCTAGGCTAGCTGCTAGCTTCGTGCTATGTTTATCATTTGCCACGAGGTCCCAAAGGGGACTGACTTTTGTTCAATCTCTCTAAAGTGACTGCTTTACTTTAAAGCTGCATTTCTGTCATTTAATCACTATAAAAAATAATCATTTGTCTCTCGCCTGCTAATTGCTGATGTAGGCTCCAGCTCCCGACAGCTCTCGGGTTAATCAGTATAGAAAATGGATGGATTGAAGCAAAGACATTTTGGCTAGTTAAACATTTCTTCTTTTGATAAAAAAAAGCATCCACATTAGCATAAAACTGAACCACTAACAACTTGCCAACCAGAGATTAGCAGGAAGTGGAGAGCTTCGGTCCCAAAAGGTTCCCAAACTGCTGAACTTCAAACTGCAACTTTTCACGTTAGCATACATAGCATAACGTTAGCATACATAGCATAACGTTAGCATACATATCATAAAGTTAGCATACATAGCATAAAGTTAGCATACAAATACCTGCATGAACAAGGAGCAGTGGTGTTACATTGTTTGTGCACGTGTTTGAGTCGGCTTGCACTGACTTTAACGTTCCTCCTCATCTTTCGCAGATTTGCTCCTCACCGTCTGACTGTGTTGTAAGCTGGCTCAGGACGATAGTTTATGTGCATCCGCTTTAGCTTTAGTTTTGTCTCTGTTGGAGATGAATTAGTCATTGTGTTTCTATGAAACATGTGTTTAATGTTACATGTCAGTGTATCGTGCATCTCTATCAGACCAGTAGATTTGTATCCAGTAAACTGGACTGGAATGGTAATAAATTGATGCTTTTGTGCCGTTTATTGTGGAACTTTGTGATGAAAGATCAAGCTTCCTGTGTGTCCTCATTCTCTCTGCTATGAGACACGGTGAAGCTTGGTGAAGCCATAATTCTCATAATTTCTCATTTTCTGCAAAGCCTTTCTCGGCAGTTTGAGTGCCTTTGTCCAGCTTAAATTTCTGCCAGCTGGTTTGCTTGGGTTATTTTAAGCAGCTGTTAGAATGGCCTTTATAGTTGTTTCAGGTCTGTCATTTAAAATTTCTGTAATAGAGTTGGTAAGATATTAGGAGATGAAAGGACAAACCAACCCCGCCTGTATCTTTCAGCCTCACCAGAGAAACACACAAGATGGCGGATCCTGAGGTACATTAAGGCGCCTTCTAAATTATAGCCCAGCCTCAAGTAAGCAACCTATAGGAGATAATAGCAGGTCTGTTACTGTGATTAAGCACACTCATCCAAGGAGTGCACCTGCTTTGTTCACGTATGTGCAGACCACCCCCCGCTGCACCACCATAACCACTGCTGCCCTCCCCATCTCTGCCTGTGTTCTGCAGATAAGGGCTTTAAAGCTGCAACAATGTCAGCACTAGAATGGAAAGTCTACATTTCAACCCCTTTCTGTCTCTGGATGTGGTCCCCACTGCTTTCCACCTGTCACTGCTAATCCTATGGGCCTCTCCCAGTCCATCAGCACAGAACCCCCACAAGCCCAGGGGGGCTTCCACTCCAGTTTAGCCTGACAGCGCAACTTGCAAATCCCTTCACACAGGGAAGATTAGATGGCACAGAGGATGTGACAAGGGCAGTGGTGAGAGGGACGAACCTGGGCTCCAGCACTCACTCATGTGTTACAGTAAGAGGCTGGTTAGATGGTGGAAACTCAATCTGCATGAAACACGGCGTCTTAAATTCTCTACGTGGCAACTAATGCATGCATAACGCACAAACAGGTCACAGCAGACGTCCATGAGCGGGACACTTCATCTCTAGCATTTTCTAGCTTGACAGCAGGATTGTGTTGAAGGCGCTAGCTCTGATGAGCTTGTTGATTAAGTAGGTTTTTGTCAGACACATCTGCCAGCCGGGTGTTAAAACAAACAGATGCAAGAACGTTTTCTAAATTTGCCCAGTTTTCCTGTAAGTCTCGTGCACGAGACAGTTTTCCACCAGCCCGTCAGCTTAATCCATGGCCCTAATATTCAGTACAAGGACACAACAGGATACTACCTCAAATTCACTGGTGGATCCTTTTTAACTGTTTTTATGATAACTAAATTAAAAGAAGGATGAAAAAAAAACTATTAATTGTTTTATACTTTGTCAATGAATTTAAAAATGCTACTTTTCAGCATCCAATCAGATTGTTCATGGCGTATAAAGACACTTTGAAACCGGAGAGACATAACTGTGCACTAAGACATTTGTTGGGTCAAATAAAAACATAAATCTAAGTTACATTGTTTAATAAATATGCAATACATGCTGTGATTTATGTTAGCATGTATTATGTTAGCTTAGAACCAGGTCATATTGAGACATGCTGTAACAGTCACTAGCACAGTGTTTTTCAACCCTGGTCCTCAGGGAACACCGTCCTGCGTGTTTTGGTTCCTTCTATCATCCGGCTACCTGATTCAGGCTCATTAACCTGCTCGTTAAGTTCTCTATAACTCTACTAATGACCCATTCATTTGAGTCAGGTGTGATAAAATAGGGTTACCTATAAAACACGTAGGGCAGATTGTTCCTTTTGGACCAGGGTTGGAAAAACACTGCTCTAGCATTTCAGTACTCTGATTAAATGGAGGCAACAAATGTTAAAACCTGCAGAGTAGATGCATGGATACATAAAACAAGAAGTGGTGAGAACAGCATGCCAGCCGCCATCTTAGAATACCTGCTAAGGCTAGCAAGCTAAACCTAACCTGTTAGCATGAGCTAGGGATACTTTTACAAGGATACGGATGGATGGATGAATGGATGGATGGATGGATGGATGGATGGATGGATGGATGGA
>JBAMIG010000016.1:20548867-20559859 GCA_037177335.1 Kiunga ballochi | reverse complement strand
GATGAGGAGGCTCGGGCATCTGGTTAGGATGCCTCCTGGACGCCTCCCTGGTGAGGTGTTCCGGGCACGTCCCTGTGAGAGGAGACCCCGGGGAAGACCCAGGACATGCTGGACTGATTACAAGTCTGAAATTCCCTTCTTGAGCTGCTGCCCCCGCGACCCGACCTCAGATAAGCGGCAGAAAATGGATGGAGGCAGTTTGCAGATGTCACAGGATTTACTCATTAAACAAACGTATGTGCTAAACTGTGCGTAACATCTGCTGCATTTTGTCATTAGAGCAAACGTAGCTGTAGAGTTTGTGTAAAAGTTTACAGAAGAGCTACTTTTTACTCACGCTAACAAAGCTGAAGCATAGAAAACAGGATTTTATTAGAACTGAATTATGTGTTCATTATATTTCATACAACTTTGTGATAATTCAGTTAAAAAAAGCTTATTTTTTCATAGAAATAAGAGTTATTTGTTTTCTGAAGTGACAAACTGTTCATTAAAGCCAGTTTTCTGTGAATTCCTCTGCAGTAAAGCAGCCCGGCTGGTGCTGGTTTCCTTTGACCAGACAGAGTTTGTGACAGATCAGGGTAGTCCTCCCCGTCAGGCATCCACCTCCTTGTTTTGGGGGATTATCGTCTTCTGTCAGCCATTTGTCCGGATATCAGCGAGGAAACACACCCGCAGCACCGCATTGTTGCTGAAAGCTGCTACTTCACACGGCTCCACAATCCAAATCGCCGGCTTTAACATGAATATTAGCTGTGCTGATTTCTGTTTTCTAATCTTCTCCCATGCTGATTGTTGTTTTTTCCACAATGATGCAAATAAATGAAGCGGGTCAGAACACACGGCGAGGCAAATCTCTCTGAAATCGCTGAAAAGCCTCCATCCCTTTGAAACCGGGATGATTTGCAAAGCTTTTTAAGGGCAGTTTTTGCAGGTTGTGGTGATTTTCCTTAATAAGCGAATGCTCAGAAAAGCCTGTGAGCCGGCTGACGTGCGCATACTGTAAAGCACATCCAGGCTGTTTGGAGGGGTCTGCTTCTCATGCACATGCTTTGGGACTCACGGTGCCGTTTGCCAAAATGTAATCTTTTAAATTGGTTCATTTCCCTGTGATGCGTTTGAGTTTGCTCAGAGGAAGCATCTGTCAGAGTCTCTCTTTTCCCAACAGTTTTAAAGCTTTAAAGTTTCAGTTTCGATTGATAAACGTGTGCTGGAGCCTTTATGTCCACCCAGAACCTCACAGCAGCACCCAAACCATTCATTCTGCCTTTTTTTCTCAATTGATGCATTAATAACAACAAATTTCTCTCAAAATGTTTCAGCTGGAAACAAACACATATTTACTGATCCGTTTCTCTCCAGTCCTGTATGAGTCATGGTAATGGTTTTATAATACGCATGTTATTTAAATTATAGTGATATAATAACATGTAATTATGATCCTGAGATCTATGAAGCAGGTCCACGTCGTTTTGACAGGGTTGGTGATAATCTTTGTCGTTTTTACAACTAAAAACACAAAAGATAAATAAGGCAGGGCGATACTGCATAATAATATTAGCAAGTTAGTTTCCCTTTAAATTTCACAATAATTTCATGATTTGTCTTTTTTTTTTACTATTCATGATTATGTAAACAGTAAATGATAAAGTATTATAAATTAAATTATTATAGATTATTATAAAGTATATTATAAAATTATAAAGCAATTATGAAGATTTTACAAAATAAATCTTTTTTATTTTAACAAAGTTAATATAATTTAAATTGGATCTTTGTTGTTTGTAAATAATATAGCTAATTAATAAAATCCCTGTTTTTTTATCATATATCTGTAGAACAAATAAAAAAAGCTGAACAAATATAAACCTGGTTATTTTAATTCCTCTGCAACTCGAATCGTGTCTGAAGCTGAAAAAACACATTTTGAAACTATAAAGTCAGTGTTTGAAAATTAAAAACCTTTAATAATTTGGCATTTTGAACAGTATTTTGAATGTCTGTGAGTCAAATTTTATACCATAGTTTTTATTTATATCAGTGCAACATGTATTTAACAGTTTCAGCCTCATATTCTCAAAGAAACAGAAACTTTATTTTGGACCAGAAAGTAATTATTATGCTCAACCGTAAGAAATAAAAGTACTTGATTAGGTTTGAACAATAAAATCTTAAAAAATAACTAAATAAATAGTTTGGTTTATTGCCTCTAAACTAGTAACTAGTTAAACACTACAAAACCTGTGCGATGATAATTATTCTATAGCTTTGTGGTGCTATAAAAGCTTTTTTGCTAACATGAGCGCCAGATAATAGTACTGAATGGAGATAATTATTTGATTTTGTCATTAGCCCATTTTAGCATTGTCATTAGCCCATGTTAGCATTGTCATTAGCATGTGTTAGCATTGTCATTAGCCCATGTTAGCATTGTCATTAGCACATGTTAGCATTGTCATTAGCCCATGTTAGCATTGTCATTAGCACATGTTAGCATTGTCATTCGCACAAGTTAGCATTGGCATTAGCACATGGTTGCATTGTCGTAAGCCAATGTTAGCATTATCATTAGCACAAGTTAGCATTGTCATTAGCACAAGTTAGCATTGGCATTAGCCACAAAATCCCAAAACCTCTATTTGTCCCCCCATCTCCCTTGTCTCACAACCAGTGCATTAACATGTGATATCATGGGAATATCTCCGTGTGTCGACACGTGATGCTCTGGGAGTGAAATTGAGCATTTCATTGCTCATATTTCCGCTTTGTAAATTCTTTTTAGCTAGCTGCTCAATGCTACCGCTAAAACAGGCTGGAAAATCACCTGCAGACTCAAATGTTTACTCAGAAAAGCAGAAAAAGGAGAGAGATTTGTGCTTAGCGTGTGTTTTGGGTCCTTGAATGGGAATTATGCACTTATCCACCCTTGTCCCTCACTTACTGCTACTCCCCCTTCCCCTTCCCTGTCTCTTCCTTCCCTCCTAAATTGGACAGCATACTCACCCCTCTCACCAAATATGTTTTATCGTTTTCAAGAAGTGCAGTTAACCTGGCAGTGTTAAAACTCAATGAGCAAGGCCTGTTGGACAAATTGAAAAACAAGTGGTGGTACGACAAAGGAGAGTGTGGCAGCGGAGGCGGTGGCGAGAAGGTTAGCCGCTATGTCGCTATGCCCATGTGACCTTGATGTGGGTAAAACAGAACTGTTTGTGTGTAACAGAAGCATCTGCCGGGTCGATTGTGTAGACATCATTTGGGAATTGGGTTTTAATCGGGGTAAGAGGGCAAGTACTCCTGAAGCAGAAATATTTGCTGCTCTGCTCTTGAGGGTTTGGGGCAAACTGGTCTTGGTGGAGATGGTTTTTGAGTGGGTCTGGTGTCGCAGTGAGCAGAACCTAGCCAATAGTTTTGGTTCATCAGTATCAGCCATGTGATTGTAGCGTGAAAGGTCCCGGCAGTATGTTTCCGTTGCAGAAAAGCGATGCAGCCAGGGTCCCACGTATATATGTCTGTTAGCTCTGCCCCATCCCTAAGATACCTCCCAGTAAACCCAGTCCCCTGGATTAATGAGCAAAGAGACATGTAGCTTAAGTGGGGCCCCTTTTTGGCTTCGTCACTTTGTAAAGAGTACTGAGCTGCTCTTGTTGGGCTTCTTCTGATTGAATAACATAAAATAACATGTCCTATGATGTTATTTATGTTATTTTCCCCACCCCACCCTTCCCTGCCCCCCGTGATTTGAAGAACGCCTGTAAACCTTGCCGTATTGAAACTGAGTGAAGCAGGAGTCTTAGACAAACTGAAAAACAAATGGTGGTACGATAAAGGGGAGTGTGGACCCAAGGACTCTGGAAGTAAGGTCAGTCTCCACCAGCCTGGGAGCCTCCCCTCCTCTCTTTGTCTCTATGCACATGTTGTTGCACTGGCAGTACTGTTCTGTTACTACAGCAGGCTGGCTGATGAGGTGCACATACTAAAGAAGTAACAGCCAGTAGCAGACATGCAGGTAGCAGCTTAGCCTGAGGAACACAGCATGACAGACACAAGGCATGAACACGAATGGCGGCATCACAGCCGCCAAGCTTTTTGCTGCAACTGCGGAGAAAGACCCACACAAACACCCAAAGTTGGAGCTAAAGCATGTTCATACTGTGTATCACACAGTAGCAGCACACGTAGCTAGCATTACTGATGCAGCGGAGCATGGAGAGAGCTGCCTCGTTGTATACTAAGCAGCATGCATTAGCCACGTATATCAGGGAGTGGCAGTGCAGGACACACACACCATCACCTGCAAAGCAGACAGAGCATGACAGGGCAGATGTTTGTGTCCAGAGGTTGTGGGGTGAATGCACCTAAAGGATGTGAGAGATTTACCAGAGCAGATGAAGCTGCTAGGGACCAGAGCAGGATCGGCTGCATCCGTTTGAATTAAGCAAGGGGTGAAGCAGTGAATGTCAACACTGACTGACAGGCAGCCAATTTAAGTGTGTGTGTGTGTGTGTGTGTGTAGGATGAGGGGGATTAAAGGGCCAGTTTCTCCAAATCACAGGAACAGTTTTCTCACTTACATGTGATCATTTCATCTAAAGGATGAAGATTTTCTCAGAAACATGATGAAGCATGATGGGTGAATACCAGTCACACCAGTAAGGAGAGATCAGATCAGTGAAAGCAACATGGCAGCTTAAGTCTGTGGCACTAAATCAGAAATACAATGGCTTGCAAAATATCCTTTATCGCTTTATACATTTTTATTTTAAATATTTAAATGTAAAGTGATTAAATGCCTGATATGTTCAGATGATTGGTTAAATAAGGTGTGTGTGTGTGTGTGTGTGTGTGTGTGTGTGTGTGTGTGTGTGTGTGTGTGTGTTTGACACAAACCCAGTGTCTCCACAGTAAATCAGCATCATGCTGATCACTAACTTTAAACTTTATTTATTGATAAAGTGCTTTTCCTGCCACAGCCATCACAAAGTGCTTCACAAGATAAAATCAATTAAATAAAAACAAAAAGACAACATAGTAATGTTACACACACAAAGACAATCCCACCCCTTCTTCCCTTCCCGATATGACTCCCTAATGTCTGACTTTCTGAAACTAGTAATATATTAATGAATTAAAAGTAAATAAATAATAATAATAATAATACACTACTTTGTCCATGTAATGTCAATCTAAATGGACTTAAACATATTATATCAGTGTTAATAGAGATTTAATGCTCAGATGTTGGTTTGCAAGCCAAAATAATTTCTGCTCAGATTATAAATCTCAGTACAATGCAGCAAGTAGTGCAGATGTCAGTACAAGCAGATATTATCTTAGATTTTATCTTATTATCTTATATTTTAATAAGTAGTCATGAGTTTATCTATTTATGCTTATTTCTCGTATGCAAAAACGTTGATATGCCGCCAGAGGCCCGCACAGCGACGGCTAGCTAGCAGCTAGCATGATAGACGTACACACATCCTTCACCTTGGTGTGGTTGTTAGACGTCCACCAGGGGGCAGTGCAGAATTCACCTCTAAGTTCTGCTTAACCATTTCAGTTAACAGTAACCGATCATGATGATGTTCATTCATAGAGGTAGAAATAAAAGGAGGCAGCATAGAAACAGAGGTGATCATTAAATACATCCCAGCATTTTTCTTTATTCCCTTCATGGATCCCGTTAAAGCACAGAAACTTGCCTTGCATACACTGCTTGGCACTGCTTGGCACCGCATGGTTTCTGGTGGTACCTCTCTGCCAGGAGACCGGTGTGCAAAGTCCTCTAAATGAATCCTGCACGTCCTACAGAAGCTGAACAAACCTCGTATTTAGAGCATAAATTGACTTTTATAGGGGGAAGGAGTCCAAAGTGAGCATGTTGTGTCACAATTTTTGGGGTGAATTAGAAAAACTTTGGTTAAAATGCTGCTTTTTTTCCTCTAATCTGTGCTGCAAATATGAATAAATATCCCTGCAAGTGAGAAAACCCTGTTTGGAATAAACTGATGTGTTACTGTGTAAAGAGGGGAACAGGTTTACAGCATGACTGCAGTGTTAATGAGTAGCTTACAGTTAGTGAGTGGAGAGGCTGTGTGTCATCAGTGTGTGTGTGTGTTTTCTAAATGACCCTCACCAGTATGTGTTCTGTGCTTGTGTGTCGCTTCTGCTAATACGAACGCTGACTTTGGTTTTTGCTCCTCTCCCGGCTGGCTCACAGGACAAGTCATCCCAGGCCCTCAGCCTGAGCAATGTGGCGGGGGTCTTCTACATCCTCGTCGGGGGCCTGGGCCTGGCCATGCTGGTGGCCCTCATCGAATTCTGCTACAAGTCCCGCAACGAGGCCAAGAGAATGAAGGTGGAGGCCCAGACCCAACCTCAATCCCAACATCCCCATTACAACCACCCCCAACCCCGCTGTTACCCCTGCCGCTCAGGCAGCCCCCATCATAGCCCAGAGCCTAGCCAAAACCAGAGTCCAACACCCAGCATCCAAAACCTAGCTGAGTTTAGTGAGGCGTTCAATGCTTATGGCAGCGACGGGGAAGCTGATAAGATGTAGATGGGGTAGAAGGTCCACCCAGGTCTTTGCTCCCCCCTTGGCTAGCTCCCTGCACAGAGACTGTAAGTGAAGCATCATGTCCCCGTGCTAGCTTGGCCGTGCTGAATGACTGTCGTGATCAGTGGCAAAACGCTTCTCTCTCCTATCTGCTCACCATGTGGTCATGTGATGTCCCAGTCTGCGTTTTGAGCTTTGTCTCAGTGTGACAGGAAACCATGAGTCATCCTCAGACATAAAGTTGCCTCTACTGGCTGCTGAGATTGGCCGTCGTTTATCAAACCGTGACACCCGCTTTGAAAACATGCATTACTCACTGTGAACTCAGCGGGAAATTCACGTTAGAGTTAGAGGAGTGATTGATCGCTCTTATCAATGGCTGAGGATGAACATAGAGGGTTACACAGTTTCATGGGCATAAAAATAACATCATTTCTAATGTAAACAAGCGTTTAACACTGTGAACAGCTTCAGGGGGGAAAATAAATGGGGACCAATATGTTACCTGTACACACACCTTTACACGTGTGAGGGCATCCCATCAGACTGCAGAGCCTCCCTGTGAGGACCAGGACACCAGGCTGGATGGAGCGTAAATAGATTTAATGAGAAACAAGCCAGGAGCAGCTGATGAGCCTTTCTCTGCTCTGCATATCTCCCATTAGACTTCAGACATGTCCTCAGTCAGTGTATTTCTTGTCCAGCGTGATTATGTGTCCCCCATATCAGCACAAACTCTGCATTAGCTTGACTGTTGCTTTGTCAGCTTCCCTGTCCCGCTGCCTGTGATTCTCACTGTGTGATGATCCCATACTGATAGATTTATATGTGAAAAGGAGCCGACGCCTGATCTCACTCTGTGTTTACATGTAAATGTGCAGCTGTTGCAGATTGGAGTTTCCTGGAGGCGCTTTACTGCTTATACTGGGTTTTAAAATAGTTTTTTATTAGAAATTTACTTCTATACTTGTTATTCAAAATTCATTTAAGAAAATGATTAATTATCCTGTAACTTCCTAAAATATAATATGTGAATATGTATCTTATATGCTTTACATATGCAAAAGGGTTACTACAGCACTTACAGGACTGTGAGCCCGGGAACCATAGTTGCCCATTGCTGGAACCTTTGGGCTCAGATCTGGTATTTTGACATCATGTTTCGCTTTTTGCAACACACACACCTAAATAAAAAGTGAAAGAAAAAGAGCAGACCCCCTTGTACTGTTCCTGACCTGTTGCATAAAGCATAGTGTCATCAGCGTATTTGTGATGGCAGAAGGATACTGTGATAGCTGGGAGGGGTAGATCAATCTGTCCATCTTCTCTACCCAAGCCTTTAATGTCTGTGATCAATTCTAAAGGTTTCACAGGTTACTGGAGGAAAATTTCCATCCGACCAGGAAAACAAAACATTTCAGGAAACTAAATGTTGCCTCGACTCAGCCCTCATGGACGAGTGAGAAACTTCAGACGTAAAAATCCTCCATCGTGCGAGGACGCTGCCTGACCTTTCCCAAATGTTAAATACTACTACTACTACTACTACTACTACTACTACTAATAATAATAATAATAATAATAATAATAATATACATTTTGTAGTAAACACAACAGTGAACAGTATCTGATGCGGTCTACTTTCTGTCCTCTGGAGGACATCTAACTAATTTAAACAAGACGCCATGTTTTTACTATAAAATATCTCAGAAGTTGCTTCTCATACGATAAAACAGCATAAACATTTCTTTTCTCCAAAGGACTTTTCCTCGTGTTTTTACACCATTGCTCTTAGAAACAATAAACTGTCAGTAAAAATGTTTTACTGGCTATTTATGTATATTTTCTACATTTCTTTGCTTTAAAAACATTTTTAATCTAAATTTCATTTGTTTAGATGATCTGACTTTTTGAATAACACTTTTTTAAACAGCTTTTTGGAAATTTCTCTGAGTGATTTTGTCATATCGGTGCCAGTTCTGGATTAAAATCCGGACCGCACGGGTTCCTCCTTCTATGCAGATGTTCATCCAACTCCAATCTGCAACAGTCTCTTGTGTTTTTACATCCCCCTCCTCCATCCACAGACCTCCATCTTTGTGTTTCTCCTCAGCTAACCTTCACAGAAGCCATGAGGAACAAGGCCCGTCTGTCCATCACGGGCAGCGTTGGGGAGAACGGACGAGTCCTGACGCCCGACTGTCCAAAAGCTGTCCACGCCGGGCCTCCCATCCGCCAGAGCTCCGGCCTGGCTCTGGTCTCCTCTGAGCTTCCTTGAAAACCAAAAACTGCTCAAGTGCCTTAATGCAAGACGAAGAAGAAAACAGGCAACAATAATCTTAAACAGGATTCTCACAGCCAACAGGCATCCTCCAGACGGGAGGTCAGAGGTGACTCCTGAGGAAACCTCAAGCAGAACAATATTTATTTATTTATTTTTCTTTCTTTCTTTTAGCTGTGAGGCCACAGAGGAGTTTGTTTGAGATGGAAGGAATATCATGGGACATGATACAGACCAGAAAACTGTAAACTTGAAACTTCAGACTGCTTTTCTTCTTTCGGATCGGACTGCTGGGAATTTGGCGAAACCTTGTTTTCATACTGAACGGTGTGTCACACAGACAACAATCCCAGCAGATATCAGCGAGCGAAACCCAACGCAGTGACAATAAACATGAAAAATATTTCTATTCATAAAAAAACTCACATGAAATCTATTGATACTGAATATAAGAGCAAATCTAGAAAACTGTGAAAATAAGTAAATATGTATATTCCGTGCTAAACAAAATGAAATTAGCTGTAAATAGCCACACCCGTGCTTGCTTTTTAAACAGATGTACATAGCAGATATTGTAGTGAAGACAGTTGGGTTTTTTTGTAAATTATCTTGAAAGATTTTATTCATCGCAATAATGAAAACGGACGACGCCACTGGAAGGACGTCGTGTTCGAATTTGTGTTGTATTATATATGAATTCAATCTCTTAAATGTGAAGGGTATCGACTGCCCAAATACTCTGATACCTGTTGCATAAGAATTAATAAATATATTCAACAATGAATGTTAACTAGCTCCACCCCCAATCCTTAAGCCACACCCCCTCACTGTGCAGACGTAGACCCAGAGCTGCATTCTGCAGCTGAAATGATGACTATTTTTTTCATTCTTTGATCTATATTTTGTACAATGAAATGAAACTGTTTCCGGGTTTTAATGTGACAGTCGAGTTCTCTCTGATAGGAACTCCAAGACCTCCGTGGAGACATGAGACCAAACCAGAAAATGCACGTCACTGGGAGATTAGAGCTGGTGACGTGAGTTTGTTTGATGAAAATGTAATCATGGGAGGTCCATGTTGAATCACTGTGGATCCTCCAGGGAGGGCAAACATGGGATCCATCTGGGATCCATCTGTTCTGGAAAAGCTGGGACAATCTGCAAAAAGATACTAGAAAAAGGACCTTCAGAAACACTGACCCAGAGATGGTGCTGGGTACTGATTTTGTTATCATTTCCAGCCCTGATCTGGTCCAGGAGTGGAGGAAGAACAGCTGAAATTGCCCAGGTCCTGTTTTCATGTCCTACCATCTGTCTTTAGAGCTGAAGTGTAATATGGCGTCTTCTTTTGGTTTCAATTGTACATCTTTATTTTGATCTTTTTTAAGTAAAAGGAATTTCAGATCACATTGTTCTGAGTCATTTTTGGAGACACTGGTTTTAGACATGTCAGATCTGGATGGTAAATGGTATTGTATTTGTACAGCACTTTTCCACACTTCTGTGCACTCAAAGCACTTTGACACTATTCGACTATTTACCCACACACACATTCACACACCAGTGATGCAGCACCGGTAGCAACTAGGGGTTCAGTGTATTGCTAAAAGACACTTCGACATGTGGACCCGACATGTGAAATGACCCGCTCTACTACATGCGCCACAACCGCCCTATATGTTGAAAACTTCATCTGATAGACACCAATTGTTCATTTCACTGGTTACATCTGTTCTGTTGGTTTTATTAGCAATGTCATGCATGTAGCCATGTAGACATGATAAAGTTCAAACCAAGCATCAGACGGAGGAACAAAGACTGTTTCAGATTGTTGTCTGAGTATCTACTGGGATTTTCACACAAAACCTTCTCCAGGATTTACAGGAATCATGGTAGAGAAGAGATTATCTTGTAGGCAGTTATTGTCCAGACCAGAATGCAGCAGAAGACCACATTAGATACAATTTCTGCAGCTAAAACAGGAAACTCATCCTGCATTTCACACTGACCATGTCCATTCCTTTATGAGCACAGTGCACAGGGAGATTCTCATCACTATGAGGTGGAACGGGAGGTTCTCATCACGATGAGGTGGAACGGGAGATTCTCATCATGATGAGGTGGAACGGGAGATTCTCATCACGATGAGGTG
>JBAMIG010000016.1:20488000-20500813 GCA_037177335.1 Kiunga ballochi | reverse complement strand
CCCTCCGAGACACCTGCCCTCCGAGACACCTGCCCTCTGCGACACCTGTCCTCCGGGACACCTGCCCTCCGTGACACCTGCTCTCTATAACACCTGCCCTCCGTGACACCTGCCCTCCGTGACACCTGCCCTCCGTAACACCTGCCCTCCGTAACACCTGCCCTCCGTGACACCTGCCCTCTGCGACACCTGCCCTCCGCGACACCTGCTCTCCGTAACACCTGCCCTCCGTAACACCTGCTCTCTGTAACACCTGCCCTCCGTAACACCTGCCCTCCGTAACACCTGTCCTCCGTAACACCTGCCCTCCATAACACCTGCCCTCCGTAACACCTGCTCTCCGTAACACCTGCCCTCCGTAACACCTGCCCTCCGTAACACCTGTCTTCTCTGACATCTGCCCTCCGTGACACCTGTCCTCCTTGACACCTGCCCTCCGGGACACCTGCCCTCTGTGACACCTGTTCTCCGTGACACCTGCCCTCCGTGACACCTGCCCTCCGTGACACCTGCCCTCCGTGACACCTGCTCTCTATAACACCTGCCCTCCGTGACACCTGCCCTCTGTGACACCTGCCCTCCGTAACACCTGCCCTCTGCGACACCTGCCCTCTGCGACACCTGCTCTCCGTAACACCTGCCCTCCGTAACACCTGTCCTCCGCAACACCTGCTCTCCGTAACACCTGCTCTCCGTAACACCTGCCCTCCGTAACACCTGCCCTCCGTAACACCTGCTCTCCGTAACACCTGCTCTCCGTAACACCTGCTCTCCGTAACACACCTTTTCCGGTCAGCAGCAGCTGTAAACACAGTGGGAGTGAAAGAAAGAGCAAGTCTCTCCACGATAGTTCATCTTCAGTTCATGGCACGCTAACGGTGAGGCGAACACATCACCGCTATGGCTGCACTTCAACTAGATCCAGGTTAAGAGTCTAATCCAAAAAGAAAACAACTAAATGAGCTAAGTTCAGTAGTAGCATTAGGTTGGTGGTGGAACAGCCCACACCGGCAGCAGATTTGTAACAGAGGAGTCGAAGTGTGCGGAAAATGCCCAGGACTTGTGGAACGACAGCAGGCAGTCCTGGTGCACTACAGTACGATGGTGGGGCCGAGTTAGTCGCCGGGTGTGTGGCCGGAGTGAGCTGCAAATCAATCGTCTTTTGAGACGTCAGCGACGGTGGCTGTGGGAGAAGACGGCGGCCTGCGGCTTCGCTGGTACAAACGGTAGCCCTTCCTGCAAAGCAGCACGAACCAGTAGACCTGTGGCGCCAGGATGCACGAGTTACCCAGGTTGGTGGAAAGTGGGAGGTGGAAGGGCACGCTGTGGAGAGGGATGCCGTAGTGGCGGCCATACATCCAGTACATGTAGGGGAAGAGGGCGATGCGGCACATGAAGAAGGTGAGCAGAACCATCCCGCCGTTGGCCTTGTGCAGCCAGCAGTCCTGGAGGCTGAGCTGGGGGAAGACATGGGGGAAAGGAAAGACCAATCAATCTACATTATTATCGGTGTTTGAGGCAAAGATTGCTGCTCTGACCTCCACCTAAAGCTTGTTTTTATGGGAAATGACTGGTTTGAGTTTTAAATCGAACAAATGATACAAATGAGATGAAACTGACCAATCAGAGGAGAGGTGACTTTAATGCATTCTGCCTGAAATGAAGTACCTGGTACCAGGTCATCCTCCCTCGGTTTGACTGACATGAAGCATCACACATGCTACACCTCATCCCAAAGTGGTTCTGTTGGATGGAGATCTGGTCACCATGACCCATAACTGAAGCATTGATCCAGGATCCATGTTTCTGACATCATCAGGACCTTTTGGCTGCTCACTGGATATGTGCTCCTCTTCAATCTTACCTTTGGGTTTTATACACAATGTCATTAAATGTTTGACACGTTATTTAAGGTCAGTAGTAGTTTTTACTCCTACAATGTTTTATTGTATTTTCTCACATTTAGCAGCTTTTTGGATGAAAGGGTGTTTAACTTGTGATGCAGTAAACGTTTCACCAGACAAATGCTTTTACTGGCAGGACATCCGGAAGAGCGGACGTCATCTCTGATGGGAGGGAGCAGAGGAATCTGCTGCTGCAGGCAGTAAAAAGGATTGCTCGGGTTCTGTGCTGATGTGGTCCAAAAGAGGGCAGCAGTTTCAGCTCGGCTGTTTGTCTCTGCTGACAGTAGGTGTCAGGAGAGACCTGAAGGTCTACGCTCCACTGATCTCACAGAGGCAGACAGTAAAGCTCTTCTATTCTTAGATTAATGCACTGTAAGATTCTCAGCACATATCCATTTTGTCCTCCACTGTGCGTAGCTTGATGCGTTGGGTATGGGGTGGTACTGATGAGGCTGTTAAATGCAGCAGATGGGCTCAGAGTGTAAACAGTGCCATGGTTTGTTTGCTTAATGCTGCTGACTGATATCTTTTCTCCTTTTTTCTGGTGAGCTCTGCACCTTAATTATTGATAGAACAGTGACAAAGTACCTCCCAAATGAAATGGAGATACTCGGCTTTTGATGATGTAGGCCTCTGAGCATCACCTGAGTAGCATTCACACATGGAAAAAGATGAATGACTCTTTTTCAGACAGGTTTTGTTGCATTTCTAATGTGCACTCAGAAAAGCTTATATGAAGGATGGGATGTTTGTTTTAACTCATTAATCCAACAAAGGAATGCAGCTTGATACATTTAGATTGTAATCACAGATAAATATATCTGCATTATTGTCATATGTACACAGTTATAAGTCAGGGGTGTGCCACATGTCGGCACACACATGAGGCTCTGCTCCGGTACAAACCAACACATCACAGGAGGGATTATTGATTAAACTTCCACACTTCTGAACGTGAGTTATGCTTTTTTAGGTCAAAATCTTGAAGGGATTTTAGAGACTCTGAGCGTGGCATGGTTTGTGGCCTGGGTATTAACTGGGATTTTCACAACCATCTGTAGGCAGAAAGTTCTGAAAAAGAGAGAATGTCCAGCTGTTGATGTCAGAGGTCAGAGGTCAGATTGATGGAGATGAGAGAATGACAACAGGAAATCAAATAAGCTCTGGTTATATCACTGTGTGATGTTTCAGAATCTGCTGGAAACATCATGAGAACATGGATCCATCCTGACAGGATCAATGCTTCATGCTGCTGCTGGTCCATCCCATAATGAGCACAGTGCAGCATCTTCTGATGGAAACTTCCAGCAAGATGTTGCATCATGTCACACAGCTCAGACCTGCAACTTTGTGGTGCTTCAGGTATAACGCCGAATCTGAATCTATCAAACCAAGAAATAGGAGAGGCCAACCTGGTACCAGAAGGTCATCCCAGCAAAGTGACCAGTGAGTGTAAAGCAGATTCATAACTGGTTTCCATACATAGTTAATACAAAGTATGTTTTTCTATAAACTTCTTTATTGCAACCCTGGTTCCTCCAAACTAAAGTGTACTCAATGATGCTCTATGATGATCTATGATGCCTAAGATGCTAATTGCTGTTTTATGATGCTCTATGATACCTTCTGATGCTTTTTGATGCTTGTGATGCTCTATGATGCTTTTGATGCTCTGGATGCTCATGATGCTTTTTAATGCTCTATGATGCCTTTTGATGCTTTTTGGTGCTTTTTGATGCTCTATGATGCTTTTTGATGCTCTATGATGCCTTTTGATGCTCTATGATGCTTTTTGATGCTCTATGATTCCTTTTGATGCTTTTTGATGCTCTATGATGCTTTTTGATGCTCTATGATACCTTTTGATGCTTTTTGATGCTCTATTATGCTTTTGATGCTCTGGATGCTTTTTGATGCTCTATGATGCTTTTTGATGCTCTATGATGCTTTTGATGCTCATGATGCTTTTGATGCTTTATGATGCTCTATGATGCTCTATGATGCTTTTGATGCTCTGATGCTTTTTGATGCTCTATGATGCTTTTTGATGCTCTATGATGCCTTTTGATGCTTTTTGGTGCTTTTTGATGCTCTATGATGCTTTTTGATGCTCTATGATGCCTTTTGATGCTCTATGATGCCTTTTGATGCTTTTTGATGCTCTATGATGCTTTTTGATGCTCTATGATTCCTTTTGATGCTCTATGATGCTTTTTGATGCTCTATGATGCTTTTGATGCTCTATGATGCTTTTGATGCTCTATGATGCTTTTGATGCTCTATGATGCTTTTGATGCTCATGATGCTTTTGATGCTCATGATGCTTTTGATGCTCATGATGCTCTATGATGCTTTTTGATGCTCTATGATGCTTTTGATGCTCTGATGCTTTTTGATGCTCTATGATGCTTTTTGATGCTCTATGATGCTTTTTGATGCTCTATGATGCTTTTAATGCTCATGATGCTTTTTGATGCTCATGATGCTTTTTGATGCTCATGATGCTTTTTGATGCTCATGATGCTTTTTATGCTCATGATGCTTTTTGATGCTCTATGATGCTTTTGATGCTCATGATGCTTTTTGATGCTCTATGATGCTTTTGATGCTCTGTGATGCTCATGATGCTTTTGATGCTCATGATGCTTTTTGATGCTCATGATGCTTTTTGATGCTCTGTGATGCTCATGATGCTTTTTGATGCTCTGTGATGCTCATGATGCTTTTTGATGCTCTATGATGCTTTTGATGCTCATGATGCTTTTTGATGCTCTATGATGCTTTTGATGCTCTGTGATGCTCATGATGCTTTTGATGCTCATGATGCTTTTTGATGCTCTGTGATGCTCATGATGCTTTTTGATGCTCTGTGACGCTCATGATGCTTTTTGATGCTCTGTGACGCTCATGATGCTCTATGCTTATGATGCTGATATTTAATCAGTTCAGTTGTACTTCTGCTACTGTGTTTAAGTAAGATGATGAGAAGAGTACCTGAGCTGCCTTCAGTCGAGGTAAACGGACAGAACAAACCTCTACAGGCCTCTTTGTGTGTCTGCTAACTAAACCACGTTACTTTGTCTAAATAACTGCAAACTAATAGTATTTCCAGTATGAAACGTCATTTCTAGTTTGTTTGGGGCGGATGCTGTCTCACCTGAATGAGCATTTTCCCCAGAGAGACGAAAGGTGTGCTGAGCTCTGTCAGGAACAAGCAGCCAATGAAGAAATCCCCCTGGTCCTTTCGGAAGAACTAAGAAACAGACAGAGCACATAGTGACTGAGCAAACCAACAAGCAGCTGATTTTCAGTCTCCAAGAGGTTTTCTGGAGAAACATGAGGCCGTGCAGGACAACAAAGGATACCTGATCTGGTCTGAACTCAGTGTCTGAAAACAATGATGTAGATACATGCTAATCTAATTATTACAGGAGATCAAGCTGTGATGATGTGTTAGCTTAAATGCTAGCATGTTCTCCCAATTCTCCCATTCAGCATTACACTTCTGCATCTTGTAACAATAAAAACAAAACCCAGTAGCATTACAAGGCCAAAGGTAGCTGACATCTAAAATGTGACCGAGTGATCTGGATATGATGCAGATGAAGGTTTGGACGTCATCACCATGATGTTAGCTTTGTGACACAAGTACTTAAGTCATATTTTCAATAAACTGGGATTCATGTTTCCCATTGCTGATCGTGCATCTTTGTCTATAAAACCCGAATGTGACATCAACATTATGGACATTAGCAATGACCGACAGACGCAGCTTCTCTGAAAGGAATATAATAAGATTTACACACATTTCAGTCACAATAGATTTAAACAGGTTTGGTTGCTGCAGAATAAACAGCTTTTTCTCTTTGCTGCAAAAACAAGAACAAAGATAAATAATTAGCTGAAACATTAGGAGAACAACAGGTAACCAGAGCCAGGTGTGTGAGAGGAATGGAGGACAGAAAAAAGAATAAAATGTTCAAATATTGACCAGCGGCTTGGTGCTGAGTGGTTGATGCTCTCCTGGACCAGGTGAGTCAGAGTTGATGGATAAAGACATTGTGTGAAAGGCTAGCTTGCAGCTTGCAGGAGATAAATAAAGCATGAGCTGCTCCAGTAGCTTTACCATCTGCCATGTAGCACACAGGTAAAAATGAAACCAGGTGTACATCACAACCTGTGTGCCAGATTACCTACTGATTACACCTGAACAAGACAATAGATCTGCAAAGCCCCTACTGAACTTCCTCTGATGGCTAATCCAGCATCATCCTGTCTCTTCTCTGAAACCTCTCCAGCCGGTAAAAGTCTCATCCTGCTGTGGCCTCTTCTCTCTCTGATTACAACGTTTTGCCTTCGATAGCAGTGAAGCTGAAATGGTTGTTTACTTTTACATTTATTTACACTGCTGATTGTTCAGCAGGTAGCTTCACACACAGGTAAAAATGACTAAAACATCTGACAGCATGGAAAAGGGCCCATTTTCAAACCATCCATCCATTATCTACCGCTCCGTCCCTAACGGGGTCGCGGGGGGGCTGGAGCCTATCCCAGCAGTCCCATTTTAAAACCTCCTCATGGAAAATGTTTATAACTGAAACTGCTGGAAAGTTTTAGGCTGTTTTTGCACATTGTTGATTTTAATGTTTATTTAGACTCCCTCTCCTGTCCAAATAAACTAGACTAAATGTGTGAACATCTGGGACAGGATGCAGTGACACTAAGCGGCTGTGGGATGCTCCCAGCTGGAAATACAAAGCCTCAGGACATTAAGGCCAGCAGGAGCGTCAGCCCAACACAAAAACCAGTAGATTTCATTTAACTGATGAAAAAACAAACTATAGGTTTAACATTTACTCCCATTGATTAATTTAATGATCCAACATTACATTAGACTGAAAAGATTGATCTACTATTAACTGTGATGAGGCCTCTGAAAAGAAAAATATGCATTTATGCATGGTTAGAAATCTGAACTGTGATTCACTACGGTGCATCGTGGAGCTTTGCATTGGGTTTGCCTACTACGTTTCACAAATTCACAAGAAGATTTAGAAGAGGACATTTTATCTTTACTTTTTTTTTTACACAGGTGTGATCCGAGACAGCTTGCTCTCAGTGCATCAGCCAATCAGAGCCTTCCTCTTGAGAGTGATATGGTGTGATTGGTCAGATATCTGAGGTGGGCGTGGCTATGACATTGCTACTTTTGTATTTTTGCAGATGCAGGTAAACAGCTGATTGAGGTGGAGAGCGTGGCATTTAAACACACACACACACACACACACCTCGCTGCGTGCACGACCCGTCCTGCCTCGGATAAATGAAAGAACCATCGCACAGAAAAGCTTAGCCGTGCAGCAATCCTGGTCTCATTGTAGACCAAACTTTTCGTGGCGTATGAACTGATTTTTAGTTCTTGTGGAGAACACAAGAAGCTTAAAACTCACCATCACACACCGTGGTGTCTAAGACACACACTCCAGGGAGCAGTGACACCTTGCTTTGTCTGAATGGAAGTTTGGTCTGTACAACCCGTTTTACCTGATTCAGACCTTACAGCAGCTGCACAGGCACAACTAGCTCTGCTCACAATGTCCCCACTAATCTATCTTTTTTATCAGTTGCAGCTGTGTTTTCCCAGAACGGCATGTCCAAATATCTCAAAGCTGTTGTTTTCCTTTCCTCTTAAAGCCGGCTGGATAAGCTAACCAGCTCAGTAATACGCAGGAAAGCCACACTGGCATGAAGCTGATGAGTGAAGGAAGAGTTTAGACACAAAACGGGAGAGGATGACTGCAGCTGGAGCTAAATAATGTAGGGTAATGTGATCTCGTATAGCCTGTGACAGCTGCTGCAAACAAAGGCCTGGGTTTTCACCGCACCTGGCTCGCTAACCTGAGCTTTATGTAACGTGTTAACTCCACAGGTCAGACAGTTTCACCAGAAAGCTGAATATTTGTTAAGAAGTATAATGTGTTTATGCCTTAGTGAACTGGAAATGAATCAGAAGACTTGCATGAGATAAACCAAACTAAAACATTTCAATGAATTCTGTATTTTTACCAGAACAGCAAAAACAGCTCCGTCCTAAAGACTTACTGTAAATACTGCATTTTCCCTTCCTGTGTATTCTTACTGCACCTCCTCTGCTTTGTAACACTAACAATTCATGGATATTGAGAAAACACTCATTTATTCATATATTCCCAATGTTCCCCCTGTTTCCTGCCATTTATCGCGGCCGACCCAGAACAACTTGTGTTTCTATGGAAGAAGCCAAGTTGTCTCATTGGACCAGCGATAAGCTGCACAGAATAAAGCATGCAGGTGTGTCGGAGCTTTATTTCTGACCCGTTAAACTTGAAAAAGCACTGAAGACAAGTGAGCAGCATGTTGGAGTTTTCCAGCATGTCTCCACAGTGTGACGTTATTGTTGCAGCATTGATCAGTGTTTCCCGTCTAAAGCAGAGAACGATGCATCACAGCACCTAAAACAGCACTTTATAGGCCTGTAATGGCATTTTCCATAGTTTCATATGTGTGCTTCATCCTCTGACATGCTCAGCATAATGTCACTGTGATTAGTATTAGAATCAGCATCTCTCTGTGTTTCAGCCTTGACTGAGTTGCACATTCCTCTGATAATAAATCTGTATCTTCTGATGTGAGAGCTTGTCCACACTTTAGCTTGATATCCACCAGACTCCCTCTTAGCTGACCTGGATGGGTCAGCCTCACCGCTCATCATTGTTTATGCTTTTACAACGTGAATCTGATGCTAGACTTCACCAGGCTCCGGTGGAATCTCTTTGTTCCACCCTGACAAGATATATGATTGTGTGATGATGTGGGGGGAAACCTTTATAGGCTTTCACTCGATCACTCAAAGACAGACTCTCTCCAGAACTCTGCTCGTCAGGCTCTGAACAGACTCTCAGGACATTGCAATCTCCTTACTTGTACTTTTCTCTTTGTTCAATAAACCTGTAATCATTTTTCACTTTACTACCAGACTCCTCGTTATTGACAGGGACAGCCTCTTAGACCAGTTTCACCAGCATGAATGCAAACATAAATCCCAGAAGTTCAGGGATGATCTCCTTCCCTCTTGCTGCATTGTAGCTTTTTAAATCATTGGCTGGCAGCTGCTGCTGTCGCAGAGCGCCCCGCGCTGCCAGCATACTGGAAGCCTTTGGCTCATCTTTTCAACCCTTGTTGAGTTTTGGGACTGCAGATCTGGAGAGGCGACCCGATACGTGCGCGTTGGGGTGCACGCTTTGTGCATTGTGTTCAGTGCATGCTGTGTGTGCACTCACTGAGTGTTTTTTAGCTCTGGCCTGCCCCAATCAGGCAAAAGCATTACAAAACACAGCTTTTGGTGTCTTTGGAAGCGAACATGTTAAAGGTCCATGTGTCCTCTCTGTCCCTCAGCTGTCTTCATTTTAGGTTATAAATGTGAACCAATGATTCCTATTAAAACACTGCTTCTTCAGTTTGTGAACAAGTTTGTTTATAAATATTAAATTATAAATATGCAGCAAAAAGCAGAGGAATGATAAAAGACTCGGCACAATGACCTGATGTAAAACTTACAAGCAGAAAACATGAAAGCAAATCCACAGCAGCAGCTCCAGGTCTATTTTTGCTGCCACTTAAGCAATCATTGGCAGATAATGCAGCTTTATGCACGGATTGATCTGAAACCACGGCACAGCATTAGAGCAACCGTGCATTACTGGCAGCGAACTGTAAAAACAACACGAGCTACTACTCCTCACAGACTTTCTACAGCTTCACAACGCGTCCATAGCAGAAAGATTTACAGGATAAAAACAGGATAATCACAGAGAGGTAGGAGCGCCTGCATGGTGGCTGCTTTCTGTGGAAGCTGTTTAAAATGCTGCACGGTGCATCCGCTCAAATCAGCCTTTTGCATCTGCACATCAGTGTTACAGAGGTCTGAGAAGAGGAGTGGAGGGAGCCAGCAGCACGGGACTAGCAGCCCGTACGGTGAAACACCTGGTAAAAAGGTGCAAGTGGGCGCTTTTCATTCTGCTGCATGTCATTGGTTTATTCTGGTCATGTGACACTGCCAGGATTTCCTGTTTAGCTTTAAAAAGACTAAATGTGTACAATGTGAGGGAAGCCAGCAGTGGTGTGTAAGAGGACACGGGGCAACAAGCAATGAGAACATGATGTAATAAGATCAGCCAGGTTTTCAGCAGGAAGCTGAAACAGGAGCGTGGTGACGGGCATCTTAGCTCACATCACACATTTTAATAAGTCATCAGTTCATCTGAGCAGGAATCGGGTTTAAATGGAAATGAATGAACCAAAGGCTGGCTTCTGAACCTCACCATGCTTTTTTAGTAAGTTTGTTTTTATTAATCTGACTGTTTCATATTAAAAACATATTAAAAGCAGATTTTCGCAGCTATCTGTAGCAGAGCTCAGATGAAGCTGCGTCGTCCTTCTGTCAGCTTTTGTGTGAGAAATATGTCTCAGAAAGCTGACTGGATCTGATGTCCGTTAATAATATTTAACTAAAACTGAAATGCAGCAAACATTTAAGAAGCCGTTTTCTCTGCAGACAGCAAACTCTCCAACAGACCACGTATGTCCAGAACTGGGATGGACTGGTGACCAGTCTGGGATGTGGCACACCAGTGATTGCTGGACTCCTGCATGAAGCCGTATGGAAACTGGATGAATGACCGCAGCACCACGTCATAATCACAGCTTTTTGCTTAGAAATGGATTAATGAGCATATTTAAAACATTTCCAACACAATAAATAATAATTAAATCCTGCACCTTTAAAAAAATCATTAAAACAACTTTAAAAATGAACCCACACGATAAGAAGTGAGATCTAAAACCACCCTGTTCTCCTAATTATGTCAGTAAAACATAAGCTCATCACTGCCCCTCCTCCTCCTCCTCCTCCTCACCAGCGTGACGGGCAGCAGGATGGTGAGCAGGGCGATGTGATGCAGCACCAGCAGGAACTCTCTGCGGACAAACGAGTTCACGGTCCTCAGCGAATGCTGCTGGTAGTCCTTGTGCCCTTTGACCCGGTACCGGTAGTAATGGCTGAGATACATGGCGAAGAGGTCATAGGTCATGTAGGGGACCCCATACCAGATAACAAAGTAGGTGGCCAGCCAGTGCCTGTGGAACACAGAGACATAGTAAGAAAACAGTTAACTAGAGCGGTTTAAGGTCCTCTTTTATCATCATTATTTATTTTATTATTATTTATCATTAACTATGATTAAGTCCCTGATAATTATGTTGCACATACACATGAATAAGTTAGTCTGTAGAAAAGAATAATCCCAGCTTGTGGGAAACTGGGCGACCAGCACAAAGCCTTACTGGTTGTAAGAGCATCCAGGACCTGGCTCTGCTACAGGATCCACATTTAGACAGTCTAACTAGATTTCAGCTGATTTCATTTGACCAAAGCTTCATCGATGGAGAAATCCTCCAGGTGTATCTGTACCCATCCTGTAGGGATAACTGTGCATGAACTAAACGGCTTAGTGAGCGTTGGCTTTAGTTTCAGGGTGGATGGGTCTGTTATTATATCTGCAGCATCTTATTTACAGTGGATTATGAGACACGTTTACATCCATCAGCATCAGTAGAGATGGCTCCAGCAGTCCCTAACCCTCTGTGCAAAACGAAGCAGCAGGTTTTAAGGATATTAAAATACAGCCCAGGTGGCCTGATGATGTCACTGCAACAGGTGACACATTTATTTCGTTCCTGTAAAAACATTAAAGAGACACGGAAACCAGCGTGACCCGAACAAGTACCAGCTCTCCCATCTCTGAATTTATTTATATACAACAATTATTAAATGACTCAATTAACTACAAACGTGTTTTGAAAAGGGATGGATGTTAAATAAATATATAGTGAAATATAAATTAAATACACCACCCAGTAAAAAAAAAAAAGGGGGGGGGTTTGGTGTGTCTCTGAAATATTTTTATGCATAAAACTGCAGAATATATTTAAATTGCTTTTGTTGTCATTTATTTCCATGACTGTAAGAAGATTTTGGTGGAACCTTTGTGTTATAAGGATTACTTCTCTTCACCCTGCCGTGATGTTTTTAATGGTTTTTATAAAGAAACTGCACATTAAATGTCTTTTACAAATAAACTTGCCTTTCCTGCCCTCATATTATTGATGCAGACATTATTTCTGAGGGGGTTTCCTAAAAACCATGACCACAAAGAAATGCTGGCATTAATCTTGATTAATATTTTAGAGATACACGATATTTATTGGAGCGATTAAATATCGGGCCAAATTCTTTTTTATTCAGGCAGCCACGTCCGCTGTCTACCTGGCTCCTTGCTAGCAGGACCCAGGTTCTGGTTCAGGTTCTGTCACTGCCTGACTGATAATGAGTAAACATGTCTTCACAGGTATAGCAGCAGAAGATGACTTCAGCCATTTGCAAAAGCTGTTGAGGAAGAATTTAGAGGGGATTTCACGTTTTAATACAACAAATCTAATAGCTAACAGCTAGCGGCTCTAAGGCGAGACAGTAACACGGAGGATGGACGTACTGCACGAGTTTGAACGCTGTAAAACATTTCCAGAGACAGAGAAAAGACTAAAGCCATTAATGACAAAGTGATGTCACCAGCCCGGGATTTATGAAGCTAATCGCACATTTGGAGCCACGTTACTCCCTCCTGGACCGACACCTCTTCTCCGATGTGTCCCACCCCGCCCCCGGTTACATACTTACATGGATATATGGATATAATACACACATCCGCCGCTTGATCAATCAGATCGGACTATATGTTAGGGCTGCTCGATTATGGCAAAAATGATAATCACGATTATTTTGATTGAAATTGAGATCACGATTATTTAACAC
>JBAMIG010000016.1:20339029-20349130 GCA_037177335.1 Kiunga ballochi | reverse complement strand
CCCCCCACCCCATCCCAGTATAACAGCTCCGCGTCCCGACGAGGACATCGAAGTGAGGGGTCCTGTTTTGTGATTAGATGTAGTACTCCTTCTTCTCATCCGAGTTGGTGTGGCCACCCTCTGCGTTGATGATAGCCGTGTCTGCATCCGCCGCATCGTCGGCTCCTTTGGCTTCGTGTGTGAAGTAGGTACCTGAGGAGGAGAGGGTGGCGGACAGTGTCACGGACTGGATAATAGCCTGCTGCTTAGATGATACAAAAGATTAAAATGTGACCCTCCATTCACAGCATCTAATTATGCAAATTCCCCACCGTGTGGCCGTTTCCATACACCCAACACTGCCAATCTGTCATGTTCAGATTATACATCATCTTTCCTCGTTTGCAGCCAAACTGGCACAAGAAAATCAGAGTTTCTGAAAGGGTCATGAGTGTGCAGAAGAGTGAGGATCACACCTTCGAATTAACCTTGTCAAGTTCAGAAAAAAAAAAAAAAAAAAAAAGGCCACTTGAAACCTAATTTATAAGATTTATTCACATCCTATCACAGCAGCAGCAGCTTGGTGATTCTAGTTTGAGGTAGAATGTGGAGAAATACTGTTTGGGTTTATAGAAACGAGGAGCACGTTTAGGAAAAGGTGACCTTGTGTATACCATGCTCACCAACACACATTTTCAAATTCCCTGCTGATGCTCTCCTGCAGATTTTTGTTGCTTTCCTGCTCCAACACACATTATCCACAGCTTCCTCACAATGATCACCACCAGTCTGGAACAGGTACGTTGGAGCAGGAAACACCTGAATCCTGCAGAGCAGCGGGAAACATTGGTTTATCTAACATTGTTCTCGATCAGTAGTTATGTGTTTCTAGACGCTATCGGTTTGCTAGCCTGCAGGAAAAGCAACAGAAGCAGGTTTAGCTGTTGCTCCGGTACAAAGCGCTCAGTGCTGGGAGATTTGATGCAGATGGACGATAAAAATACTCAACTCAAAAATCAAAGAGAAGAAAAATGGAAGAAAAAAACCAAACTTAGGATGAGCTATAGCTAGCATAAATGATTTATTAGAAGGGTCCATCCAGAAAGCAGCAGTCAGTTGTGCACCGCTTTGCTAACAGGAGACCTAAAGACAAGAAGACGCCTGAAGAAGCTGAATGATGATCCCGAATGTGAAGATTCAACGCTGAAAAGCTGCCTCTCACCGAGTCAGAGTCACGTGCACCTAACTGGAAAATATACAGAGCTGTTCTGCAGCTACAGCAGCAAACTAACACTGCAAATACCTCCACTCATACTAATAAATACACTGACCACCAGCATTGACCACCCAGAAGCAGGTGGAGATAAGGGCCTGGCTCAGGGGTCCACGGTGGTGTTTACTGAGCTACTGATGGAGTCCCTCATCTTCAGCTAAATAAAGTAGGAATGCAGCATTTCCTCTTTTATCATCATAAAAAGAAGAAAGGAAAATCCTTCTGGTTATGCAGCAGCAGTTTGACCTGCCATCACACTGCTGCTTTATTTAACACCGCAGCCCCTCTGTGTTAAGCAGACCAGGATTTTCATGTCAAAATTACATGTCACATGACACTAGAACTGCGATGGCTTGCAGAGTTCTGTGCGGTGGAGCGGCTTGTCATGTGACACACCGCCATTACTGTGCAGACGCATCACGTTGATAACTGCTGTGTTTTTAGCAGTGGTGAAATGAATGTTCAACCAGCTGAAACATGCAGAAAAGTCTCATTTACACGCTCACTCTGAAAAATGTGATTGTTTGAAAACTAATTGCAACGTCCTGCATGAGCAGTAAATACTGAGCATGCTCTGTTGTATCAGTCCAGTGATGAGGTGCAGTAAAACATGCTCAGAGGAACTGCAGAGTGTGAACGGGAGGACAACTTGTCTCCTCTCCGGTCTTAATGAAGCTTGTAAAACCACATAAAAGTCAGTTAATTAGATGCGACTCAATTGTTTACTAATTTGGTTAAAATATAAGAAGCCTGGTGACGTCAGCACCTGGCAGCAGCTGACGGATTGCTCCGGTAGCCGCCGTGTCAGTGTTAACGGGCCGGAAGGTCCGGCTGATGGACAGTAATGACCTGCGAGGGTCGGCTGGATGTAACCGGTGGAAACCTCCTGAACCCCTGACAGTCAGCCTGCATGTTGCTGGAAGGAAACTCTCACTGTAATGTAAGCATGAAATAAGAAAACGTTTCCTCTCCACCTCTAATTTGCTTCATTTATAGTACTTCCTTTCTAAAATAGTTAATGTCCCCATTTCCATTTCCTCCTGCACAAGAAACATCAAAGTGTGAAATTTGTTATAGATTATAATTATTCTGCGGTTATGAGGGCGGCACAGAAGATTTGTTACACTATTCATCAGGACTGCATGAAAAATGTAATTTTACTCATCATTAGTAATCCGTAGCCTTAATAGCTGTCTTTCCATCATTCGAATAGCATCCATCCGATGATGTAATAAGTTCTTCCAGAAAATAAGTGAAATGCAGAATTTAATAAAGATGCAGATACGTTGCTTCTGCAGAGGACACAGCTCTGTAAATATAAAATCGAATATGTTTAAAACCGTGCAACAAAGTCCAGCATATCAGTCATCATCCACCTGATCTCCAAAAAGCTGGGATCATGGAAGCAGTGAGCCTGAATTAGATGCATGTATGACGTGTTTAGTAAGGTTAGCATCCTCCGGTTCTTTTGTTTAGTACTGGTGAAACATCTGGACCAGCTGTGCAGCCGTGCTGCTGTGATGATGCAGGATGTGGTCTGCAGCATGGTCCTGCTGATGCAGATGCTGCTTTGCTACTGGGCTGGATGCTCCCTCTGCTTTTCAGTCCTTCAGCAGTCCTAAAGCGGATGTACCGGATACTTTTCCATCCAGCTCCACCTTTTTACATTTCACACAGTGTCATTCGAGGTTTTCTACCTTTGTGTCTTGCAAAGTAGCGTCCCAACACGATGAGTAGGCAGAGCATGGCGAAAACCACCACAGCCACCACTCCCCCGATGACTGCGTGGTCCACGGTTCTGGGCGCTCCCTCTCCGGCTCGAGAATCTGAAAGCAGATGGAAAAAGCTGAATGTGGGAGCAGAAAGGATAGAAATGAGCCACACACCCCTGTGGGGGGTGATGGGGCTGTAGATTACACTGAATGCAGGAAGCGTCTGAGACGTGATTATGGTCTGTTTGCTGCAGACCTCAGTCCATTTAGCTGTGAGACGGCGTGAAGGCTACTTCTCTGCTTCACTCTAAATAATCCAAATCTTTCTTTGTCCTCAGTGAGTTCCACAGAGGAGGTGAGATCCATCCATCCTGTTATGCTTCCTTTAAATTGTGGTTTAACACACGTCTGTTTTAAACCACAGTGTGAGGAAACGCTTGTTTTGCCATTAGCAATAGGACACACTACTCATCCATGATTATATTCTCTTTGCTGCTGGGAGAATTCACTTTACATGTTCATCCTGTTTATTTTCAGGAAAATGTGGAGCTATCACTCCTGCAAAGCATTAATGGTGCAATAAACCCTTTTAATCCAACATAAGTAGCATCATACATTTAATATGATGGCTTTCCAACCACAAAATGTGACTTTTATGTCTTTTTCTTTTAATTATCTTTTTTTTTTTAGCTCATTTAGTTTTTTTTCTTTTTCTGGCATTTTAATACACACTACATTAAACAATAACAGCCTGGATTGCATCAGGAACTGATTGAGGGTCTCTCGGAGTGCAGAGAATCCCTCCGTTTCCCATCGGCTTCAGATTTTCTTTGTCCTGCTTTGTGGGTCACAGTGAAGTTTAAGGCTTTCATAAAATTATTCTCAATAAATCTTTTAAACACCAGTTTTAAAATCACTGCTTTGGCTCCCTGTGTGTTTTAGGATAGATTTTAAAGTTCTTTTATTGGTTTTTAAATGTCTTAATGGTCTTGGGCCTTCTTATCTATCAGAACTGCTTTTACCATATGAACCCTCGCGGACCCTGCGCTCCTCTGGCAGCAAACTTCTTGTTATTCATAAAGTCAGGACACACACTCACGGTGAGGCATGTTTCCAGTTTAACGGCCCCCGTCTATGGAACGGTCTGCTGGAGGACCTCAGGGCCACAGAGAACATTCAGGTTTTTAGGCTCAAGACACATTTTTACAGCTTAGCTTTTGACTAATACTTATCATTGTAGTTATTCTCAATTATTTATTTATATTTTATGTATATTAACTCTTTTATCATATATTAGACAGCCAGTGCTTCCTCTGGGGAGCCTTTGCACCGGGGGTTGTGGTTGGCTGTGGCTGCCGGGCTCTGGCTCATGGGTTCTGGGGTTTGGTCCTGACCACATCTCGTCTCTGGGCCCTGGGCTGGTGTTCTGTGGCTTCAGCTGACTCCGGGTGCCTGGTGTGGAGGTGATGATGATGCTTTCTCTGCTGGTGCATCTGTATCTAGCCTAATCTATGTGAACACACTATTGTCTTTAGATAATACGTGTGTTGGAGGTACAAATGCGTTGGTGTGTGTGCGGGGGTTATGGACAATGGGGTGTTTGGATTTGTAACATTTGTTTTTTAATTATTTATGTTTCAAATGTAAAGCACTTTGTGTTACATTTTATGTATGAAAGGTGCTTTATAAATAAAGTTTGATTTGATTTGATTTAATGCAGCAATGCAGATAACTGAATAATCACATCTCGGTATTTTCAACAGTAACACTGATTGTTTTAACTTTTAAATACAGTGAATATGTATATAACCATGAACATGATTGTTTCCAGCTCTTAAATGAGAAAAAGTCAACACGACTGTGCTCACCATGCTAACGCCACCCAGCGATTCAACAGCTTTAACCGTAATAACTTTCCATATAATGCACGAGACATAACTTTGGCCTAAGGAGTGCATTTGTTTCTGCAGCTCTCTGAAGGTCTCACCTGGATTTTTTATGTTATTATGACAAGAATTCAGGCAAGCATTAGCAGTCAGACAGATGGACTGCAAGATGTCCAGGTCCTGTAGCTGTAGAACAAGCCCAGATCATCAGCCCTCCTCCACCGTGCTTGGTGGTTCGTATGAGGTTGTAGTGGTCAACAAGAAATATGACAACACACTCATCCTCTGCCTCTTCACACACACCAACAAAGATCCCAGTTCACCTCTTTCTCACTCATTATTTAGAATATCCTCTGCTTTTTTCTTATAATAATGATAATTTAGTACATTGCTCTGTGAAAACTAAGAATTGGATATGCTGAGATGCAGCCTGATCACTTTTTATGTAAAGAATTCAAATTGCAAATCACATTACCCACAATTTTATCTTGTTTTGATCGCATTACACTGAACCCTTTACCCTTCAGAGATAAGCTGCTACAGAGAGCGAGAGCAGGATGGAGAGGTGCAGGCGCTTTCTGGAACCGCTATACTTTTAGCAGAGCTTTAGCCTCACCAGCCATAAGCCGCAGTAGCTCACAGAAACACTGCAGAAAGCAGAAAATGCAGAGAACAGACCACAAGTGATTAACAAGAACAAAAACAAGAACATTATCAGCTCCCAGCGATCCCTGCAGGACGGCCGTAAGCGGTGGGGAGGGGCTGCAGAGCGACCTGTCAAACCCAACAAAACATTACCCGATACATCTAATAGCTTATTTTGACTTCAGATTTTCTTTTTTAGCGCCGGGCAGATTCAATTAAACCGAGCAGGAATCCTTCTGACATCCAATTCACTCTTGTCAGGCGCGAGAGCGGCGCCTGAACACACTTTCCTATTACCATTTTAATGTGGGCTTTGGCTGTGGGGGAGCACGCCGGCTTTGTGGTCAAGGTGGTGCACGGGTCCAGAGGATCATTCTTGATTTGTTTGCATTCAACTTTTCTGGTTTTAATTAATTTCAGAGGATAGGGAGGTAGAGGAAAGACATCAAAGTCTGCTCAACGCACGAGTCTTTGCATTTTTCATGTTGCTTCATGTATTGATGAGCTCTGCTTAAAAAAAGGCCCGTAGGTTAATCAGCCTCACTGGCAGCCTGTCGATGGCTCCTGATGCTTATTCCATCACCAGAATCCACAAATAAGTTTTTGTATCTTCATTTTGCATCGTGGTTTGAAGCAAAGTCGGGTTTAACGTGACAATACATCAAACCCCTCATCTTAAAAAAATACTCCTCCTCTGGTTTCTACAAAAAAACCTTTAAAATCCCCAGAAGTTTCCTTTCTGGGCATCATTTCTAATGAGTCAGACTATCTGAATATATTGTCAATTTCTGTCCAACTTCTAACAGAAAAAGCAATTTGCTTGTCAAATCAGAAAGTATCACTAAAGTACAATTACTTTGAGAGAGCGTCAAACTGTCTGCGTGTTATTATCTCACACAGGAAGTAAACCTTCTAACCGCGGGCCACTTTTAAAAAGAAATCATGCATTTAATTCAATTAAAGTTGCAGACTTTCCTTTAAAGTCACTTCCATGACTCCTAGTTGGATAAAAAGCAACGAAGATCTCCATCAAAGTCAGAACTTGGCAATATTTTTCTTGTATTATTAAGAAAATAAGCAAAGAAATAAACCTAATTTCATGGACAAACCACAGAAAACCACCTGAACCTTTATTCTACAGAGCCTTTTAGATCATTGTGGATGAATACTGGTATCCATTGCTGTTCTGATGACCCCTTTGTGCAGAATGTATTGGATTTACACATTAATTCCCAGCTGTTGTGTCTTTGGACATATTTTTAAACTAAAAACCAAAATTTAGCTTTTTTTTTTCTTAAAAATGGTCCATAAGAACCCCCAAAACAATTGCCAATCAAACAAAACAAAAACAAATCAGCTTTAAAGTCAAATAAACTGAAAACAAATGTAGAAAAGCCTTAAAAAAGATAATAGAAAGCTTTTTAGTGAACATCCTGCCGCCTTCGGTTAAAGACCTTTACTGAGATATTTAGCTAATTATGCAAAAACTATATATATATATATATATGTTCACCAAGTCCCAACTAACAAGCAGCTTCTGAGCAGAATGCCTGCAAACCTTGTTCATCTCTGTAACAGAACACATCCTCAGAGAATAATAAAGCAGGATACCACGGTTGTGTGGAGAACAGGTCTTGTGTTTATTCTAAACTCTGTAAAAATGTAATTACAGGAAAGGCTGGAGCTGAAATGGAGACTCGTCAGACCAGCAACATTCTTGCATCTTCTATTGTCCAGTGTTGGTGAGTGTGTGTTTTACCTGCAGGAGCGGAACCAGGTGAGGTCTGCTGCTGCTGTAAAACATCTGCTACAAAGCTGAATGTGGTGTGTGTTCAGAGATGCTATTCTGGTCGTTACCAGTGCGTATTTGGCCTTCCGTCATCTTTCTATCATGTCCACCCGTCTGTTACTCTGCTCTGACCTCTGACATGAGCAACAGGATGTCTCATCTTCTTCAGGACATTCTCTGTAAACCCTACAGATTAATACTGTTATGTTCATACTCAGAGCAACACCCTGAAGCCTCTTTTCTTCCCCTTTCTGAGGCTCAGCTGAACTTTATTTTGAACTTGTTTTAACTGTGACTACATGCTGCCGTGTGATTGGTCGGTCAGATATTTGTGCTTACATTAGTTGGAGAAAAAGCCATTTCAAAACGTTCTTGCTGTCCAGACTTGTTTCACAACTGAGGAGCAGATCAGCCAACTTTTTAATAAACACTTCAACACGATGAATCAAGGCTGGGTTTTAACCAAAGTGTCCTCAGGGCTAAACAAAGCGAGCAAGAGCCAATCAACAGAGGTCATTTCAGCAGGAGACATGCAGGAGTGTTTAGTTTCTCATTTTCATAGAACATGTTGACAGAAGCTTGATTTGAGACAGAGGAGATCTCTTAATTGGATCTTCTAATCTGCTAATTAAGCATCAGTGATTTCACTGGTACCGCCTGTAGATAGAGGAGCAATCAGGAGTGTAGCTGCACCATGCGGAGGAGGGGGGGTGTCATAAGAGCACATTGCCTTGACAAGATCCACTTCCACTGCCAACAACACTCGCAGTTAAAGAGTGAATGTAATTAAAGTCCCAATGAACCTATTCATTGAACCTGTATAAAAAGTCAGTTAAATCTTTCGCCTCTGGGGACATGAATTACACTTCTTCCATACTGAGTGACTTGGACAAAGGTTTATTGGGTCTTTTTAAAATGTCAGCAAGTGTCTTTGTTTTAAAAATGACTGCAGCAGCAAAAATAAAAAGGAATTCAGAGAGCAGGTCACATAAAGTTAAAACTGCAATAATTAAAACTAGTAAGTGTTTTTTCCCCTCTTCTCTTCTTTATCAGCATTTCACCGGAAACTGTGGACTTTAACAGGCTGTTCACAGATTCTGAAACGCAGCCGTGGTTTGAAAGGCCTCATTATTTTTATATTTATTCCTGCAACCAAAAGCAAAAAACCCGCTAGGAGCTAAATCAGATATACAGCAATGCTCAAAGAATGCTCCAGCAAGTATTGCACTTTTACAAAGTTGGAGGGCTTGTTGGCCAGAATGTGAGAGAGGTTTAACAGTACAGCTGTCCAAATCAATAAGGCAGAAGGAGCTGAGATCTGAAAAAGATGGATCCTACACCGCATACCTGTAATACAAAATGAATCCAACTGTCAGAAACCGGACCAGCACCCCCCATCAGGATTCTGGCTGGGAGTGTACTTTAATGAAGAAAAGTACCAGGATTTCAGAGACAGCACAGAAGAGGAACCCTTCATTAAACACCAGGAGACAACAAAAAGTCATGGACACAATGACTTTTTCCCATCTGTTGCATCAAAGCACGTGTTCCAACTCCAACCCAAAAACCCATAAAAAGACCAAAAACCTGTGCAGATGGTGCTGAAAGGAAAAAAATGTGTGTTTAGCTGCTCAGCAGGAGTGTCATGATTCACTTATTCCCAGTCCCGTTTTTATACACTATAAGCAGCTCCAACATCATTTCGCTTAAAACAAAGATTTATTTTAAACTCACATCTTTCATGTGCTATTCTGGAGCAAGGTGTTCTTTGTTACTCTGAAGCAGGATTACAACATCATGTTCAATTAAAAACCTAACTTCTTAAAAGCAGAAAAGCAAACAGAACTCATGTAAAATGTATTAAAGCGATTGAAAGTTGTCTAATTTACAACAGATGAAAATGTGTGAAGAAAGATGAAATCCCACTCATGAGGCTTATATTCCTGTTTCCATATTGTGCGTGTATATATGCCTTTGTGTAAAGAATAAATTTTACTCCATTCTCAGAGTCAAACATAAGAAGGAGCAAATGTTCCTTGGAAAACTAAGCCAACAGTACAGGATCTCCTTGGAAACTCTTTTTTAATCTGATGGAGCTATTCATCATTTGTCTAATCATGGCAAGTCCTCATCCAAAATGTAATATAATTATGGGCTATAACTGTTCTCAGGATATTAAGCTGTATCTGGGCCATGGCTAGCTCGATAAACACCTTCTAATAATGGCTTTTAGTGGTCTCAGGAGTGACTTATCCTAACACATTGAGGACTCTCTGAGGCTCCGGAGGCCAAATGAGTTTGTGGCTTGTTGCAGAGATGCACATCAGTTCTTTTAATGGGAACACACACACACAAAAAAAGAAAAGAAGCCCAGTGGAGCTTCTCTTCATCCTCCAGACTGACCTTTCTTTTCTCATGCGTGATTATCCAAACCCCCCACCACACCACCCTGCTGTCACTGAGCTGCTCTGGTCATTTCAACAGCAGCTGAAAAACTCCAGACAAGAGTTGGTGAGGACAAAGTCTGAGTCACAAGGTGCAGATAGAAATAGATTCCCGAAGTGACTGTCCTCGTGTCCTGGGCGTGCCGGGGCTGCGGCACAGAAACGTATTGGTGAAATGACACGAGCGGCCCGCTTTCTACACGCCCGCTTTCTGCATGCCTGCTTTCTGCACACCCGCTTTCTGCATGCCTGCTTCCTACACGTCCGCTTTTTACACGCCCACTTTCTGCACGCCCGCTTTCTGCATGCCTGCTTTCTGCATTCCCGCTTCCTACACGCCTGCTTTCTGCACGCCCGCTTTCTACACGCCCGC
>JBAMIG010000016.1:20285379-20301400 GCA_037177335.1 Kiunga ballochi | reverse complement strand
CCTGTTCTGAGGTGCGTCTTCAGAGCGACTCGTTTTGGTGCCGTCTCTTTAAATGTGAACGAGGCATGTTAAGCCCCGCCCCCTCGAGGTCACAGGAAATTACGCCATGTTTGTAGTTCGATAGCAGTGATACGCTAATCTCCCGGCAGAGAAACACTTTTTTGGTAAGTTTACTATAAATGTCAATGTATCAGATTCACCACATTTGATTACCTGGAAGTCCACAACCTTATTTGGCAACAAATACCGTGATGCAATAGATAAAAAATATAATAGAGAAAATTAAACAGACTGAAAAATATGACCAAAAAGGAATTAAAGATTTATGTACAGCATCATTTTCTGCATTGCTAAACACTTAAACATATGCATTTAGGGGTAAAAAGTAATGACAGGGTTTGAAAGCAGGCTAGAAGGTTATTGGCAGGTTTTCTGCATAAGTCCTGCATAAGTTGCCATTTCTTTCCAACAGCAGGAATGGAAAACATTCAGTTTGTTTCACTTCAAGTCGAAACAGCCCTCATGAGCTCTGACAAAATCATTTTGTTGTTGACAGCGATCAGCAGGATCTGTGAGAGCAGTCTTTGTTAGTGGTGCGCTATCCTCAATTACAGAGATGAAAATATCCCTAAAGGATCCTGTTGGACAACAGGGATACATTTTTTTAGGTCCCTATATGTCCCTAGACCCTAAGAACATGCATGTAAACATGGTTTTTGTGGAGCAACCTTTAGTTAGTAATGTCTTCCTCACATCCGCTTTTCTGAAAATAAAGGCTTGAGGCAAATCCTTGGCAGAGATAAAGATAGAAGGCAGACATTTGCACATCTACAATTATTACACTAGGGGGACAGTATGGATTATAAGTAAACTTTTACCTGAATACGCAGGTACAGGTAAAAATTAAAGTTTGGACCAACACAAAGGCAGTCATCAACAGGCCAACATTTATATAGAAGTTTTGAGTTTTATATAAGTATTACTAGATATTTTGTTATGATAATTGTTAACCTTGGTTATTGAAGCTGCTCTCACTTTTGTTTGCATGTTTTGTTTTCCTTTTGATATTGTATTTTCATATCTCAAGGATTTGGCCATCCCAGTTTATGTTTAATAGGTATTTGTTATATTTTTTGGTAGATTTGAGCAGCTTCATTAACCCCAACTCCTGTATTTGTAGACTACGTTTGTGCACCGATACGCTCTACAGAATGAATAAATTCCTTTTCTCTACCTTTACAACCACGAATCTCGTATGTGGTTACGACAAGACCTCTTTTGCCAAAAGGGTCGTAACAAGGTGGGGGCTTGTCCGGGATTTATATCCTCTTTTTTTTTTATCTTGGTCACAAGTTTTGCGCGTGTGGAACTGGATTTGTTGTTTCTGAAAGAGCAGAAAGTCAGTATTGCGAAGTCCTTTAAATTGGAGTGTTTTCTTTCAGATCCTTCTTGTTTGGCACTTGACAGCTGTTGTCAGCTGGTACAGATCGCCTCTCAAAATGTTCAGGTTCCGAAACAGGCTACCAAAGTGCAACTTAAAGCTCTGCGGGTGGAGAAGTTGGAAGCCTTCAGGGTTTTTATTGCGTCTCGTGAATGCACAGTATTGTGTGAGGGCGCTCTGGCGAGGAGTCACCTTAGTGAGGAAACTGGTCCTCAGACTAAGACGCCCAGCGCAGCTAAGGTGGAATCAGGGGATGAGAGGAAGGTAGAGACCTCTACTCTTCCTCAGTACAATCCAACGTCTCCTCGTAGCCCTGGAGCCCGTGATGGGACTTGGCTGAAAGTACATTTGGCTCGCATGGAGCTTGGGGCATGGAAACGAGCTGAAGCTAGCCAAACTCAGATGGAGCTAGATCTGCGTAAGATGGAGCTTGAAGCAGAAACAGCTTTGACTGAAGAGGCTGGAGCTGGAGGCTCAAGCCTGGACACCACCTCCTTCCGTTGCCCTGGCAACCTGTTGCTGTAGATGTGAGTCAGTGCATTTCTTTGGTTCCTGCTCTTTAAGAATCTAAAGTTGATTCGTATTTTGCTGCATTTGAACGCATCACTGGTGCGCCGAGTCGGCCGGAGGACATTTGGCCTTTGTTGTTAGAATGTAAGCTGTCAGGGAAAGCACAGGATGTTGTAGCCAGATGACAGCAAAGACAAAGCCACAGTTTTACAAGCTTACCAACCTGTGCCTGAAGCATAGCGTCAGAAATCAGAGACTGACTTCTGGTCAAACATATGTAGAGTTTACGTGCAAAAAGAGCATCTTCTTTGATAAATGGTGTGGAGGATGGAGTATGAATCCCCGCAGGAACTCATACTAGTGGAGGAATTTAAAAACTGTTTGCCCGAGTGCAGTGCTTTGTATCTAAATGAGCAGAAAGCGACAACACTTTCTTCTGCTAACTCATAAGATGTCAAATCCTGTTACTGTGGAGAAACCTCGTTCTTGTCATGTGACACCTGTTTCTCATGGCTAGACTAGAGAGTGCTTTTATTGTCACGAAACTAGACACGTCGTTGCAGACCTTGAAGTGTAAAAACAGCAAGCAACTAAAACAAAAAGGGGGTTGGTTTTATGCAGCTTTTAGCTGTAGCAGCGGAACCAGGAGCAGTTCTGTTTCTTTTTGCCACCCACAAACGTCACTGTCATCCAAGTCACATGATCATTGAAGAAAGCTGGGAATGGTCTGGTGTTGATTTACCGTTCCAGTTTTCACTCTGTAGTTTACGCTCATTTCATTAAATGGGCCAATAGAAACCCTGTGCTCCCTATTGTCTGCCTTTGTTTCTGGTTGTATGGTCTGTGTAACTGTAAGACACAACCAATTGTATTTCCCACTGCTGTCAAAGCCTCCCATTCCTAATTTTGTCACAGCATACTCTTACCCCTCTCCATCTCCACAACATCCTCCGCTCTACCATGAGCATCTGTCCTCCAGGGATCCTATCCTATCTATATTACTTTAAATTAGGACACCATTCTGCAATGATGCTTTATTTGAGTCAAAATTCCTCCTTTCTTTTATCTGAATGATCCTCTCTTACTAAACGAGCAGTTGGAACAGAAGCACATCCATTAATGCGCTTCTGAATAGACTTTTAGCATCATATCGTCATGATACCAACTACTACTAATACCTAGCAAATAACTACTTAAGAGGAGCTACCACCTGATGGGTTTGCAATTCTTATGTTAAATGAGTCAAATGTGAAAAGGATGTGATCATCAGGAAACTGGCTTTAACCATTTCCAGAAGATGTACATGTTGTACATGTGACATGTGACATGCAGTCACAGTTAAAGCTGTAATGTTTTTCTGTTGAGTTTGTTACAAAAAGAAACATTAAGGTCTGTCTTGTTCAGCCACAGAGCAATAGCCGTGCAGACTTTTATACAAAAGATGTTGGAAAGAAAGAAGTCGGAGAACAAATTATTAACTAAAGGAAAAACAATGGAGATATTTAGTCTTGTTGTTTTCATGTTTGATGGTAGAAGACATTTATGGATCCCACCTGCCAGATAAACAGGACTGGTCAGGATTACTGATGCTGCGTCAAAACAGTTCATGACACATTTTTAGAAATATTTTGATTCATGTAGAAATGAAAATTTGCCTCAAAGAGCAAATTTGTCTTGTGGGGTTCCACAGGGTCCTGTATTGGGCCAATCATCCCTTTGTGTTACAGCTTCCTCTTAACCAATCAAATGGCTGAATGACCACTTCCTTCATTTAAACAGTGGTCTCCAAAAGCAACATATCACATTTTGTTGAATCATGTTTTATATTCTTTTAGTATCATTGCAATTGAACACTTCTGAGAGTGAATCATTACTGTGACTGCTGGTGTGAAAAGCTGCTTTTATTGCTTGTTTCCTGCAGCGACCTTCTTGTTTCAGCACAACAGATCATACATCCCTCCTATTGTAGCCTCTCCTCATTGGATCACAATCAATTTTAGATTTTTAGATATATTTTAGATAGATTTTAGATAAATGTTTAGTCCTGGTCAAACTCGGCAGCACCTCTGCAATCTGCTGCTGCAGATGACATGCTGCACTTTACAGTATTTTTTTCTGATTGATTGGGATTTTTGTTAGTTAAAAATACCATGCAAATAAATTTTACTTGGGTTAACTCACTTGCAGAGAGGTTTGATGATATCCAGAGAAAAAAACTGCAGAACAGGTCTACATCATCAAGTCTAAAATGTCCAAAAAGTTTTCTTTAAATCTTGTGTTAACTCATAAACCATGCATAAATGTGACAGAGTCAGCATGTTTTATTTAGCCATCCTAAAGTTGGTTATTTTGCATGCATAAATAAGTAAATGATCTCCACTGCTAGATATTCAAATTTTACATTTCAAACCCAAATTCAACTCTGAAAACTTGTTTCCAGACCTTCCAGTAACACTTCCTTTGTCAATCATTTCATTTAATTTTAGCGGAGCATAAGCATGTAGTAGTGAAATACTGCATGCGTATAGCATGGATTATGTAGTTATTAAACTTATTTACTGGAATATGTTGTCTGTTCTGAAACTGACACTTCTTCATGAGGAGGTAGATGTTTCTTTAAACACCATCTTTTTGCTTGTTTATGTGAAGTGAATATGCGACACAGGCAGAGTGACAGGTCTCATCTCACACCGTCACGGTACAAGCTTTACTCTTCTCCATGCACAGTGTGCACTTTATGCATATCATTTCACCCCCACAGGCTCCAGTAAACGTCCCTTAGGCCTGCCATCAGCCTACGGGCCACACTTTCAGTACCCACGTTCAAAGGGAATGTTTCTGTGTACATCCATGCTTTCCTTACAGATTCTGCTGACGTAAATGGCTGACTGCAGGGGAGCTTTCATGGTGGTGATAGTGTGATAGTGCAGAAGCAGCAGGTGGTGTGTGTGTGTTGGTGGGAGGTTTGGAACATAATGTGAGAATCAGCTTCTGACAGACTCAACCACAACATCCTGTCTTTCCATTAGCAAGGCGAACGTTCAGCACGATTTGCTCCTGAATTACAGTCGACGTCAGTGATGTGGGCCTACAGACACATCAAAGCCATCAAAAGGAGAGCAGGGGAGGCTGGAGGTCTCCTGGGGTTTTAATGCTGGCTCTTCCTGGGTTTGTGCAAGGCTTTAAGTTGCCTGCATGTTGTGTTACCGTGTTTATCTTTTTGTTTCTGTAACGGAGGGAGCGTGTAGGTGGATAAGAGAGCGACACTTGCAGCCCTCACTGAGGTGTTTCAGAAACACAAAGATGTGCAGAATGATGGCATCAAATATTATGTAGAAGAAAACTGTGCAAACTCCTTTTTTTTTTTATCAATCCCTGTTTGCAGATCAGCATGCGCGCACACACTCACACACATCTGAAGCTAATAGCTAATATTTCATTAGCAACATTTATGATTACAGTTTATTTATCCATCAGCAGAGACTCCTGCTACCAACTAAAATGTACCTTTTACCGATACCAAAAAACAAGTATTTAAAACAGCTGAAAGAACAAGTCTTCCTGCTATAATTAGTCCTGTCGATTGAACAGGATGTTTAACGGAGCAGAAATGCTTTCCATGTTCAGCTGTCCAGAATCAGAATGAGCAAAATCTGGACCACGGCTCCTGTTTTGGCTCATGTGCCGGACAGTAGACTTGTAATGGAATTAATGGCGCTGTTATTTGCAGCTCAGCCAGACTACTGCTGGGCTAAAAATGATTCACTGTTCCTTTGTTAATTACAGAACACTAAAAATGATGCCTCTGTGTCGGCCAATGCAGGGATAATGAAGTGTGAGAGCTGAATATGTGCACGTGCAACTGCTTTCACAGTCTGAATTTCATCCAGGTAACTTTGTACTGTGATTATAGTGTTACTCTGTCAGGTCGGGTACGCCCAGAAGACTAACGTGTTTGCACTGTCTGGTATAAATTTGTATAATCACACATAAAATACGGCACCAGCATTAATAGGTGATGGAATATTTTCAAACGCTTTGGATGCTGGATGAAAAGTGCTGTAGAAACCTAATCCATTATTCCATTTTTCCAAACAAAAAGCAGAAAAAGCAGCCTTCCAGCTACATTAGCCATGCTAACGGGATGAAAGAGCTGGTTAGATTACGTCATTGTACCGGATTGTATTTCTTATACTGGTTTTGTACTGTTTAATTGATGAAAATGCAAGAAATGGCAAGTTTTAATGACTCGGGCATTGTTTGACTTCATTTAATGAAACACACTAAAATAACACTGAATTGTTATGGTTACTTCCTACCTACAATAATAATTCTGATATATGTGTTAAAATGTGCTTTAATCAAAGCTCGGTGCTAGCATGAAGCAACGCTGCAGCAGCTAGTGGTGATCTGCAGATCTGCCTGCATTCAGCTGGTCTCCATCAGCTGCTGAACCTTTCCATTCTCCACCCCACACAGTGAAGAAAGAAGCCTTTTCATTCTGCTAATTCCCTCTGACAATAGCAGCCCAATAATTTCTCTGCAGGCTCGGGGTCTACTGAAAGTGATTGGGAAGTCATTTTGTCCAGGGAAAATGAGCCCATTAGAGCGTAATGCTCTGCTGGGGGAGAAAGTCTTATTGGTATCAACTGTATAAAAAGCATGTCGTGATAATACGATGAGGACAGAGGAAGGGGGAGGGTGTTAGATCCACATTTGAGTTAGAGAAATAAGGAAATGTGGCAGAAGTAGCAGGAATATTGTGTTTATGGAAAGGAGGAAGAGGTTTCACACCACACACACGTATTGATCGCCAGCTGGAATTCAATGACAACATAAACACGTCTGTACACATTTCCCGTATAGTGTTTTCTTACCTGGATGGTGGGGTGCTGCTGCAAAGTTTTGGAAAACATTATGCAAATTCTGTTTTTTGTGTTTTTTAATAAAACTGACTTGATGTAAAAAAAGGCTTCATGACTCCTGGACTAATACCTTTGAAAATAAATGTAATAGCTCACTGGAATTGGTAATGGTAGCCGCGTTATGCAGATTTTCCTCCCTGTCACACTTATCAGCGGCCCCTATCACTCTGTGAAAACAGCTAAACTAGATCTTAACCCAGTGGGGCTCCTGCGCTGCTGGCATTGATTCCTAAATATCACTTAGAGACATTTCCTGAAACTGCCCAAAAAAGTAAACGACTCCAATTTTTCAGTATAAAAAACAAACAAAGAAAGAAAAGAAAGGCTTCAGCGGCTGATTTTAGTCTTGTTTTAAATTTAATATATTCTATATGGTTTAGATTCAACGTATGACGTAGATAAATTCTGTGGTTCAGGGTAAATAACTTTAAACCAGCTAATGTTTCTGTCACCCACTGCAAAAACAGCACAGCATGTTGATTATGGCCAGGAGCAGCAAAGGTGCGGGTGTGTTGCTACAGCAACTGGTGGGATGAAAAATAATCAATCAGTCAGAAGGCCAATCAAAGATAATGCTTTTGCCCCCTCCCTCTGTGCAAACGTTGCTTCTTATGTGGTGCAAAAGGATGGAGCAGTCCTGTGATTAGAGCAGACAGAGGGGAGTATAACGCTGTTGCTTTGCTCAATGTGACACAAGGGGTATGGAAACAAGCTATCCTGCACTATATCTGCATGGATCTGAGCTAACAGCTAACAGCTAGCCGCTAATCGATATCTGATATTACATTTCTAGATGTTTTACTTCCAAACAGCATGGTGGTTTACGTTCACACAGAAACTAAATGAGAAACAGGAAGTTACATTTTGATGACAGATGAGCTTACCATACACATAGAGGATGTAGTCATCATACGACTCCCCCACTGAGTTCGATGCCACACAGCGGTATGTTCCGTTGTAGGACTTGTTAAGGTTCTCGATGTAAAGATCACCGCCGGTGATGACAGCGTGGGACGGTACGTCATCGTCCACCTTAAACCAGTTCACCCGCTGAGGCCTGAAACCACAAGCAGCACATGTCTGAGAAGACAGCATGGGGAGGATTATTGAAGTACTCTGCCCCTGATGAACCATCAGACCAGGTCCGTTGGATATTTTGATATTTCCCTTTTTTAATCTAATTTCCTCCTTATTGAACAAAATCAGTGGTTTCCTGTAATAATCTGAGAATGATTTCCTGACTCTTTTGCTCTGTCTGCAGGTTTAGCTGTAGCTGTGAATCTGTGGCTGTTACATTCATCTCCACTCTGTAAAACACTGCTCTTTTAAATAAAACCTGGTAGTTAGTCCTGCTCAGGGGACCTGAACCCTCTCTTGTTCATACACATGTTACCACTGGATCTCATATGTTTTCTCTGTTAGCTCACTGTGATCTGCAGCTGCTGGCCCGGCTCACCTGCCCAGCCTTTATTAAGTCTCTACCGTCATCCTGACCAGTCCAGCCACATGTGATCCTTCATTTTTTGAAGAGAGAATCTAAGTCATATGAGTTGTGTAATTCTGACCTGGCTTTTGGGAACGTACTGTGTGTCTCTCATCTAAATAATTGTGTTAATTGGCAAAAGACGCTTTGGTGCTGCTGGAAAGCTTTTTTCTCCAGATTCTGCTGATACCAGAAGAGGCAGAAGGCAAATCTTTTGTGCTGCTGGTTGTTGACATCAGTTTGGTGTTTTTTCAGACCTGATCTTTCTACATTCAGCAGCAGCTGCATTTTTCTATTTATGTGTATTTTTTCTACTGATGTCAGTACATCTTGTTTCACAAAGAAAAGTGTGTTTGTGACAACTATATACATATATATCCTCATATATATATTTGCTGTATTTTTATATATATATATATATATATGGTTTTATGCACGATGCAGAGTCTGGAACACCACTCAGCTGCACGTTGTGGTGTTTCCTCTGTGTAGTGCATTAAAACTGTGGAATGCATGGCATGGGGCTCCTTGATGTTTAATCATTACGTAATAAATGGGTCTGAGTAGTTTAATCCACTCATACCATGTTCCCACACAGTAAATATTTTATAATGAAGGCTATTTTCTAAAACTTGCTTAATGTGATTTAAAGAGGGTATTTTTTATGTTGATGTACATTTTATGCTAAACGGACATTAAGAGAAATGTGACGTGTGCTGATCAGCTTTCACTCTGCTTCTGCTTTTAGTGTTTGCTTCGTCTTTTCTCATCTTCAGTCTTGTTGTACTCCTCTCTTGTTAGCTCCTTGTTCTTTGCTTTTCCTGTCTTTGTTTCTTCTTCTTCTCTTCCCAGGCATCAAATGTTTTGTTTGGACCAAAAATGTTTAAATTCACCTCAAAATGCTTCGTTTCACCCGTAAAACGCTGATCTGAAGCAGCTGACTGACTGGACCCCGCTGTAACATGTGGATATTCACAAAAATAGTCCATGCCAGCTAACATCTGACTTCTCACTGACCCAGTATAAATGACACTCCTTCCTTTTCCTACAGCAGCTTTAAAATGATAGAATATTCCAGGCTTTTCCTACTTTATAATGTTTCTGTATGAGCAGACGGCCAGTAGGTATCTGAGCTGCTTCCACCTCGACTGAACTGGGAGGCAGAATCCATTTTTATGACAATAAGCTCTGAATGTCCCGAGTCACAGAGGGAGGAAGGTGAAAAGAAAACAGCTCTATTTGGCTGCAGCAGCTTCCAACCACCAGCGCCAGCTACTGTTATTTCCCCTGAGCGTGCACTGATGTCTCGCCTGTTGCACTTTGCTGTGCTGCTTTTAGTTGTTTCCATCGTTCTGAAAATATGTGATGTAGAGCGAGCAAGCAAATACTAGACTGGAAAAAAAAAGGAAATGTGAAACTGTAGCCGAAACTCAACAGCAAAACAAATGTGCTACAAGTGTGTTTAATGGTGGTGGAGGGCAGGCTGAAAGAAAGGATGCAGTGTCTGGTGCAAAGATGAAGAAGAAGAAGTGAAATGTAAACTAATCATAAATATATAAATACATAAACGTCTTCCCCAAACACGGAGCGAGAGACATAACCTCTGAAAAACATGTACAGGTGGGGTGGATGTTGTGCAGAGAGATGAATCCTGAGAAGACAGAAGGGGGAGAAGGACCAGAGAGGTGGGAAAGGGCTGCAAGGAGAGAGGAAGGGCAAGCGTGTGGAATACAAATGGCCGCCTGCAGCCCGAACCAGGGCGCGCTTTGCTCTCTGCTGGTAATGACTGCACAACTCTCAGCAGCCCTAATGAAAATGACTTCCAATTCCCGGCTCACTGTATTGATTGTGTTTTCATCTTCATACAATGAATACTGGGAGTCTGCTTGTCTCTACGCCAAGTATGGAAACGATGGAGGCGGCGGGTGAGGGGTGGGCACTGGAAAGTACACACTTCTCTGTGTGTATCTGTGCTGTTGTACTTCAAATCTTTGGAGAAACATATAAACTTTTAGTCGCTCTGCATGAAAATATGGCTCACAGAGCGAGGCGGACGTTTCTGCATTGGTTCAGATTTATGTTTCAAATTAAAATGAGAAAAACATCAAAGTCTGGAACAAACTCAAGCTCCCAGTTTGTCTCAGCTAGCTTTGCCTCGTGTGCTCACAGGATAGCTTTACCTGCCAAAGATGCTAAACTTAGCATGTTGCAGGCAGCAGGGTGAGCTTTTATTCACATTGGGTTTATGGCAGCTTGATCCCAGCGCTATCCTGGCTAGAGAGCCCTGAACGAAGCAATTTAGCTCTGAGTGCAACAACAACAACAACAACAACAAGCTAAAAATGGATGAGAACTAGGAGGAGAGCAGGAGGAGGAAATGCTCTGTGGTGCAGAGAAAGATGCAGATGTAAGGAGCTCCTGCTGCAATGCTGGATATTACAGAACCATGGTGGTCCTGACCCGTTATACTGAGCCTTTATTAAACTAACCTATGCTAAACTATGCTAACCCATGCTAAGCTATGCTAACATTTATAAATAAAGTTAATTTGCTCATATTCACAGTAATGAGGATGTATTTCATCCCAATCGTGATTTATTTATCAGCTAAATCATAAATGATCAAGATCTCACAATGTTTGTTGTTTTTGCTTGTTGTTTGTTTATTTTAATACGTTTCAGGTGTGTTGGAGAAAGGATGCATTTAAAAGCTGCAGAATGGTGACCGGGTTACTGGTTTACAGGTTACAGGTAAATAACTGTAACCATAATATGACTCATTAGCTGGGTTTCTATTCACTACACACTTCTACATGTATCTCATTCACATCTTTTATTTGTTTAAATGAACTTTTTGTGCGTAATTTGGTTCATCCCTGTTCATTTTTTACACTTTTTAAACTTAATAAATCATTAATGTTGGTCTTGTGACAGACTGATGAAATGAAATAAACTAAATCAGCATCATAGATTTTTTTATTGGAAATAAAATATATGTTGCAATAGACTTTTATTTTGAAATAGAAACTTAAAAAGTGTCAGAAAATAAATTTGGATGCATGTGATGTTTAAAACGACACCCGGTTGCTTTTGTCTCATTCTCTGTTTAATCCAAACCACGTTTATGCCATGTTCTGTATTTTCCTGTTTTTCTGCTGTCTGATTTTTACTTGATGTCTTGGTTTAACTTTCTTTACTTACATTGTTCAAGACATTTCCAGTACATAAAAGGTAATTGTCCAAAACAAGTTAAAAACAACTGTGGTGGGCATCAAAGGGTTAAAGGGATTTGGGATTTCTTTCAAACTCTGGGAAAATCTGGTAACGATGTGAGGAAGACTTTTATTTATTTAAGCAAAACTCAATCCAAGCCTGCAAAATGAATAAATATTGTCTGTAGTCACATTATCTTTATTCACTTCTATTGAACATAAAACATTTGTATTTCTTCACATATGAAAAAAACTGAGAAGAGGCAAAATAAGGCGTAAGATCTAATGAAGCTTAACATTAAGCTCCGTCTCCGCCTGCCTTTATTCCTTTATTTTGCCCTGCAGTTATTACAGCAGCACTCATCATCCCTCTTTCCCACGCTGTCAGACTTATTCTGACAGCATCACCGCTCTCAGCCCAAAACCTCCTTTGCTTCATTTCTCTGAGCCAGTCAGTTTTGTCAATTTCATGCCATGTCGTCCCCATCTGGGTCCTCCGGCCCGTCACAGCGCTCAGACACACTTTACAGCAGCTACTTCTACAAGTAGAAATAATATTAGTTTTAAAATAACTCGAGGTTTCACAATGACTGGACACGTTTAGATGTGGTCCTGGTGTGACTGGGTCTGACTTTAGCCCAGTTAAACCAGGATCAATTCCATTTTTTTTCACAAATTAAGTTTTATTAAAAGTTTTTATGTGCATAATAAGAATGTCATTAATATGTAAATTAAATTTATTATGATTTAATTCATATTTAAATGTAAACAAATAATATGCAAAATACTAATATTAACTATTATTAAAAATAAGTAATAATATAAAAAAAACTTATTATTTCTATATGGGATATGATAACAATGATTAATAAATAATGTTATATTTATGTTTTTATGAATTAATATTAAACACTATACATCTTTAGTGAATAATACCGTATAATTGGTGTAATTGTATTTATTAATCTCGCTTTTAGTTTGATCAGAGCGTCGGTTTTTGCTCGACATCAAGGCAGTAAAGATTCAGTGAATCTGAACAAATAATCGTTGTTCTGCTGAAACTGGTCTCCATCTTTACTTCCACACATCTTCCTGTGTGGAAGCAGCGCTCTCTTCATCTACAGGAGGACAGAAAACGCTGACATTAGTGCCATTAATGTGTTCTTCATGCCTCTGTCTTCATTCTTCTGCTCAGCCCTGAACCGCCTTGTAAACAAAGCCACATGATTGATACAAACAGTGTGTGTTGACGTTGGGATGGTTCAGCAGGTCTCCGGCTGCAGGCTCAACCCCGTTCACTCTAATGGCTTCATTTGCACTCCATTACATCTGATTTCACAAAGACCTGTCATCCAACCAAAGCAGCACCTGCGCTCAGAGACGATGCATGTGAAATAATAAGGGCCTAATGAGCAACAGGCAAGAGCTTTCTGATGATAGGGCCGGATTGTTTCAAAGGACTGATTAGCAGTGATAAAAGCTTCTGCGAGTTTTCCACACAGTGGAAGACAGATCAACGCTGAGCTCTGTGTGCTGCAAACAATGATTTAACTGTAATTACTAAATTGACATCATTAGCATGTAATACCTCAAGTCCATCACACTCCACTCACGTTTTCAGCTAAAAGCACGCCCCACTTATTCCAACCTTCCTGTTGATGTCTCTGAGCATTATCACATAATTACTGCCAACTTTTCTGGCTCCTGAAAGGGAAAATGCCCGTTCAATAGAAGCTGGTTTTGTCCCACTGAGCTCTGATTGGGACCATCATGGCTTTCCATCACACTTCTAGTATTTTCCTTCTGTAGATTTTGGTTTTTATTGATTAAACAACCAAAGTATGTAAAACTTCTCCAGACTCCTACATAACTTAATTAGGATCTTTGCACCACAAAAATCAAAACGCTTCCTAAAACCTTGCTGTGCACACTTTGACAAGTCTGCTGCCCCCCAGTGGTTTATATAGTGTTCTACAGGTAAAAGCAGTCTTTATTTAAAACTTCTACCTGCAGTGGTTTGATAAATGATTCAATTAAATCCATCCATCCATCCATCCATATCCATCCATCCATTATCAACTGTTTTGTCCCTAGCTGGGGGGGGGCGGAGTAAATCAAATCCTTTTTATAAAAAAAATCATTAGATTTCATTTAAACGTCTAATGAAAAGTTAAATTACAGTTTTCTGTTACATGAAAAAAGACTTAAAAGTCAAACCAGAGCCAGTTTTTAGAGAGAAGGAAACAATTGTGTCATAAATGGTTAGCTTTTCAGAGGTACTATTGTCCAAATTAACTACTAAATACAACAATATGACCCATTTATGCAGTCTTGTTGTGTCTTTTATGGCTCTGTTTGGAAGAATCCATGCCTGGCCTCACTGTAAAAAGCCTGTCTCATTTATCTGACCAACAAAATGATAAAATAGTCGAAGCAAACAGTGAGAAATATTTAGCAAATAGTTTTTAAGAAATGATTCAAACCTCTAGATTAAAGCCATGCAACAAAACATGAGATAAAAGAGAAACTGAATCCCTGAAATGTAGCTGGTGGCAAATGGAGAGGTCAGAACATTTTTTCTGTAATTGCAGATACATAATTAAGCAGCTGGAGTGATGAGTGGCTTAATATGAGCAGTTCCTCATAAAAATGTTCAGTCAGAGTGAGTCTGTGCAGCAACATGACTGCAGACCTTAAAAACATGCTTTCCTGTTCCTCAGAACAAACATGTTCGAACGTTGTTCTCCATCTGTTTTCGTTTGCTTTTGGGTTCAACTACAGATACGTTGGTTTTTCTTTGGTTTACACGCAGAAAGCAAAGCAGCCGGAGACTTCCCATGTCAGTCAGATATGAAACGTAATGGCATCTATGTGGATGTCCCATGATAACAAAAAGCTTTCTTTTCATCCAGCTAAACTGAAAACAACGTCATATTCAGAGACTTGTGATGAATGATTGAATGGACATGTTTAACCAAGAGCCTCTTATCTTAAAGCAGCAAAACTATCAAAGAAAAGGCTGAGAAACATTAGCAGGATGCACAATTCCTGAGACCTACCATCATGCAGCTTTTAGATGCACGTTGGTAGCTAATGAGAGATTCACCTGATTCAAGGTGTGATGGATCTTTTATTTTTCTCCTGCATGATGTTTTTCATGGTTAAATAAGGATAATTGAACACACAAAAAAGAAAAAAAACTAGATTAATATTTCTTCAAACCTACTGAATATACATGAACAGGACCTGCTATACCAAAACAATAAAGACTTTGTTTAAACCAAAACAAGAAACACAAACAGTGTGTGGAAAGCCCAGTGTGACCCTGATTCAGTGTTATAAAGAGACACCTTATCAACAATCTGTTTGTTTCTGTAAGCAGAGGAATATTTGTCCACTCTTCTTTACAACATGGCTTTGGTTTATTGAGGCTTCTGGTTGAGGTCTGGACTTTGGGTCCATGTTACAACTTATTTTGTTGCAGATCTGCCAGATGGACTCAGGTCATCATTCAGAGGACTTTAGTACCCAGATAGGGCCAAGCTGTGCTTCATGGTTCCCATAACTGGGGTTGGGCATCGTTTCAATGATCCCAGTTCAGATTCAGGTTTTTTATTCTGATACTGGTTCTTTTAAGAAGTAGTGTCAGATAAAGAATTAATTTAAAGAATTTAAAAGCTTTAACAGTCACAGGAACAAATCTATTGAAATGTATATTCATCTACGAGGGTTAGTGTTATCCGGGTATTTGCATTTGTTTGTTTTTTATCAGGTTGTGATATTTATAGTAAGAAAAAGGAGACAACCAAATCTCTCCTCTTCATCAAATCAAAGAACCATGTCAGGAAAAAACTGTTTTGCCTGAAAGAACTGGGACAAAAAAACATATTTAATCCCATTTCCACATCAAATCACATGGAGCACCTCCACTGCCACAAGACACAAAGAAAGCCCTTCCTAAAATTATTCTGAGCACACCAAATCATATTACAGAGACAACATATAGAGAACAACAACAGAAAATGCACCACTGGGCAACACAGACTGGTGTTCATGTCAACAGAAAACCAACAAACTGAAATAACAATGGCTGCCTTGTCTACATGTGCTTTGTGGACTTGAAGAAGGTGTTTGACCGTGTCCCTCTGGGACTCCTGATGTGGGTGTTCTTAGAGTATGGCATACCGGATCCCCTTGTACAAGCTGGTAGAGGAGTTCAAGCAGCTCTGGGTCTTGTTCATAAGTGAGGGTAGGATGGGGCATGACATCAACAGGTGGATCTGTCTATCGTGGTGTAGAGGCATCTGAGCCGGAAGGCACCGGTCGCTCTATGTCCCCATCCTCACCTATGAACATGAGCTGTGGGTTGTGACGGAAAGAACAAGATCCCGGGTACAAGCGGCCGAAATGAGTTTCCTCCGCAGGGTGGCCGGCGTCTCCCTTAGAGATAG